>CM030875.1:3252427-3551685 GCA_018132145.1 Boehmeria nivea var. tenacissima | reverse complement strand
TCTAGCGAAGTTGTTTAGGTCACAAATGTTTAATTTAATACAACATATTATAATTAGTCTTAAAAAGTCATTTTGAGCTCCAACAACCTTAATAACTCACTTCACAAAAACTAAGTCCTTATAACTAGTTTGCACAAATCGAATATTATAAATGGGTGTTTTGCCTTGAGATGACTTTGCAAAGTTGTTGTGATCCCAAATCAGTATTCGAACATATAATACATTAATATTATTCGTAGAGGACTTATTTTCAGCTCCAAAACACTTAAAAGCTCACTCTCGAGCAAAAAACTAAGTCCTTGTAACTAGTTTGACTAAATCGAGCTTTCAAGCGGGTTTTTTGTTCGAAGTGACTCAAGCAAACTTATTTGATCTTAAATGAGTTTTGTAACAAATAAATATATTTTAATAAGTCTTAGAGACTCGTTTGGAGCTCAACAAACCTTAAGGCTCACTTGCCAAAAGCCAAGTCTTGTAACTAGTTTGCCTAAATCGAGCATTTAAATTGGTTTTGAGCTCAAGCGAATCATGCAAGGTGTTGGGTCCCAAATGTTTAATTTAATATAATATATTATAATAAGTCTTAGGGACTCATTTTGAGCTCCAACAACACTTAAAAACTCACCTCGCATAAAAACTAAGTCCTTATAACTAGTTTGCCTAAATTGATCCCTAAAATGGGTATTTTGGATCCGAAGTGACTTTAGCAAAGTTGTTGTGATCCCAAATCAGTATTTGAACATAAAATACATTAATATAATTCGTAGGGACTCATTTTGAGCTCCAACAACACTTAAGAACCCACTTCGCGCAAAAACTAAGTCCTTATAACTAGTTTTGCCTAAATCGAGCCGATAAGTGGGTATTTTGGCTCCGAAGTGACTCTAGCAAAGTTGTTGTCATAAAAAATAAGTATTTGAACATATAATACATTAATATAATTCGTAGGGACTCATTTTGACCTCCAACAACACTAAAAAACTCACCTCGCGCAAAAACTAAGTCCTTATAACTAGTTTGCCTAAATCGATCCCTAAAATGGGTATTTTGGCTCCGAAGTGACTTTAGCAAAGTTGTTGTGATCCCAAATCAGTATTTAAACATATAATACATTAATATAATTCGTAGGGACTCATTTTGAGCTCCAACAACACTTAAGAACCCCCCTAGCGCAAAAACTAAGTCCTCATAACTAGTTTTGCCTAAATCGAGCCGATAAGTGGGTATTTTGGCTCCGAAGTGACTCTAGCAAAGTTATTGTGATAAAAAATAAGTATTTGAACATTTAATACATTAATATAATTCGTAGGGACTCATTTTGACCTCCAACAACACTTAAAAACTCACCTCGCGCAAAAACTAAGTCCTTATAACTAGTTTTTCCTAAATCGAGCTTTTGAACAGGTGTTTTTTGGCTCCGAAGTGACTCTAGTAAACTTATTTTGATCATAAATAAATATTTGAACAAATAATATATTATAATAAGTCTTAGAGACTCGTTTGGAACTCAACAAGCCTTATAAGGTCACTTCGCACAAAAACTAAGTCTTCGTAACTAATTATTTCTAAATCGAGCCTTTAGATGGGTTTTATTGGCTCCGAAGTGAATCTAGCGAAGTTGTTTAGGTTCCAAATGTGTAATTTAATATAATATATTATAATAAGTCTTAGGGACTCATTTTGAGCTCCAACAACACTTAAAAAGTCACCTCGCACAAAAACTAAGTCCTTATAACTAGTTTGCCTAAATCGAGCCCTAAAATGGGTATTTTTGCTCCGAAGTGACTTTAGCAAAGTTGTTGTGATCCCAAATCAGTATTTGAACGTATAATACATTCATATAATTCGTAGGGACTAATTTTAAGCTCCAAAAACACTTAAAACTCACCTCGCGCAAAAACTAAGTCGTTGTAACTAGTTTTGCCTAAATCGAGCTTTTAAACGGGTTTTTTTGCTCCGAAGTGACTCAAGAAAACTTATTTGATGCTAAATGAGTTTTGTAATAAATAATATATTATAATAAGTCTTAGAGACTCGTTTCGAGCTCCAACAAGCCTTATAAGCTCACTTCGCGCAAAAACTAAGTCTTTGTAACTAGTTTTGCCTAAATCGAGCATTTAGATTTGTTTTTTGGCTCTGAAGCGAATCTAGCGAAGTTGTTTAGGTCCCAAATGTTTAGTTTAATATAACATATTATAATAAGTCTTAGGGACTCATTTTGAGCTCCAACAACACTTAATAACTCACCTCGCATAAAAACTAAGTCCTTATAACTAGTTTGCCTAAATTGAGCCCTAAAATGGTATTTTTGCTCCGAAGTGACTTTAGCAAAGTTGTTGTGATCCGAAACAAGTATTCGAACATATAATACATTAATATAATTCGTAGGGACTCATTTTGAGCTCCAAAAACACTTAAAAACTCACCTCGCGCGAAAACTAAGTCCTTTTAACTAGTTTTGCCTAAATCGAGCTTTTAAACGGGTTTTTGGGCTCCGAAGTGACTCAAGCAAACTTATTTGATCCTAAATGAGTTTTGTAACAAATAATATATTATAATAAGTCTTAGAGACTTGTTTGGAGCTCCAACATGCCTTATAAGCTCACTTCGCACAAAAACTAAGTCTTTGTAACTAGTTTTGCCTAAATGGAGCCTTTAGATTGGTTTTTTTGGCTCCGAAGTGAATCTAGCGAAGTTGTTTAGGTCCCAAATGTGTAATTTAATATAATATATTATAATAAGTCTTAGGGACTCATTTTGAGCTCCAACAACACTTAAAAACTCACCTCGCGCAAAAACTAAGTCCTTATAACTAGTTTTGCCTAAATCGAGCCTTTAAACGGGTTTTTTTTTGGCTCCGAAGTAACTCTAGTAAACTTATTTTGATCCTAAATGAATATTTGAACAAATAATATATTATAATAAGTCTTAGAGACTCGTTTGGAGCTCAACAAGCCTTATAAGGTCACTTCGCGCAAAAACTAAGTCTTCGTAACCAATTATTCCTAAATCGAGCCTTTAGATGGGTTTTATTGGCTTCGAAGTAAATCTAGCGAAGTTGTTTAGGTCCCAAATGTTTAATTTAATATAATATATTATAATAAGTCTTAGGGACTCGTTTTGAGCTCCAACAACACTTAAAAACTCACCTCGCATAAGTCCTTATAACTAGTTTGCCTAAATCGATCCCTAAAATGGGTATTTTTGCTCCGAAGTGACTTTAGCAAAGTTGTTGTGATCCGAAATCAGTATTCGAACATATAATACATTAGTATAATTCATAGGGACTCATTTTGAGCTCCAAAAACACTTAAAAACTCACCTCGCGCAAAAACTAAGTCCTTGTAACTATTTTTGCCTAAATCGAGCTTTTAAACGGGTTTTTTGGCTCTGAAGTGACTCAAACAAACTTGTTTGATCCTAAATGAGTTTTGTAACAAATAATATATTATAATATGGCCTTATAAGCTCACTTCGCGCAAGAACTAAGTCTTTGTAACTAGTTTTGCCTAAATCGAGCCTTTAGATTGGTTTTTTTGGCTCCGAAGTGAATCTAGCGAAGTTGTTTAGGTCCCAAATGTTTAATTTAATATAATATATTATAATAAGTCTTAGGGACTCATTTGGAGCTCCAACAACACTTAAAAACTCACCTCGCATAAAAACTAAGTCCTTATAACTAGTTTGCTGAAATCGATCCCTAAAATGGGTATTTTGGCTCCGAAGTGACTTTAGCAAAGTTGTTGTGATCCCAAATGAGTATTTGAACATATAATACACTAATATAATTCATAGGGACTCATTTTTAGCTCCAAAACACTTAAAAACTCACCTCGCGCAAAAACTAAGTCCTTATAAATAGTTTTGTCTAAATCGAGCCGATAAGTTGGTATTTTGGCTCCGAATTAACTCTAGAAAAGTTGTTGTGATCCAAAATCAGTATTTGAACATATAATACATTAATATAATTCGTAGGGACTCATTTTGAGCTCCAACAACACTTAAGAACCCACCTCGCGCAAAAACTAAGTCCTTATAACTAGTTTTGCCTAAATCGAGCCGATAAGTGGATATTTTGGCTCCGAAGTGACTCTAAAAAAGTTGTTGTGATCAAAAATCCGTATTTGAACATATAATACATTAATATAATTCGTAGGGACTCATTTTGACCTCCAACAACACTAAAAAAACCCACCTTGCGCAAAAACTAAGTCCTTATAACTAGTTTTGCCTAAATCGAGCCGATAAGTGGGTATTTTGGCTCCGAAGTGACTCTAGCAAAGTTATTGTGATCCAAAATCAGTATTTGAACATATAATACATTAATATAATTCGTAGGGACTCATTTTGACCTCCAACAACACTAAAAAACTCACCTCGCGCAAAAACTAAGTCCTTATAACTAGTTTTGCCTAAATCGAGCTTTTAAACGGGTTTTTTGGCTCCGAAGTGACTCTAGCAAACTTATTTGATCCTAAATGAATATTTGAACAAATAATATATTATAATAAGTCTTAGAGACTCGTTTGGAGCTCCAACAAGCCTTATAAGGTCACTTCGCACAAAAACTAAGTCTTTGTAACTAGTTTTGCCTAAATCGAGCCTTTAGATGGGTTTTTTTGGCTCCGAAGTGAATCTAGCGAAGTTGTTTAGGTCCCAAATGTGTAATTTAATATAATATATTATAATAAGTCTTAGGGACTCATTTTGAGCTCCAACAACACTTAAAAACTCACCTCGCGCAAAAACTAAGTCCTTATAACTAGTTTGCCTAAATCGAGCCCTAAAATGGGTATTTTTGCTCCGAAGTGACTTTAGCAAAGTTGTTGTGATCCCAAATCAGTATTCGAACATATAATACATTAATATAATTCGTAGGGACTCATTTTGAGCTCCAAAAACACTTAAAAACTCACCTCGCGCAAAAACTAAGTCCTTGTAACTAGTTTTGCCTAAATCGAGCTTTTAAACGGTTTTTTGGGCTCCGAAGTGACTCAAGCAAACTTATTTGATCCTAAATGAGTTTTGTAACAAATAATATATTATAATAAGTCTTAGAGACTCGTTTCGAGCTCCAACAAGCCTTATAAGCTCACTTCGCACAAAACTAAGTCTTTGTAACTAGTTTTGCCTAAATCGAGCCTTTAGATTGGTTTTTTGGCTCCGAAGTGAATCTAGCGAAGTTGTTTAGGTCCCAAATGTTTAATTTAATATAATATATTATAATAAGTCTTAGGGACTCGTTTTGAGCTCCAACAACACTTAAAAACTCACCTCGCATAAAAACTAAGTCCTTATAACTAGTTTGCCTAAATCGAACCCTAAAATGGGTATTTTGGCTCCGAAGTGACTTTAGCAAAGTTGTTGTAATCCCAAATAAGTATTTGAACATATAATACATTAATATAATTCGTAGGGACTCATTTTGAGCTCCAACAACACTTAAGAACCCACCTCGCGCAAAAACTAAGTCCTCATAATTAGTTTTGCCTAAATCGAGCCGATAAGTGGGTATTTTGGCTCCGAAGTGACTCTAGCAACGTTGTTGTGATCAAAAATCAGTATTTGAACATATAATAGATTAATATAATTCGTAGGGACTCATTTTGACCTCCAACAACACTAAAAACTCACCTCGCGAAAAAACTAACTCCTTTTAACTAGTTTTGCCTAAATCGAGCTTTTAAACAGGTTTTTTGGCTCCGAAGTGACTCTAGCAAACTTATTTTGATCCTAAATGAATATTTGAACAAATAATATATTATAATAAGTCTTAGAGACTAATTTGGACATCAACAAGCCTTATAAGGTCACTTCGCGCAAAAACTAAGTCTTCGTAACTAATTATTCCTAAATCGAGCCTTTAGATGGGTTTTTTTGGCTCCGAAGTGAATCTAGCGAAGTTGTTTAGGTCCCAAATGTGTAATTTAATATAATATATTATAATAAGTCTTAGGGACTCATTTTGAGCTCCAACAACACTTAAAAACTCACCTCGCACAAAAACTAAGTCCTTATAACTAGTTTGCCTAAATCGAGCCCTAAAATGGGTATTTTTTGCTCCGAAGTGACTTTAGCAAAGTTGTTGTGTTCCCAAATCAGTATTCAACATATAATACATTAATATAATTCGTAGGGACTCATTTTGAGCTCCAAGAACACTTAAAAACTCACCTCGCGCAAAAACTAAGTCCTTGTAACTAGTTTTGCCTAAATCGAGCTTTTAAACGGGTTTTTTGGCTCCGAAGTGACTCAAGCAAACTTATTTGATCCTAAATGAGTTTTGTAACAAATAATATATTATAATAAGTCTTAGAGACTCGTTTGGAGCTCCAACAAGCCTTATAAGCTCACTTCGCGCAAAAACTAAGTCTTTGTAACTAGTTTTGCCTAAATCGAGCCTTTAGATGGTTTTTTGGCTCCGAAGTGAATCTAGCGAAGTTGTTTAGGTCCCAAATGTTTAATTTAATATAATATATTATAATAAGTCTTAGGGACTCATTTTGAGCTCCAACAACTCTTAAAAACTCACCTCGCATAAAAACTAAGTCCTTATAACTAGTTTGCCTATATCGATCCCTAAAATGGGTATTTTGGCTCCGTAGTGAGTTTAGCAAAGTTGTTGTGATCAAAAATCAGTATTTGAACATATAATACATTAATATAATTCGTCAAGACTCATTTTGACCTCCAACAACACTAAAAAACTTACCTCGCGCAAAAACTAAGTCCTTATAACTAGTTTTGCCTAAATCGAGCTTTCAAACGGGTTTTTTTGCTCCGAAGTGACTCTAGCAAACTTATTTTGATCTTAAATGAATATTTGAACAAATAATATATTATAATAAGTCTTAGAGACTTGTTTGGAGCTCAACAAGCCTTATAAGGTCATTTTGCGCAAAAACTAAGTCTTCGTAACTAATTATTCCTAAATCGAGCCTTTAGATGGGTTTTTTTTGGCTCCGAAGTGAATCTAGCGAAGTTGTTTAGGTCCCAAATGTGTAATTTAATATAATATATTATAATAAGTCTTAGGGACTCGTTTTGAGCTCCAACAACTCTTAAAAACTCACCTCGCATAAAAACTAAGTCCTTATAACTAGTTTGCCTATATCGATCCCTAAAATGGGTATTTTGGCTCCGTAGTGAGTTTAGCAAAGTTGTTGTGATCAAAAATCAGTATTTGAACATATAATACATTAATATAATTCGTCAAGACTCATTTTGACCTCCAACAACACTAAAAAACTTACCTCGCGCAAAAACTAAGTCCTTATAACTAGTTTTGCCTAAATCGAGCTTTTAAACGGGTTTTTTTGCTCCGAAGTGACTCTAGCAAACTTATTTTGATCTTAAATGAATATTTGAACAAATAATATATTATAATAAGTCTTAGAGACTCGTTTGGAGTCCAACAAGCCTTATAAGCTCACTTCGCGCAAAAACTAAGTCCTTATAACTAGTTTGCCTAAATCGGCCCTAAAATGGGTATTTTTGCTCCGAGGTGACTTTAGCGAAGTTGTTGATATCCTAAATCAGTATTTGAACATATAATACATTAATATAATTCGTAGGGATTCATTTTGAGCTCCAAAAACACATAAAAAATTACCTCGCGCCAAAACTAAGTCCTTGTAACTAGTTTTGCCTAAATCGAGCTTTTAAACGGGTTTTTTGGCTCCGAAGTGACTCTAGCAAACTTATTTGATCCTAAATGAGTTTTGAAACTAATAATATACTATAATAAGTCTTAGAGACTCGTTTGGAGCTCAACAAGCCTTATAAGGTCAATTCGCGCAAAAACTAAGTCTTCGTAACTAATTATTCCTAAATCGAGCCTTTAGATGGGTTTTCTTGGCTCCGAAGTGAATCTAGCGAAGTTGTTTAGGACCCAAATGTGTAATTTAATATAATATATTATAATAAGTCTTAGGGACAACATTTTGAGCACCAAAAACACTTAAAAAGTAACCTCGCACAAAAACTAAGTCCTTATAACTAGTTTGCCTAAGTGGAGCCCTAAAATGGGTATTTTTGCTCCGAAGTGACTTTAGCAAAGTTGTTGTGATCTCAAATCAGTATTCAAACATATAATACATTAATATAATTCTTAGGGACCCATTTTGAGCTCCAACAACACTTAAAAACTCACCTCGCGCAAAAACTAAGTCCTTGTAACTAGTTTTGCCTAAATCGAGCTTTTAAACGGGTTTTTTGGCTCCGAAGTAACTCAAGCAAACTTATTTGATCCTAAATGAGTTTTGAAACAAATAATATATTATAATAAGTCTTAGAGACTCGTTTGGAGCTCAACAAGCCTTATAAGGTCATTTCGCGCAAAAACTAAGTCTTCGTAACTAATTATTCCTAAATCGAGCCTTTAGATGGGTTTTTTTGGCTCCGAAAAGAATCTAGCAAAGTTGTTTAGGTCCCAAATGTGTAATTTAATATAATATATCTTAGGGACAACATTTTGAGCACCAACAACACTTAAAAAGTAACCTCGCACAAAAACTAAGTCCTTATAACTAGTTTGCCTAAGTGGAGCCCTAAAACGGGTATTTTTGCTCCGAAGTGACTTTAGCAAAGATGTTGTGATCTCAAATCAGTATTCAAACATATAATACATTAATATAATTCTTAGGGACTCATTTTGAGATCGAAAAACACTTAAAAACCCACCACGCGCAAAAACTAAGTCCTTGTAACTAGTTTAGCCTAAATCGAGCTTTTAAACGCGTTTTTTGGCTCCGAAGTGACTCAAGCAAACTTATTTGATCCTAAATGAGTTTTGTAACAAATAATATATTATAATAAGTATTAGAGACTCGTTTGGAGCTCCAACAAGCCTTATAAGCTCACTTCGCGCAAAAACTAAGTCTTTGTAACTAGTTTTGCCTAAATCGAGCCTTTAGATTGGTTTTTTGGCTCCGAGGTGAATCTAGCGAAGTTGTTTAGGTCCCAAATGTTTAATTTAATGTAATATATTATAATAAGTCTTAGGGACTCATTTTGAGCTCCAACAACACTTAAAAAGTCACCTCGCGCAAAAACTAAGTCCTTATAACTAGTTTGCCAAAATCGAGCCCTAAAATGGGTATTTTTGCTCCGAAGTGACTTTAGCAAAGTTGTTGTGATCCCAAATCAGTATTCGAACATATAATACATTAATATAATTCGTAGGGACTAATTTTGAGCTCCAAGAACACTTAAAAACTCACCTCGCGCAAAAACTAAGTCCTTGTAACTAGTTTTGCCTAAATCGAGCTTTTAAACGGGTTTTTGAGCTCCGAAGTAACTCAAGCAAACTTATTTGATTCTAAATGAGTTTTGTAACAAATAATATATTATAATAAGTCTTAGAGACTTGTTTGGAGCTCCAACAAGCCTTATAAGCTCACTTCGCGCAAAAACTAAATCTTTGTAACTAGTTTTGCCTAAATCGAGCCTTTAGATTGGTTTTTTGGCTCCGAAGTGAATCTAGCGAAGTTGTTTAGGTCCCAAATGTTTAATTTAATATAATATTTTATAATAAGTCTTAGGGACTCGTTTTGAGCTCCAACAACTCTTAAAAACTCACCTCGCATAAAAACTAAGTCCTTATAACTAGTTTGCCTATATCGATCCCTAAAATGGGTATTTTGGCTCCGAAGTGACTTTAGCAAAGTTGTTGTGATCCAAAATCAGTATTTGAACACATAATACATTAATATAATTCGTAGAGACTCATTTTGACCTCCAACAACACTAAAAAACTTACCTCGCGCAAAAACTAAGTCCTTATAACTAGTTTTGCCTAAATCGAGCTTTTAAACGGGTTTTTTTGCTCCGAAGTGACTCTAGCAAACTTATTTTGATCCTAAATGAATATTTGAACAAATAATATATTATAATAAGTCTTAGAGACTCGTTTGGAGCCCAACAAGCCTTATAAGGTCACTTCGCGCAAAAACTAAGTCCTTATAACTAGTTTGCCTAAATCGGCCCTAAAATGGGTATTTTTGCTCCGAAGTGACTTTAGCGAAGTTGTTGATATCCTAAATCAGTATTCGAACATATAATACATTAATATAATTCGTAGGGAGTCATTTTCAGCTCCAAAAACACATAAAAAACTACCTCGCGCAAAAACTAAGTCCTTATAACTAGTTTTGCCTAAATCGAGCTTTTAAACGGGTTTTTTGGCTCCGAAGTGACTCTAGCAAACTTATTTGATCCGAAATGAGTTTTGAAACAAATAATATATTATAATAAGTCTTAGAGACTCGTTTGGAGCTCAACAAGCCTTATAAGGTCACTTCGCGCAAAAACTAAGTCTTCGTAACTAATTATTCCTAAATCGAGCCTTTAGATGGGTTTTTTTGGCTCCGAAGTCAATCTAGCGAAGTTGTTTAGGTCCCAAATGTGTAATTTAATATAATATATTATAATAAGTCTTAGGGACTCATTTTGAGCTCCAACAACACTTAAAAAGTCACCTCGCGCAAAAACTAAGTCCTTATAACTAGTTTGCCTAAGTCGAGCCCTAAAATGGGTATTTTTGCTCCGAAGTGACTTTAGCAAAGTTGTTGTGATCTCAAATCAGTATTCGAACATATAATACATTAATATAATTCTTAGGGACTCATTTTGAGCTCGAAAAACACTTAAAAACTCACCTCGCGCAAAAACTAAGTCCTTGTAACTAGTTTTGCCTAAATCGAGCTTTTAAACGTGTTTTTTGGCTCCCAAGTGACTCAAGCAAACTTATTTGATCCTAAATGAGTTTTGTAACAAATAATATATTATAATAAGTCTTAGAGACTCGTTTGGAGCTCCAACAAGCCTTATAAGCTCACTTCGCGCAAAAACTAAGTCTTTGTAACTAGTTTTGCCTTAATCGAGCCTTTAGATTGGTTTTTTGGCTCCGAGGTGAATCTAGCGAAGTTGTTTAGGTCCCAAATGTTTAATTTAATATAATATATTATAATAAGTCTTAGGGACTCATTTTGAGCTCCAACAACACTTAAAAATTCACCTCGCGCAAAAACTTAGTCCTTATAACTAGTTTGCCTAAATCGGCCCTAAAATGGGTATTTTTGCTTCGAAGTGACTTTAGCAAAGTTGTTGTGATGCCAAATCAGTATTCGAACATATAATACATTAATATAATTCATAGGGACTCATTTTGAGCTCCAAGAACACTTAAAAACTCACCTCACGCAAAAACTAAGTCCTTGTAACTAGTTTTGCCTAAATCGAGCTTTTAAACGGGTTTTTTGGCTCCGATGTGACTCAAGCAAACATATTTGATCCTAAATGAGTTTTGTAACAAATAATATATTATAATAAGTCTTAGAGACTCGTTTGGTGCTCCAACAAGCCTTATAAGCTCACTTCGCGCAAAAACTAAGTCTTTGTAACTAGTTTTGCCTAAATCGAGCATTTAGATTGGTTTTTTGGCTCCGAAGCGAATCTAGCGAAGTTGTTTAGGTCCCAAATGTTTAGTTTAATATAACATATTGTAATAAGTCTTAGGGACTCATTTTGAGCTCCAACAACACTTAAAAACTCACCTCGCATAAAAACTAAGTCCCTTATAACTAGTTTGCCTAAATCGAGCCCTAAAATTGGTATTTTTGCTCCGAAGTGACTTTAGCAAAGTCGTTGTGATCCCAAATCAGTATTCGAACATATAATAAATTAATATAATTCGTAGGGACTCATTTTGAGCTCCAACAACACTTAAGAACCCACCTCGCGCAAAAACTAAGTCCTTATAACTAGTTTTGCCTAAATCGTGCCGATAAGTGGGTATTTTAGTTCCGAAGTGACTCTAGCAAAGTTGTTGTGATCAAAAATCAGTATTTGAACATATAATACATTAATATAATTGGTAGGGACTCATTTTGACCTCCAACAACACTAAAAAACTCACCTCGCGCAAAAACTAAGTCCTTATAACTAGTTTTGCCTAAATCGAGCTTTTAAACGGGTTTTTTTGCTCCGAAGTGACTCTAGCAAACTTATTTTGATCCTAGATGTATATTTGAACAAATAATATATTATAATAAGTCTTAGAGACTCGTTTGGAGCTCAAAAAGCCTTATAAGGTCACTTCGCGCAAAAACTAAGTCTTCGTAACTAATTATTCCTAAATCGAGCTTTTAGATGGGTTTTTTTGGCTCCGAAGTGAATCTAGCGAAGTTGTTTAGGTCCCAAATGTGTAATTTAGTATAATATATTATAATAAGTCTTAGGGACTCATTTTGAGCTCCAACAACACTTAAAAAGTCACCTCGCGCAAAAACTAAGTCCTTATAACTAGTTTGCCAAAATCGTGCCCTAAAATGGGTATTTTTGCTCCGAAGTGACTTTAGCAAAGTTTTTGTGATCCCAAATCAGTATTTGAACATATAATACATTAATATAATTCGTAGGGACTCATTTTGAGCTCCAAGAACACTTAAAAACTCACCTCGCGCAAAAACTAAGTCCTTGTAACTAGTTTTGCCTAAATCGAGCTTTTAAACGGGTTTTTGGGCTCCGAAGTAACTCAAGCAAACTTATTTGATCCTAAATGAGTTTTGTAACAAATAATATATTATAATAAGTCTTAGAGACTTGTTTGGAGCTCCAACAAGCCTTATAAGCTCACTTCGCGCAAAAACTAAATCTTTGTAACTAGTTTTGCCTAAATCGAGCCTTTAGATTGGTTTTTTGGCTCCGAAGTCAGTCTAGCGAAGTTGTTTAGGTCCCAAATGTTTAATTTAATATAATATATTATAATAAGTCTTAGGGACTCGTTTTGAGCTCCAACAACTCTTAAAAACTCACCTCGCATAAAAACTAAGTCCTTATAACTAGTTTGCCTAAATCGATCCCTAAAATGGGTATTTTGGCCCCGAAGTGATTTTAGCAAAGTTGTTGTGATCAAAAATCAGTATTTGAACATATAATACATTAATATAATTCGTAAAGACTCATTTTGACCTCCAACAACACTAAAAAACTTACCTCGCGCAAAAACTAAGTCCTTATAACTAGTTTTGCCTAAATCGAGCTTTTAAACGGGTTTTTTTGCTCCGAAGTGACTCTAGCAAACTTATTTTGATCCTAAATGAATATTTGAACAAATAATATATTATAATAACTCTTAGAGACTCGTTTGGAGCTCAACAAGCCTTATAAGGTCACTTCGCGCAAAAACTAAGTCTTCGTAACTAATTATTCCTAAATCGAGCCTTTAGATGGGTTTTTTTTGGCTCCGAAGTGAATCTAGCGAAGTTGTTTAGGTCCCAAATGTGTAATTTAAAATAATATATTATAATAAGTCTTAGGGACTCATTTTGAGCTCCAACAACACTTAAAAAGTCACCTCGCGCAAAAACTTATTCCTTATAACTAGTTTGCCTAAATCGGCCCTAAAATGGGTATTTTTGCTCCGAAGTGACTTTAGCAAAGTTGTTGTGATCCTAAATCTGTATTCGAACATATAATACATTAATATAATTCGTAGGGAGTCATTTTGAGCTCCAAAAACACATAAAAACTCACCTCGCGCAAAAACTAAGTCCTTGTAACTAGTTTTGCCTAAATCGAGCTTTTAAACGGGTTTTTTTGCTCCGAAGTGACTCTAGCAAACTTATTTGATCCTAAATGAGTTTTGAAACAAATAATATATTATAATAAGTCTTAGAGACTCGTTTGGAGCTCAACAAGCCTTATAAGCTCACTTCGCGCAAAAACTAAGTCTTCGTAACTAGTTTTTCCTAAATCGAGCCTTTAGATGGTTTTTTTGGCTCCGAAGTGAATCTAGCGAAGTTGTTTAGGTCCCAAATGTGTAATTTAATATAATATATTATAATAAGTCTTAGGGACAACATTTTGAGCTCCAACAACACTTAAAAAGTCACCTCGCATCAAAAACTAAGTCCTTATAACTAGTTTGCCTAAGTGGAGCCCTAAAATGGGTATTTTTGCTCCGAAGTGACTTTAGCAAAGATGTTGTGATCCCAAATCAGTATTCGAACATATAATACATTAATATAATTCATAGGGACTCATTTTGAGATCGAAAAACACTTTAAAACTCACCACGCGCAAAAACTAAATCCTTGTAACTAGTTTTGCCTAAATAGAGCTTTTAAACGCGTTTTTTGGCTCCGAAGTGACTCAAGCAAACTTATTTGATCCTAAATGAGTTTTGTAACAAATAATATATTATAATAAGTATTAGAGACTCGTTCGGAGCTCCAACAAGCCTTATAAGCTCACTTCGCGCAAAAACTATGTCTTTGTAACTAGTTTTGCCTAAATCGAGCCTTTAGATTGGTTTTTTGGCTCCGAGGTGAATCTAGCGAAGTTGTTTTGGTCCCAAATGTTTAATTTAATATAATATATTATAATAAGTCTTAGGGACTCATTTTGAGCTCCAACAACACTTAAAAAGTCACCTCGCGCAAAAAGTAAGTCCTTACAACTAGTTTGCCAAAATCGAGCCCTAAAATGGGTATTTTTGCTCCGAAGTGATTTTAGCAAAGTTGTTGTGATCCAAAATCAGTATTGGAACATATGATACATTAATATAATTCGTAGGGACTCATTTTGAGCTCCAAGAACACTTAAAAACTCA
Organism: Boehmeria nivea var. tenacissima; assembly: GCA_018132145.1. Classification (NCBI taxonomy): domain Eukaryota; kingdom Viridiplantae; phylum Streptophyta; class Magnoliopsida; order Rosales; family Urticaceae; genus Boehmeria; species Boehmeria nivea. The sequence continues at coordinate 3,537,071 of CM030875.1, read as the reverse complement.
CTTCGCGCAAAAACTAAGTCCTTGTAACTAGTTTTGCCTAAATCGAGCTTTTAAACGGGTTTTTGGGCTCCGAAGTAACTCAAGCAAACTTATTTGATCCTAAATGAGTTTTGTAACAAATAATATATTATAATAAGTCTTAGAGACTTGTTTGGAGCTCCAACAAGCCTTATAAGCTCACTTCGCGCCAAAACTAAATCTTTGTAACTAGTTTTGCCTAAATCGAGCCTTTAGATTGGTTTTTTGGCTCCGAAGTCAATCTAGCGAAGTTGTTTAGGTCCCAAATGTTTAATTTAATATAATATATTATAATAAGTCTTAGGGACTCGTTTTGAGCTCCAACAACTCTTAAAAACTCACCTCGCATAAAAACTAAGTCCTTATAACTAGTTTGCCTAAATCGATCCCTAAAATGGTTATTTTGGCCCCGAAGTGACTTTAGCAAAGTTGTTGTGATCAAAAATCAGTATTTGAACATATAATACATTAATATAATTCTTAAAGACTCATTTTGACCTCCAACAACACTAAAAAACTTAACTCGCGCAAAAACTAAGTCCTTGTAACTAGTTTTGCCTAAATCGAGCTTTTAAACGGGTTTTTTTGCTCCGAAGTGACTCTAGCAAACTTATTTTGATCCTAAATGAATATTTGAACAAATAATATATTATAATAAATCTTAGAGACTGGTTTGGAGCTCCACAAGCCTTATAAGGTCACTTCGCGCAAAAACTAAGTCTTCGTAACTAATTATTCCTAAATCGAGCCTTTAGATGGGTTTTTTTTGGCTCCGAAGTGAATCTAGCGAAGTTGTTTAGGTCCCAAATGTGTAATTTAAAATAATATATTATAATAAGTCTTAGGGACTCATTTTGAGCTCCAACAACACTTAAAAAGTCACCTCGCGCAAAAACTTAGTCCTTATAACTAGTTTGCCTAAATCGGCCCTAAAATGGGTATTTTTGCTCCGAAGTGACTTTAGCAAAGTTGTTGTGATCCTAAATTTGTATTCGAACATATAATACATTAATATAATTCGTAGGGAGTCATTTTGAGCTCCAAAAACACATAAAAACTCACCTCGCGCAAAAACTAAGTCCTTGTAACTAGTTTTGCCTAAATCTTGCTTTTAAACGGGTTTTTTTGCTCCGAAGTGACTCTAGCAAACTTATTTGATCCTAAATGAGTTTTGTAACAAATAATATATTATAATAAGTCTTAGAGACTCGTTTGGAGCTCAACAAGCCTTATATGGTCACTTCGCGCAAAAACTAAGTCTTCGTAACTAATTATTCCTAAATCGAGCCTATAGATGGGTTTTTTTGGCTCCGAAGTGAATCTAGCGAAGTTGTTTAGGTCCAAAATGTGTAATTTAATATAATATATTATAATAAGTCTTAGGGACAACATTTTGAGCCCCAACAATACTTAAAGAGTCACCTCGCGCAAAAACTAAGTCCTTATAACTAGTTTGCCCAAGTGGAGCCCTAAAATGGGTATTTTTGCTCCGAAGTGACTTTAGCAAAGATGTTGTGATCCCAAATCAGTATTCGAACATATAATACATTAATATAATTCATAGGGACTCATTTTGAGATCGAAAAACACTTAAAAACTCACCACGCGCAAAAACTAAATCCTTGTAACTAGTTTTGCCTAAATCGAGCTTTTAAACGCGTTTTTTGGCTCCGAAGTGACTCAAGCAAACTTATTTGATTCTAAATGAGTTTTGTAACAAATAATATATTATAATAAGTATTAGAGACTCGTTTAGAGCTCCAACAAGCCTTATAAGCTCACTTAGCGCAAAAACTAAGTCTTTGTAACTAGTTTTGCCTAAATCGAGCCTTTAGATTGGTTTTTTGGCTCCGAGATGAATCTAGCGAAGTTGTTTAGGTCCCAAATGTTTAATTTAATATAATATATTATAATAAGTCTTAGGGACTCATTTTGAGCTCCAACAACACTTAAAAAGTCACCTCGCGCAAAAACTAAGTCCTTATAACTAGTTTGCCAAAATCGAGCCCTAAAATGGGTATTTTTGCTCCGAAGTGACTTTAGCAAAGTTGTTGTGATCCCAAATCAATATTCGAACATATAATACATTAATATAATTCGTAGGGACTCATTTTGAGCTCCAAGAACACTTAAAAACTCACCTCGCGCAAAAACTAAGTCCTTGTAACTAGTTTTGCCTAAATCGAGCTTTTAAACGGGTTTTTGGGCTCCGAAGTAACTCAAGCAAACTTATTTGATCCTAAATGAGTTTTGTAACAAATAATATATTATAATAAGTCTTAGAGACTTGTTTGGAGCTCTAACAAGCCTTATAAGCTCACTTCGCGCAAAAACTAAATCTTTGTAACTAGTTTTGCCTAAATCGAGCCTTTAGATTGGTTTTTTGGCTCCGAAGTCAATCTAGCGAAGTTGTTTAGGTCCCAAATATTTAATTTAATATAATATATTATAATAAGTCTTAGGGACTCGTTTTGAGCTCCAACAACTCTTAAAAACTCACCTCGCATAAAAACTAAGTCCTTATAACTAGTTTGCCTAAATAGATCCCTGAAATGGGTATTTTGGCTCCGAAGTGACTTTAGCAAAGTTGTTGTGATCAAAAATCAGTATTTGAACATATAATACATTAATATAATTCGTAGGGACTCATTTTGACCTCCAACAATACTAAAAAACTTACCTCGCGCAAAAACTAAGTCCTTATAACTAGTTTTGCCTAAATCGAGCTTTTAAACGGGTTTTTTTGCTCCGAAGTGACTCTAGCAAACTTATTTTGATCCTAAATGAACATTTGAACAAATAATATATTATAATAAGTCTTAGAGACTCGTTTGGAGTTCAACAAGCCTTATAAGGTCACTTCACGCAAAAACTAAGTCTTCGTAACTAATTATTCCTAAATCGAGCCTTTAGATGGGTTTTTTTTGGCTCCGAAGTGAATCTAGCGAAGTTGTTTAGGTCCCAAATGGCTAATTTAATATAATATGTTATAATAAGTCTTAGGGACAACATTTTGAGCCCCAACAACACTTAAAAAGTCACCTCGCGCAAAAACTAAGTCCTTATAACTAGTTTGCCCAAGTGGAGCCCTAAAATGGGTATTTTTGCTCCGAAGTGACTTTAGCAAAGATGTTGTGATCCCAAATCAGTATTCGAACATATAATACATTAATATAATTCATAGGGACTCATTTTGAGATCGAAAAACACTTAAAAACTCACCACGCGCAAAAACTAAATCCTTGTAACTAGTTTTGCCTAAATCGAGCTTTTAAACGCGTTTTTTGGCTCCGAAGTGACTCAAGCAAACTTATTTGATCCTAAATGAGTTTTGTAACAAATAATATATTATAATAAGTATTAGAGACTCGTTTAGAGCTCCAACAAGCCTTATAAGCTCACTTAGCGCAAAAACTAAGTCTTTGTAACTAGTTTTGCCTAAATCGAGCCTTTAGATTGGTTTTTTGGCTCCGAGGTGAATCTAGCGAAGTTGTTTAGGTCCCAAATGTTTAATTTAATATAATATATTATAATAAGTCTTAGGGACTCATTTTGAGCTCCAACAACACTTAAAAAGTCACCTCGCGCAAAAACTAAGTCCTTATAACTAGTTTGCCAAAATCGAGCCCTAAAATGGGTATTTTTGCTCCGAAGTGACTTTAGCAAAGTTGTTGTGATCCCAAATCAGTATTCGAACATATAATACATTAATATAATTCGTAGGGACTCATTTTGAGCTCCAAGAACACTTAAAAACTCACCTCGCGCAAAAACTAAGTCCTTGTAACTAGTTTTGCCTAAATCGAGCTTTTAAACGGGTTTTTGGGCTCCGAAGTAACTCAAGCAAACTTATTTGATCCTAAATGAGTTTTGTAACAAATAATATATTATAATAAGTCTTAGAGACTTGTTTGGAGCTCCAGCAAGCCTTATAAGCTCACTTCGCGCAAAAACTAAAGCTTTGTAACTAGTTTTTCCTAAATCGAGCCTTTAGATGGGTTTTTTTGGCTCCGAAGTGAATCTAGCGAAGTTGTTTAGGTCCCAAATCGAGCCCTAAAATGGGTATTTTTGCTCCGAAGTGACTTTAGCAAAGTTGTTGTGATCCCAAATCAGTATTCGAACATATAATACATTGATATAATTCGTAGGGACTCATTTTGAGAACCAACAAAACTTAGAAGCTCACCTCGCGCAAAAACTAAGTCCTTATAACTAGTTTTGCCTAAATCGAGCTTTTAAACGGGTTTTTTTGCCCCGAAGTGACTCTAGCAAACTTATTTTGATCCTAAATGAATATTTGAACAAATAATATATTATAATAAGTCTTAGAGACTCGTTTGGAGGTCAACAAGCCTTATAAGGTCACTTCGCGCAAAAACTAAGTCTTCGTAACTAATTATTCCTAAATCGAGCCTTTAGATGGGTTTTTTTGGCTCCGAAGTGAATCTAGCGAAGTTGTTTAGGTTCCAAATGTGTAATTTAATATAATATATTATAATAAGTCTTAGCGACTCATTTTGAGCTCCAACAATACTTAAAAATTCACCTCGCGTAAAAACTTAGTCCTTATAACTAGTTTGCCTAAATCGGCCCTAAAATGGGTATTTTTGCTCCGAAGTGACTTTAGCAAAGTTGTTGTGATCCCAAATCAGTATTCGAACATATAATACATTAATATAATTCGTAGGTAGTCATTTTGAGCTCCAAAAACACATAAAAACTCACCTCGCGCAAAAACTAAGTCCTCGTAACTAGTTTTGCCTAAATCGAGCTTTTAAACGGGTTTTTGGGCTCCGAAGTGACTCTAGCAAACTTATTTGATCCTAAATGAGTTTTGAAACAAATAATATATTATAATAAGTCTTAGAGACTCGTTTGGAGCTCAACAAGCCTTATAAGGTGACTTCGCTTAAAAACTAAGTCTTCGTAACTAATTATTCCTAAATCGAGCCTTTAGAAGGGTTTTTTTGGCTCCGAAGAGAATCTAGCGAAGTTGTTTAGGTCCCAAATGTGTAATTTAATATAATATATTATAATAAGTCTTAGGGACTCATTTTGAGCTCCAACAACACTTAAAAAGTCACCTCGCGTAAAAACTAAGTCCTTATAACTAGTTTGCCTAAATCGAGCCCTAAAATAGGTATTTTTGCTCCGAAGTGACTTTAGCAAAGTTGTTGTGATCCCAAATAAGTATTCGAACATATAATACATTAATATAATTCGTAGGGACTCATTTTGAGCTCTAAAAACACTTAAAAACTTACCTCGCGCAAAAACTAAGTCCTTGTAACTAGTTTTGCCTAAATCGAGCTTTTAAACGGGTTTTTGGGCTCCGAAGTTACTCAAGCAAAATTATTTGATCCTAAATGAGTTTTGTAACAAATAATATATTATAATAAGTCTTAGAGACTTGTTTGGAGCTCTAGCAAGCCTTATAAGCTCACTTCGCGCAAAAACTAAAGCTTTGTAACTAGTTTTTCCTAAATCGAGCCTTTAGATGGGTTTTTTTGGCTCCGAAGTGAATCTAGCGAAGTTGTTTAGGTCCCAAATATGTAATTTAATATAATATATTATAATAAGTCTTAGGGACAACATTTTGAGCTCCAACAACACTTAAAAAGTCACCTCGCTTAAAAACTAAGTCCTTATAACTAGTTTGCCCAAGTGGAGCCCTAAAATGGGTATTTTTGCTCCGAAGTGACTTTAGCAAAGATGTTGTGATCCCAAATCAGTATTCGAATATATAATACGTTAATATAATTCATAGGGACTCATTTTGAGATCGAAAAACACTTAAAAACTCACCACGCGCAAAAACTAAGTCCTTGTAACTAGTTTTGCCTAAATCGAGCTTTTAAACGCGTTTTTTTGGCTCCGAACTGACTCAAGCAAACTTATTTGATCCTAAATGAGTTTTGTAACAAATAATATATTATAATAAGTATTAGAGACTTGTTTGGAGCTCCAACAAGCCTTATAAGCTCACTTCGCGCAAAAACTAAGTCTTTGTAACTAGTTTTGGCTAAATCGAGCCTTTAGATTGGTTTTTTGGCTCCGAAGTGAATCTAGCGAAGTTGTTTAGGTCCCAAATGTTTAATTTAATATAATATATTATAATAAGTCTTAGGGACTCGTTTTGAGCTCCAACAACAATTAAAAACTCACCTCGCATAAAAACTAAGTCCTTATAACTAGTTTGCCTAAATCGATCCCTAAAATGGGTATTTTGGCTCCGAAGTGACATTAGCAAAGTTGTTGTGATAAAAAATCAGTATTTGAACATATAATACATTAATATAATTCGTAGGGACTCATTTTGACCTCCAACAACACTAAAAAACTCACCTCACGCAAAAACTAAGTCCTTATAAATAGTTTTGCCTAAATCGACTTTTAAACGGATTTTTTTTGCTCCGAAGTGACTCTAGCAAACTTATTTTGATCTTAAATGAATATTTGAACAAATACTATATTATAATAAGTCTTAGAGACTCGTTTGGAGCTCTACAAGCCTTATAAGATCACTTCGCGCAAAAACTAAGTCTTCGTAACTAATTATTCCTAAATCGAGCCTTTAGATGGGTTTTTTGGGCTCCGAAGTGAATCTAGCGAAGTTGTTTAGGTCCCAAATGTGTAATTTAATATAATATATTATAATAAGTCTTAGCGACTCATTTTGAGCTCCAACAATACTTAAAAATTCACCTCGCGTAAAAACTTAGTCCTTATAACTAGTTTGGCTAAATCGGCCCTAAAATGGGTATTTTTGCTCCGAAGTGACTTTAGCAAAGTTGTTGTGATCCCAAATCAGTATTCGAACATATAATACATTAATATAATTCGTAGGTAGTCATTTTGAGCTCCAAAAACACATAAAAACTCACCTCGCGCAAAAACTAAGTCCTCGTAACTAGTTTTGCCTAAATCGAGCTTTTAAACGGGTTTTTTGGCTCCGAAGTGACTCTAGCAAACTTATTTGATCCTAAACGAGTTTTGAAACAAATAATATATTATAATAAGTCTTAGAGACTCGTTTGGAGCTCAACAAGCCTTATAAGGTCACTTCGCTTAAAAACTAAGTCTTCGTAACTAATTATTCCTAAATCGAGCCGTTAGATGGGTTTTTTTGGCTCCGAAGTGAATCTAGTGAAGTTGTTTAGGTCCCAAATTTGTAATTTAATATAATATATTATAATAGGTCTTAGGGACAACATTTTGAGCTCCAACAACACTTAAAAAGTCACCTCGCTTAAAAACTAAGTCCTTATAACTAGTTTGCCCAAGTGGAGCCCTAAAATGGGTATTTTTGCTCCGAAGTGACTTTAGCAAAGATATTGTGATCCCAAATCAGTATTCGAACATATAATACATTAATATAATTCATAGGGACTCATTTTGAGATCGAAAAACACTTAAAAACTCACCACGCGCAAAAACTAAGTCCTTGTAACTAGTTTTGCCTAAATCGAGCTTTTAAACGCGTTTTTTTGGCTCCGAAGTGACTCAAGCAAACTTATTTGATCCTAAATGAGTTTTGTAACAAATAATATATTATAATAAGTATTAGAGACTCGTTTGGAGCTCCAACAAGCCTTATAAGCTCACTTCGCGCAAAAACTAAGTCTTTGTAACTAGTTTTGCCTAAATCGAGCCTTTAGATTGGTTTTTTGGCTCCGAAGTGAATCTAGCGAAGTTGTTTAGGTCCCAAATGTTTAATTTAATATAATGTATTATAATAAGTCTTAGGGACTCGTTTTGAGCTCCAACAACACTTAAAAACTCACCTCGCATAAAAACTAAGTCCTTATAACTAGTTTGCCTAAATCGATCCCTAAAATGGGTATTTTGGCTCCGAAGTGACATTAGCAAAGTTGTTGTGATAAAAAATCAGTATTTGAACATATAATACATTAATATAATTCGTAGGGACTCATTTTGACCTCCAACAACACTAAAAAACTCACCTCACGCAAAAACTAAGTCCTTATAACTAGTTTTGCCTAAATCGAGCTTTTAAACGGGTTTTTTTGCTCCGAAGTGACTCTAGCAAACTTATTTTGATCCTAAATGAATATTTGAACAAATAATATATTATAATAAGTCTTAGAGACTCATTTGGAGCTCTACAAGCCTTATAAGATCACTTCGCGCAAAAACTAAGTCTTCGTAACTAATTATTCCTAAATCGAGCCTTTAGATGGGTTTTTTTGGCTCCGAAGTGAATCTAGCGAAGTTGTTTAGGTCCCAAATGTGTAATTTAATATAATATATTATAATAAGTCTTAGGGACAACATTTTGAGCCCCAACAACACTTAAAAAGTCACTTCGCTCAAAAACTAAGTCCTTATAACTAGTTTGCCTAAATCGAGCCCTAAAATAGGTATTATTGCTCCGAAGTGACTTTAGCAAAGTTGTTGTGATCTCAAATCAGTATTCGAACATATAATACATTAATATACTTCGTAGGGACTCATTTTGAGCTCCAAAAATACATAAAAACTCACCACGCGCAAAAACTAAGTCCTTGTAACTAGTTTTGCCTAAATCGAGCTTTTAAACGCGTTTTTTGGCTCCGAAGTGACTCAAGCAAACTTATTTGATCCTAAATGAGTTTTGTAACAAATAATATATTATAATAAGTATTAGAGACTCGTTTGGAGCTCCAAAAAGCCTTATAAGCTCACTTCGCGCAAAAACTAAGTCTTTGTAACTAGTTTTGCCTAAATCGAGCCTTTAGATTGGTTTTTTGGCTCCGAGGTGAATCTAGCGAAGTTGTTTAGGTCTCAAATGTTTAATTTAGTATAATATATTATAATAAGTCTTAGGGACTCATTTTGAGCTCCAACAACACTTAAAAACTCACCTCGCATAAAAACTAAGTCCTTGTAACTAGTTTGCCTAAATCGATCCGATAAGTGGGTATTTTTGCTCCGAAGTGACTTTAGCAAAGTTGTTGTGATCTAAAATCAGTATTTGAACATATAATACATTAATATAATTCGTAGGGTCTCATTTTTACCTCCAACAACACTAAAAAACTCACCTCGCGCAAAAATTAAGTCCTTATAAATAGTTTTGCCTAAATAGAGCTTTTAAACGGGTTTTTTTTTTGGCTCCGAAGTGACTCTAGCAAACTTATTTTGATCTTAAATGAATATTTGAACAAATAATATATTATAATAAGTCTTAGAGACTCGTTTGGAGCTCCAACAAGCCTTATAAGCTAACTTCGTGCAAAAACTGTCTTCGTAACTAGTTTTGCCTCAATCGAGCCTTGAGATGGGTTTTTTTGGCTCTGAAGTGAATCTAGAGAAGTTGTTTAGGTCCCAAATGTGTAATTTAATATAATATATTATAATAAGTCATAGGGACTCATTTTGAGCTCCAACAACACTTAAAAATTACCCTATCGCAAAAACTAAGTCCTTATAACTAGTTTGCCTAAATCGAGCACTAAAATGGGTATTTTTGCTCCGAAGTGACTTTAGCAAGGTTGTTGTGATCCCAAATCAGTATTCAAACATATAATATATTATTATAATTCGTAGGGACTCATTTTGAGCTCCAAAAATACTTAAAAACTCACCTCGCGCAAAAACTAAGTCATTGTAACTAGTTTTGCCTAAATCGAGCTTTTAAACGGGTTTTTTTGGCTCCGAAGTGACTCTAACAAACTTATTTGATCCTAAATGAGTTATGTAACAAATAATACATTATAATAAGTCTTAGAGACTCGTTTACAGCTCCAACAAGCCTTATAAACTCACTTCGCACAAAAACTAAGTCTTTGTAACTAGTTTTGCCTAAATCAAGCCTTTAGATGGGTTTTTTTGGCTCCGAAGTGAATCTAGCGAAGTCCCAAATGTGTAATTTAATATAAAATATTATAATAAGTCTTAGGGACTCATTTTGAGCTCCAACAACACTTAAAAACTCACCCCGCGCAAAAACTAAGTCCTTATAACTAGTTTGCCTAAATCAAGCCCTAAAATGGGTATTTTTGCTCCGAAGTGACTCTAGCAAAGTTGTTGTGATCCCAAATCAGTATTTGAACATATAATACAGTAATATAATTCATAGGGACTCATTTTGAGATCCAACAAAACTTAAAAAACCACCTCGTGCAAAAACTAAGTCCTTATAACTAGTTTTGCCTAAATCGAGCCGATAAGTGGGTATTTTGGCTCCGAAGTGACTCTAGCAAAGTTGTTGTGATCCAAAATCAGTATTTGAACATATAATACGTTAATGTAATTCGAAGGGACTCATTTTGACCTCCAACAACACTAAAAAACTCACCTCGCGCAAAAACTAAGTCCTTCTAACTAGTTTTGCCTAAATCGAGCTTTCAAACGGGTTTTTTGGCTCCGAAGTGACTCTAGCAAACTTATTTGATACTAAATGAGTATTTGAACAAATAATATATTATAATAAGTCTTAGATACTCGTTTCGAGCTCAACAAGCCTTATAAGTTCACTTCGCGCAAAAACTAAGTTTTCGTAACTAATTATTCCTAAATCGAGCCTTTAGATGAGTTTTTTGGCTTAGAAGTTAATCTAGCGAAGTTGTTTAGATCCCAAATGTGTAATTTAATATAATATATTATAATAAGTCTTAGGGACTCGTTTTGAGCTCCAACAACACTTAAAAACTCACCTCGCGTAAAAACTAAGTCCTTATAACTAGTTTGCCTAAATCGAGCCCTAAAATCGGTATTTTGGCTCCGAAGTGACTCTAGCAAAATTGTTGTCATCCAAAATTAGTATTTCAACATATAATACATTAATTTAATTCATAGGGACTCATTTTGACCTCGAACAACACTAAAAAACTCACCTCGCTCAAAAACTAAGTCCTTATAACTACTTTTGCCTAAATCGAGCTTTTAAACGGGTTTTTTGGCTCCGAAGTGACTCCAGCAAACTTATTTTGATCCTAAATGAATATTAGAACAAATAATATATGATAATAAGTCTTGGAGACTCGTTTGGAGCTCCAACAAGCCTTATAAGCTCACTTCACGCAAAAACTAAGTGTTTGTAACTAGTTTGCCTAAATCGAGCCTTTAGATGGGTTTTTTTGCTCCGAAGTGAATCTAGTGAAGTTGTTTAGGTCCCAAATGTGTAATTTAATATAATATATTATAATAAGTCTTAGGGACTCATTTTGAGCTCCAACAATACTTAAAAACTCACCTCGCATAAAAACTAAGTCCTTATAACTAGTTTGCCTAAATCGAGCCCTAAAATGGGTATTTTTACTCCGAAGTGACTCTAGCAAAGTTGTTGTGATCCCAAATCAGTATTTGAACATATAATACATGAATATAATTCATAGGGACTCATTTTGAGCTCCAACAACACGTAAAAACCCACCTCGCGCAAAAACTAAGTCCTTATAACTAGTTTTGCCTAAATCGACCCGATAAGTGAGTATTTTGGCTCCAAAGTGACTCTAGCAAAGTTGTTGTGATCCAAAATCAGTATTTGAACATATAATATATTAATGTAATTCGTAGGGACTCATTTTTGCCTCCAACAACACTAAAAAACTCACCTCGCGCAAAAACTAAGTCCTTATAACTAGTTTTGCCTAAATCGAGCTTTTAAACAGGTTTTTTGGCTCCGAAGTGACTCTAGCAAACTTATTTGATCCTAAATGAGTATTTGAGCAAATAATCTATTATAATAAGTCTTAGAGACTTGTTTGGAGCTCCAACAAGCCTTATAAGCTCACTTCGCGCAAAAACTAAGTCTTTATAATTAGTTTTGCCTAAATCGAGCCTTTAGATGGGTTTTTTGGCTTTGAAGTGAATCTAGCGAAGTTGTTTAGGTCCCAAATGTGTAATTTAATATAATATATTTTAATAAGTCTTAGGGACTCGTTTTTTAATATAATATATTTTAATAATTATATTTTAATTATTAAAATATATAATATATTTTAATAATATATTTTAATAATTATATTTTAATAATTATTATATTTATTATAATATAATAATTATTATATTAAATAAATAATAATTATTAAAATATATAATTTTAATAATTAATAATTTTAATAATATATAATTTTAATAATTAATAATTTTAATAATAAATAATTATTATATTTATTAAAATATATAATATATTTTAATAATATATTTTAATAATTATATTTTAATATAATTATATTTTAATATATAATATAATATATTTTAATAAGTGAGCTCCAACAACACTTAAAAACTCACCTCGCGTAAAAAATAAGTCCTTATAACTAGATTGCCTAAATCGAGCTAAAATCGGTATTTTGGCTCCGAAATGACTCTAGCAAAATTGTTGTGATCCAAAATCTGTATTTCAACATATAATACATTAATATAATTCATAGGGACTCATTTTGACCTCGAACAACACTAAAAAACTCACCTCGCGCAAAAACTAAGTCCTTATAACTAGTTTTGCCTAAATAGAGCTTTTAAACGGGTTTTTTTGGCTCCGAAGTGACTCTAGCAAACTTAGTTTGATCCTAAATGAATATTAGAACAAATAATATATTATAATAAGTCTTGGAGACCCGACTTTTCGGACCGTTACCTTTAACTTTAACTATCTTTTAAAACTTAGTTCTCAAAATTCCAGAGAATTTTTTTTTTAAACATAGTTACATAATAGACTAGTAACTTATTAACTAAGATCTTTCGTAGAATTCTTTTTATATTAAAGAAAATGACATTTAGAAATAGTAAAATAAAACCTGCAAATAATATTGTTTTAATACATAACTAAAATGTGAAGTTTAAAATCCATAGTTTCAATCACCAGTACTATTTTGCTTAAACATGACTTTAGAACATTAAAACATAGTTATAAAAGGTTCCTTAAGACCATAACAAAATATTTAATAAAACATCAGCGGAAGACTTTTTAGCGGTTTGCCCAATCTACCCTTTGCCACGCACCCATCACCGTCGCTTGTCCAATCCATCAAAATATCATGGTGCGGGTTTCTTACCTACAGCACGAACAACTTAGGTGAGCTTTACGCTCAGTGAGTACAAATACAATTCTCACAAAATATATGTCATGAATGAATGTCAAATTATGCTTCATTATGAATACTTTTAAAAATATTTTCTTCTATTGGGATCCCCTATGTGTACGTACCAAGTGCGCGCGACCAAATGGAAAGTCAAGGTTTGCAAGGTCCCCGACTTCCACGGTCAATTACTTTCGTTCGTTAACCCTCACCTTAGTGGAGGGTGGTACGACACCTTAACCTCTTAAAACTTAGTAGTCACGTCTTTACATTAAGTGAACATGGCAAAATGTAATGCTCGTAGATATGTTTAGAATATATGCTAATATAGTTCAAAGCATAACACATAACACATCATCATTTCATAAACATCTATAAACACATAATATATAAAGAATGTGACAAACATCATGACATAAGTTTATTTTAAAAACTATTCGTTGCCGTAGGTGAGATTTGTACTCACTTGATATCCTTGTATTAAGAGTACTTCCTTCTCTTAATGCTCGCGATCGGATATCTTTCCTGCTTATTAGATAACCCGGCGGATATATGATTAGATTCTACACTAATCATTTTTTTTATTTAACTACTTAATTTGTTCATGAGTGAGTTACTAATATTATCATTAGAACTCAACAATAGATCAACCGATTTTAAATTTAATTCGGCTTGATCTAGTCACATAAAACTAATCAATTAATTAATTAAAAATAATTAATTAATTTTCTCACATATATAAATAATTAATAATTAATTAACTAATTATTAATTAACTAACTTGATTAATTAGCTCTTAGAGTTAATTAACAAATTTAACATTATTGTTTACCATTATTTAAGTTAAACTTTAACTCGTCTTGATTAATTACTGATACAATTTAAGGTAATTAATCTTTTTATTACTTAATTAATTTTGTATTAATTATCTTCTACATAAACATATTCTTAAAATAATCAATTATAAATTGATTATAACATTATTACTTAATAATCTTCAAGATTGATTAATTAATCAATGTAAATAATTAATCTTGATCTCTTAATTTAAATTAAATAATTTAGTATATTATTTAATTTGGTTACTTTGATTGCAATAAAATTTATTTTTAATCAACTCCTTAGCTTTAACAAGTTCCTAATTCTTTGTGTTTACTTTAATTAACATCGTTTAAGGTTTGGGCTCGTAAAGCCCATTTACCTTAATGTGGTCGTTCAAATATTTCGGTTTATAAAAAAAAACTTGGGCCTTAAAGGCCCATTAAGTATCTTCCTAATGGGCTTGAATTAGTGTATTTGAATATTGGGCATAGGTGGCCCATTACTCACTTTATGGACTAAAATGATTTTAAGTTCATTTTAACATCTCAAAATTAATTTACAAATACTTTGTTTTTAAAGAAGTTGAAATAACAAAATATTCTTTTAGTTTAAAATACTTTACTTTTCTCACAAGAAGTTTTTATAGGTTTTTGAATAATAATAAACAGACCTATTTTCTGATTTTACAGCCCAAAAACGATTTTTGCAGAAAGGTCCTTGTATTTTCAGAAAATTACAGTTTTGGCTCAAAACTTAAAATATTGACATTTTTGTCCCAAAATCAGTTTTGAAAGATTTTATTGGGAATTACTCCAACCACTGAAATAAACATTTTTCTCTTCTTGGTCAAAGTCTAGTTCATTTATTAACATACTGAAAATAAAAGTCAAAGTTTATAGTATTTTATGATTTTGGCTATAACTTTTTCTGTAGATCATTTTTGAGCTTTTAACAAAAATGTAAGTTTATTATCTTTTTATTATTTAAAACTCTTCAGTTGAGACTTAAGTCCAAATCAAATTCTATCTTAGAGTTTTGCATATAGGCTCATCTTAAACTCACTTTTTCTACTTGTTCTAAGCAGATTCTGGAAAAATATTCTTCACAAAAGTTGTTCCATTTTCTGTTATCTAAAACTTTGTCTCAAATAGATTAGGCAAGATTCGGCTTTTAAAGTGTCCGAAAATTACCATCTTCTAAAAAGGTCCAAAATTACATATTTGACAACTTTATCACTTTAGTCATTTTATGGTTCTTTTTATGCATCTAAATATCTTAACAAGCCTTGTAACAATATTTCATGTCATAGACATTTTTTTTCCAATACAATCAAGCATAATATAACAAGATTTATAAGTGCTTAGACTAAACTTTTAATTTATCAAGCACTTTATTATTATTATCACTTAAGAAGAAATCATAAGTGTACCTAAGATGCACACCTTATCATTATTTACATATGTACACACTCATACATGATTATTCAAACTTTTTTTTTTTTTTTACTTTTTCAACCTTAGACCAAAATATAAGAACAAAAGATTAAACATTCAACATCATACATACAATATATAAATCTAATCTTTTATATTTATCATTGCATGTCAAGAGTATTTGGTTCTAACATTTCACCATCATAATTTCAACTTCAACATAGTAGGATATTTTTGGATTTACAAGAAAATCACAAAAACTCTTCATGCAAAGCAAAAGATAGTGTCTTGGTTCACTATATTTATCTAAACATTATTAACCATATTTGTTCATCTTACAACATCATAAGAACCATTTTTAATGCTATCTACAACATCAAATAAATTGAATATTTATTTAATGTAAATAATTTGAAAGAAGCTATAGTAACTAAATAATAGAAAAGGTAAGTGGTTATACCTTTTTGTCTAGACTTTTTTTTTTGTGGATATCTCATCTTGATATTATTTTTCTCCTAGAAGATTAAATCCTCACCAAGAGGTTATTTAAATTAGTTACCATAACCATAATGATAAAATATTTAAAGTGACTAATCACTTAGTTTAGAGACTTACCACTTGTGATTAATCCTTCTTTTTCTTCTCTATACTTCTTTGACTTAATGCTCTCACAACTACCTTGACTAAGGTCTTCTTCAACTTTTGAGAGAATGGATTGAAAGAGATTTTTTTTTTTTAAGATGGGAGGCCGGTTGGTTCTTAGGGGGAGAGATGAAAATGGTCTTCTAATAAGGTCATTGCTACCTATATATTATAATTGCTATACAAACTTGAAAAGACTACTCTTAATTTGTCTTTTTCCTATTCAACCCTATTTCATTTGATTTATTCTCAATATTAATATGCATTAAGAATAAATATATTGATATATATATATATATATATCAACCTATATTAGTCTATAAAGCATCCGGATGGTAGAGGGAAGAAAGGGAGATATGATTTTTGTTTTGTCATTCTAACACTCTACCTATTCCACTATTTGACTCTTACACAAGCTAGAGTAAAAGCTACAAGTAAAGTACTCATAATTGGTACTTTTTCTCTTTTCTATGGTATATGTCATGAGTGGCTTATTTCTTCATGATGCTATTAATTTATTTATTTATTTTCACTATTAAATAAATTAGAGATCAAATCCTAGCCCTTGAATTTCAAATCCATAGTTCTTTGGCCATTGGATCGAAAGATGAATGTCATAAAAATCTTGGCTTCAAAACCTATCATGACACACCTCTTTTTCTATTTTCTATTTTCTATTTTTTTTTAAAGAAAATGGCATCCCTTGCCGTGAGAGTGTGTAGAGTATATATATATATATATATATATATATATATATATATGTTTGAATACTCTTAGTGTTTTTGTTATTATTATTATTTTTTTTTTGCAAAGCAAATGATGGCAATTGCCGTGGGTATGTGAATGTGTGCATATATATATATATATATATATATATATATGTAAAGTTCATTTTTTTTTTCAAGAAAATGATGGCACTTACACGGCAAATGGAGTGTATATATATATATATATATATATATATATATATATATATATATGGGTGTGTTTGTGTGAATTTTCTTTCTTTTTTTTTTTCTTTTTTTTTAAACAATGATGGCAAGTATGAGGTTGCCGTGGGATTGTGGGCATGTCATATATATATATATATATATATATATATATATATATATTTCTCTTATTTTATATATTTTTTTTAATACATGAAAATTACCCTAACCATTGATTTCATATTACTAAGTCCTAGCCCTTTGATCAAAGTGAATTTATTCATTTTTATTCACTTTCAAGAGATGATCAAATATTGACCATTGATTTATGATTAAAATGGTCTTGACCATTAAATCAAAACTCTATTAAATTAGACATTTATAATTACCTATTCATCATCAAACAATAAATCATACATTTAAAAATTAATTGCACACAAATTTCTACTTCATTATTGGATAATTAATCCAATATTTATATCACAAAATCATAAGAGGTTTTGGATACACTTAGGACATTACATTCTCTCCTTCTTATAAAATTTTCGTCTCGAAAATTAGAATAACTCGGGGTATTGTTCTTTCATATCATCTTCACGTTCCCAAGTAGCCTCTTCGATTTTGTGGTTTCTCCACAGAACCTTAACTAATGGTACAACTTTGTTTCTTAACACCTTTTCTTCACGTGCTAAGATCTGAACGGGCTTCTCTTCGTAGGATAAATCTTCATGTACGTCAATTGGCTCATGACTCAATACATGAGACGGGTCCGCAATGTACTTTTTCATCATAGATATGTGAAAAACATTGTGAACTGTGGACAATTCGGGAGATAAAGCCAGTTTATAGGCAACCTTACCTACTTTTTCTAGGATTTCAAAAGGGCCTATATATCTTGGACTCAATTTTCCCTTCTTTCCAAAGCGCATGACTCCTTTAGTAGGTGATATTTTCAAGAAAACAGAGTCACCAACTTGGAATTCTAATGGTCTCCTGCGCTTGTCAGCATAACTCTTCTGTCGACTCTGAGCAGTTTCCAATCTTTGGCGAATCTTTTTAACTGCTTCGGTTGTATCGTGGATAAAATCTGTCTTCTCTAGGCGTGTCTGTCCCGTTTCATGCCAGTGTACCGGTGATCGACACTTCCGTCCGTATAATGCTTCATAGGGTGCCATGCCAATGGAGGCATGGTAGCTATTGTTATAAGAGAACTCCATTAACGATAGCTTTTTATTCCAAGCTCCACTGAAATCCATAACACATGCTCGAAGCATATCTTCCAAAGTCTAGATAGTCCGCTCGGACTGACCATCTGTCTGAGGGTGAAAGGCGGTGCTAAACTTTAATTGGGTGCCTAATTGTTGTTGCACGCTCCTCCAAAACATGGAAGTGAATCGAGCATCGCGATCAGAAATGATCGAGGACGGTACTCCATGCAGTCGAACAATGTGTGCTACATACAGCTCGGCCAATCTTTCCACAGAAAAGGTGACCTTAATGGGTAAAAAGTGCGCTGACTTGGTTAGACGGTCAACGATTACCCAAATTGCGTCAAAACTTTCACTGGTCCTTGGCAATCCTGTTACGAAATCCATTGTGATCTGTTCCCATTTCCATTCAGGAATTTCAATGGGTTGCAGTTCACCAGCCGGCCGCTTGTGCTCCGCCTTGACCTGTTGGCATGTCAAGCATTTACTCACATATTCAGCTACATCCCGCTTCATTCCGTTCCACCAGAAGTGTTCTCTCAAATCTTGATACATCTTTGTGGCTCCTGGATGTATGGAATAAGGTGTCTCGTGGGCCTCAGAGAGGATTTGTTTTCTTAATTCCTCATCATTAGGCACGCACAACCTTCCGTTAAAATTTAAAATTCCATCTTGAGAGAGGCTAAAGGCGGTATTCCTTCCTTCCAACACTTCTTCCTTTATCCCTACCAAAATCGGGTCAAGCTCCTGAGCTCCTTTCATCCCGTCAAAGATAGTCGGTTGCAATGTCAAAGCAGACACTTGTCCAACCACTAACTCAATTTCCAACTCAGAAATCTCTTCTTGCAATTGTGGCGGTAATGCTTGGATTGACATCAAAGCAATAGTAGACTTCCTACTTAATGCATTTGCAACCTTATTGGCTTTTCCTGGATGGTAGAGGATCTCACAGTCATAATCTTTGACCAGTTCTAGCCATCTTCTCTGCCTCATATTCAGCTCCTTTTGAGTGAAAATGTACTTCAAACTTTTATGGTCAGAGAAGATCTGACATTGTACTCCATAAAGATAATGCCGCCAGAGCTTGAGAGCGTATACTACTGCGGCTAATTCCAAGTCATGAGTTGGGTAATTCTTTTCATGCTCCTTCAACTGTCGAGAACCGTAAGCTACGACTTTGCCATCTTGCATCAAAACTGCTCCTAGTCCCATTTTCGATGCATCACTATAGATGTCGAATTTCCCTTCAGGAGTAGGAATAGTGAGCACAGGGGCACTAGTGAGTCTCTTCTTCAACTCTTTGAAACTTTCTTCGCACTTTTCTGTCCATTCATATCTCTTTCCCTTTCGGGTAAGAGCAGTGAGAGGTGCGGCAAGTCTCGCAAAGCCTTCGACAAACCTTCGATAGTAACCAGCCAAACCCAAAAAGCTTCGTACCTCAGTCACACTTTTTGGTGCCTTCCAGTTACTTACTGCTTCAATATTTGCAGGATCCACATATATTCCTTCTGCGAAAACTACATGTCCGAGAAAATGAACTCTATCTAGCCAAAACTCACATTTAGAGAATTTGGCATAGAGTTTGTGGTCCTTGAGCGTCTGCAGTACGATCTCCAAGTGCTCCTCGTGTTCTTTCTGAGTCTTAGAATAAATAAGAATGTCATCGATGAACACGATAACAAACTTGTCTAAGTACTCTCGAAACACTCGATTCATCAAGTCCATGAAAGCTGCTGGAGCGTTTGTCAATCCGAACGACATTACTAAAAACTCGTAGTGTCCATAACGCGTTCGAAAGGCTGTCTTGGGAATATCGCTTTCCTTGATCTTCAATTGGTGGTATCCCGATCGTAAGTCTATTTTTGAAAAGACTGAAGCTCCCTTCAGTTGATCAAATAAATCATCTATCCGTGGAAGATGATACTTATTCTTGATAGTGACCTTATTGAGCTCGCGATAGTCGATGCACATTCTGAACGTCCCATCCTTCTTCTTCACGAACAACACTGGCGCGCCCCATGGTGAATGACTTGGTCGTATGAAACCCTTGTCCAACAATTCTTGTAGTTGTGTCTGTAACTCCTTGAGCTCAGCCGGGGCCATTCTGTACAGTGCTTTTGAGACTGGAGCCGTTCCCGGCAACAACTCAATCTCAAATAAAATTTCTCGCTCTGGAGGTAGTCCCGGCAATTCTTCTGGAAAAACTTCCACAAAATTCCGTACTATTGGCACATCTGTTGGTCCTAGCGTCGTTTCCTTCGTCTTATCTACTACGCTCGCCAAGAAGCCGGTACATCCACTAGCCAACATCTTTCTTGCTCTCATCGCAGACACCATTATCTTTGGTTGTCTAAGAGATTTACCAATATAGGTAAATTTCTTATCCCCATCAGGAGTGAAAGTGACCTTTCGCTGACGACAATTGATAACTGCATTGTATTTTCCTAGGAAATCTATCCCTAGGATAACGTCGAAATCCTTTAGATCTATGATAATTAGATCTACATGCAACTCTCTGTCACATATGATAATTGGGACTTGACGTACCCAATATTCAGACAACAACACATCCCCAGAGGGTAAAGCAATCCTAAAAGTTTTTCTTATTCTTTCTTCTCCTCTACACAGTTTCTTAGCAAAAGCATACGATGCAAAAGAATGTGTGGCACCAGAATCTATCAAAACATGGGCATCTTGCTTAGCTAGTGAAAGCTGACCTGTCACAACATTCGATGTTCCTGCTTCTGCATCTCCTTTGGTGTAGGCATAGATGTACGCTTGAGGCTCTGGCGCTTCCAACCTTCCTTGGCTTATTTGCGGCCCTTCTATTGCTGCCTGAACTGCATTGAGGCGAGGTCCTTGAGCCCTTTGCTGATGCTGAGTGGGCCGGTTTTGATTCTGAGAGTAGCAGTTCTTTGCATAGTGTCCTTCCTTGCCACAAAGGTAGCAGCTAGTTGTACCCGCCCTACATTCTCCGGGATGCTTCTTCCCACACTTAGAGCATGGATTAAAGTTTGAGCTGTTATTCTTCTTTTGGTTCTTCGAGCTTCCTTGACTGTTATAATTTCCCTTCCTTTTATTGTTGTGATTGCTGTGGCTTGGGCGACTTGTGTTTTTGTCAGCACTATTCCCTTGGAGTTTCTTATGGGAATCTCCACCTTGCTTGCTTTGAGCTTTTTCTTCCTTCTTAGCCTTGAAGAATTTGGCTCGTTCATCCTTGGCTTGAGCTAGTCGATACTCAGCTCGGAGTGCTCTTCCAACACAGTCAGCCACTGTCTCTGGTGGGTGGTCCCCACTATCTATAATCACTGTTAGGTCTGGTCGAAACATTTCAAGCATTCTCCTAACTCTTTCCTCCTCTGTCGGTACCAAGTGCGGACAGAGTCGAGCTAGTTGATCAAACTTCCTTACAGCATCAGTGACAGACATTGTCCCTTGCTTCAGATTGTTAAACTCATTCTGTTGAGCACTCATAGACTTCATATTGAAGTATTTGTGGTTGAACTCAGTTACGAAGTCGGCCCAAGTCATTTGTTCGACATCCCTTCTTAGTCGTACCGTTTCCCACCAATACCTTGCGTCTCTTTTCAGGACATAAGAGGCACAAAGCACTTTCTCTTGGTCAGTGATATACATCAAGTTGAACATGACTTGAAGAGATGCTAACCACTCATCAGCAATAAGAGGATCAGTAGAGCCTTCAAAATCAGGAGGGCTCATACGACGAAATCTTTCAAATAGATCATTCTGTTGAACAACTTGTGGTGCTCTAGCATGAGGCATCGCAGCTTGATGCACTACTGCTGGAGGCACAGCAGCCGGCGGAACAGGAGCTTGAGGTGCTGCCACTTCGGGTGCTTCTGGTTGCACTGGGGGAATTGGTCCTTGGACTGGGGGTTGCTCTCCCCCTTGTTGTCGTAGTTCTGCACGAAGCCTATGCATTTCACGTTCTTGTGCTTCGAGCTGACGCTGCATGTTTGCAACTAGGGTTGGCAGGTCAGGATCAGGCTGACGCCGATTAATCCTTGCGGCTCCTCTTGCTGCTCCCCGAGCTGCCCCTCGCGCTGCTCCCCGCGCTGTTCTTGGTGGCATTTTTTTTTCGGTGTGTTAAAGAGTCCTAATATTCAAACATAAAGTTCACGTTACTTTAATAGACTTTCACGTGACTATTACTATCTTAACATGTTATTCTCGAATGTGCTTTCATATCTTATTATGCTCATTAAGCAAAGTGAATTGTACTATCTTCAAGTACACTTTCAATACGCATAGATTTAACAGTATCACTTCATTAAAACATTCAATGACTTAGAGCATAATAAACATACATAGAAGAAATCGTTCATTCATAATCTCTTCATAAGAGAGTTCTCATAACATAGATAATAGCACAAAATATCTAATTATCAAGAAAGAGCTTCAAGTAGTAGTAGTACCTAGATTCTTTCTTAATTTCTTACATCCTAATATGACTCTAAAACATTGATTCTTAGTTCTACTACAACAAATATATCCTAGGCAGCAGCTGCAGCGAGTGGCATTGGCTCGTTCTGTGATCCATTTCCGTTGTCGTCGTCATCGTCGTTGTCCTCAACAGGGTCTTCTTCCTCCTCCGATGAGTCACCTTCTTCCCCTTCTTCTTCCATCGGATCTTCTTCTTCCTCACTGAGTGGAGTATACTCATGTACATCTCTCTCGTCTTCGTTGTTGGATGTTGGATCAACAGGCACATTATTGCTCATATTTTCCTCTATCTCAGCATAAGCTACTTCGGTAAGGAAATTGTCGATATCAGCAGGAAATGGCGGTGGATAAAATACACGTCTTCGTATGCTTGCAGTCACGCCTCTCCAGAATATGTTGCAGAGACAAAGATCAGAGACTCCAAGAGTGCGGTTGGGTATTACCGTCGCACGAAACCTCTCGGCATAGTCATACATTGACTCTCCTGGGAGCGAGCCCCAATGACTGATAAGGTCAATGAACCGCCTCTGACCATACCTATGAGGCTGGAAACGTGTCTCAAGTGACTCACAAAATCCTCTCCAGTCTTCAGTACGAGCTGGATCCCTTTCTAGTCTCCACCAATCGATAGCCGGTCCTCTGAGCAAAGATGCTACCAAAGGAACCTGCAGATGAGCCGGTACATGGCAAACTTGGAAATAGCACTCTACTTGATGGGTCCAAGTCGTTAGATCAGCAGCGTTAGGCCCACCTCCGAAGGTGTACGGTTCCGTATCCACGAAGGCTCTTCCTGCATCTCGATCGGCCTCAACTTGATTTGGTCCATCCATAGCGGCCTGATATAAATTAAATATGTAAATCTAAGTATCCAATAAAAACTACTTACTTGAATTGTGACAAAGCAACCTTGTGATGGTGCGAGGTAGGATGGCAGGATAACCGCTCTGATACCAACTTGTAACGACCCTGACTTTTCGGACCGTTACCTTTAACTTTAACTATTATTTAAAACTTAGTTCTCAAAATTCCAGAGAATTTTTTTTTTTAAAACATAGTTACATAATAGACTAGTAACTTATTAACTAAGATCTTTCGTAGAATTCTTTTTATATTAAAGTAAATGACATTTAGAAATAGTAAAATAAAACCTGCAAATAATATTGTCTTAATACATAACCAAAATGTGAAGTTTAAAATCCATAGTTTCAATCACCAGTACTATGACCTTAGAACATTAAAACATAGTTATAAAAGGTTCCTTAAGATCATAACAAAATATTTAATAAAACATCAGCGGAAGACTTTTTAGCGGTTTGCCCAATCTACCCTTTGCCACGCACCCATCACCGTCGCTTGTCCAATCCATCAAAATATCATGGTGCAGGTTTCTTACCTACAGCACGAACAACTTAGGTGAGCTTTACGCAAATACAATTCTCACAAAATATATGTCATGAATGAATGTCAAATTATGCTTCATTATGAATACTTTTAAAAATATTTTCTTCTATGGGATCCCCTATGTGTACGTACCAAGTGCGCACGACCAAATGGAAAGTCAAGGTTTGCAAGGTCCCCGACTTCCACGGTCAATTACTTTCGTTCGTTAACCCTCACCTTAGTGGAGGGTGGTACGACACCTTAACCTCTTAAAACTTAGTAGTCACGTCTTTACATTAAGTGAACATGGCAAAATGTAATGCTCGTAGATATGTTTAGAATATATGCTAATATAGTTCAAAGCATAACACATAACACATCATCATTTCATAAACATCATAGTGAATGTATAAACACATAATATATAAAGAATGTGACAAACATCATGACATAAGTTTATTTTAAAAACTATTCGTTGCTGTAGGTGAGATTTGTACTCACTTGATATCCTTGTATTAAGAGTACTTCCTTCTCTTAATGCTCGCGATCAGATATCTTTCCTGCTTATTAGATAACCCGGCGGATATATGATTAGATTCTACACTAATCATTTTTTTTATTTAACTACTTAATTTGTTCATGAGTGAGTTACTAATATTATCATTAGAACTCAACAATAGATCAACCGATTTTAAATTTAATTCGGCTTGATCTAGTCACATAAAACTAATCAATTAATTAATTAAAAATAATTAATTAATTTTCTCACATATATAAATAATTAATAATTAATTAACTAATTATTAATTAACTAACTTGATTAATTAGCTCTTAGAGTTAATTAACAAATTTAACATTAATATTAACAATTATTTAAGTTAAATTTTAATAATTACTAATACAATTTAAGGTAATTAATTTTTTTAATTAATTTTGTATTAATTATCTTCTACATAAACATAATCTTAAAATAATCAATTATAAATTGATTATAACATTAATACTTACTAATCCTCAAGAGTGATTAATTAATTAGTGTAAATAATTAATCTTGATCTCTTAACTTAAATTAAATAATTTGGTAGATTATTTAATTTAGTTTCTTTCATTGCATAAAAACTATTGTTTTAATCAACTCATTAGTTTTAACGAGTTCTTAATTCTTTGTGTTCACTTTAATTAGCATCATTTAAGATTTGAGCTCGTAAAGCCCATTTACCTTAATGTGGTAGTTCAATATTTCGGTTTATAAAACTTGGGCCTTATAGGCCCATTAAGTATCTTCAAAATGGGCTTGAATTAGTGCATTTGAATATTGGGCCTAGGTGGCCCATTACTCATTTTATGGACTAAAATGATGAATAAATCCATAAGGTTCATTTTATCATAACTATGTCCATAATAAACATGTAGATTCATTAAGACTTATGTTAGTTATAAAAACATCTTACTAAATGATTTTAAGTTCATTTTAACATCTCAAAATTAATTTACAAATACTTTGTTTTTAAAGAAGTTGAAATAACAAAATATTCTTTTAGTTTAAAAATACTTTACTTTTCTCACAAGAAGTTTTTATAGGTTTTTGAGTAATAATAAACAGACCTATTTTCTGATTTTACAGCCCAAAAACGATTTTTGCAGAAAGGTCCTCATATTTTCAGAAATTTACAGTTTTGGCCTAAAAGCCTAAAATATTGACATTTTTGTCCCAAAATCAGTTTTGAAAGATTTTATTGGGAATTAATCCAACCACTGAAATAAACATTTTTCTCTTCTTGGTCAAAGTCTAGTTCATTTATTAACATACTCAAAATAAAAGTCAAAGTTTATAGTATTTTATGATTTTAGCTATAACTTTTTCTGTAGATCATTTTTGAGCTTTTGACGAAAATGAAAGTTTCTTATCTTTTTATTGTCTAAAACTTTTCAGTTGAGACTTAAGTCCAAATCAAATTCTATCGTAGACTTTTGCATGTAGGCTCATCTTAAACTCACTTTTTCTACTTGTTCTAAGCAGATTCTGGAAAAATATTCTTCACAAAAGTTGTTCTATTTTCTGTTATCTAAAACTTTGTCTCAAATAGGTTAGGCAAGATTCGGCTTCTAAAGTATCCAAAAATTGTCATCTTCTAAAAAGGTTCAAAAATGACATATTTGACAATTTTATCACTTTAGTCATTTTATGGTTCCTTTAAGCCTTTATTTATCTTAACAAGCATTACAATACCATATAGTCTCATTTAGCAACTATAACCATGTAACAATATTTCATGTCATAGACATTTTTTTTTTCCAATACAATCAAGCATAATATAACAAGATTTATAAGTGCTTAGACTAGACCTTTAATTTATCAAGCACTTTATTATTATTATCACTTAAGAAGAAATCATAAGAGTGCACTTAAGATGCACACCTTATCATTATTTACATATGTACACACTCATACATGATTATTCAAACATTTTTCCTTTTTCTACTTTAGACCAAAATATAAGAACAAAAGATTAAACATTCAACATCATACATACAATATATAAATCTAATCTTTTATATTTATCATTGCATGTCAAGAGTATTTGGTTCTAACATTTCACCATCATCATTTCAACTTCAACATAGTAGCATATTTTTGGATTTACAAGAAAATCACAAAAACTCTTCATGCAAAGCAAAAGATAGTGTCTTGGTTCACTATATTTATCTAAACATTATTAACCATATTTGTTCATCTTACAACATCATAAGAACCCTTTTTAATGCTATCTACAACATCAAATAAATTGAATATTTATTTAATGTAAATAATTTGAAAGAAGCTATAGTAACTAAATAATAGAAAAGGTAAGTGGTTATACCTTTTTGCCTAGACTTTTTTTTTTTTTTGTGGATATCTCCTCTTGATATTATTTTTCTCCTAGAAGATTAAATCCTCACCAAGAGGTTATTTAAATTAGTTACAATAACCATAATGATAAAATATTTAGAGTGACTAATCACTAGTTTAGAGACTTACCACTTGTGGTTAATCCTCCTTTTCTTCTCTATACTTCTTCTTTGACTAAATGCTCTCACAACTACCTTAACTAAGGTCTTCTTCAACTTTTGAGAGAATGGATTGAAAGAGATTTTTTTTTTCTAAGGTGGAGGGCCGGTTGATGCTTAGAGGGAGAGATGAAAGTGGTCTTCTAATAAGGTCATTGCTACCTATATATTATAATTGCTATACAAACTTGAAAAGACTACTCTTATTTTGTCTTTTTCCTATTCAACCCTATTTTATTTGATTTATTCTCAATATTATTATGTGTTAAGAATAAATATATTGATATATATATCAATATCAACCTATATTGGTCCGGATGGTAAAGGGAGGAAAAGGAGATATGATTTTTGTTTTGTCTTTCTAACACTCTACCTATTCCACTATTTGACTCTTACACAAGCTAGAGTAAAAGCTACAAGTAAAGTACTCATAATTAGTACTTTTTCTCTTTTCTATGGTATATGTCATGAGTGGCTTATTTCTTCATGATGCTATTAATTTATTTATTTATTTTCACTATTAAATAAATTAGAGATCAAATCCTAGCCTTTGAATTTCAAATCCATAGTTCTTTGGCCATTGGATCAAAAGATGAATGTCATAAAAATCTTGACTTCAAAACCTATCATGACACACCTCTTTTTCTATTTTCTTTTTTTTTTTTAAGAAAATGGCATCCCTTGCCGTGAGAGTGTGTAGAGTATATATATATATATATATATATATATATATATATATATTTGAATACTCTTACTGTTTTTGTTATTATTATTATTATTATTTTTTTTGCAAAGCAAATGATGGCAATTGCCGTGGATATGTGAATGTGTGCATATATATATATATATATATATATATATATATGTAAAGTTCATTTTTTTTTCAGGCACTTACACGGCTAATGGAGTATATAT
This sequence comes from Boehmeria nivea var. tenacissima, assembly GCA_018132145.1. Taxonomy (NCBI): domain Eukaryota; kingdom Viridiplantae; phylum Streptophyta; class Magnoliopsida; order Rosales; family Urticaceae; genus Boehmeria; species Boehmeria nivea. The sequence continues at coordinate 3,509,184 of CM030875.1, read as the reverse complement.
ATATATATATATATATATATATGTTTGTGTGAATTTTCTTTCTTTCTTTTCTTTTTTTTTTTTTTTTTTTAAACAATGATGGCAAGTATGAGGTTGCCGTGGGATTGTGAGCATGTCTCATATATATATATATATATATATATATATATATATCTCTTATTTTATATATTTTTTTAATACATGAAAATTACCCTAACCATTGATTTCATATTACTAAGTCCTAGCCCTTTGATCAAAGTGAATTTATTCATTTTCATTCACTTTCAAGAGATGATCAAATATTGACCATTGATTTATGATTAAAATGGTATTGACCATTAAATCAAAACTCTATTAAATTAGACATTTATAATTACCTAATCATCATCAAATAATAAATCATGCATTTAAAAATTAATTGCACACAAATTTCTACTTTATTATTGGATAATTAATCCAATATTTATATCACAAAATCATAAGAGGTTTTGGATACACTTAGGACATTACAAAACGGGTTTTTTTTTGCCCCTAAGTGACTCTAGCAAACTTATTTGATCTTAAATGAGTATTTGAGCAAATAATATATTATAATAAGTCTTAGAGACTCGTTTGGAGCTCCAACAAGCCTTATAAGTCACTTCGCCCAAAAACTAAGTCTTTGTAACTAGTTTTGCCTAAATCGAGCCTTTAGATGAGTTTTTTTGGCTCCGAGGTGAATCTAGCGAAGTTGTTTAGGTCCCAAATGTGTAATTTAATTGTTTTGAGCTCCAACAACACTTAAAAACTCACCTCGCATAAAAACTAAGTCCTTATAACTAGTTTGCCTAAATCGAGCCCTAAAATGGGTATTTTTGCTCCGAAGTGACTTTAGCAAAGTTGTTGTGATCCGAAATCAGTATTCGAACATATAATACATTAATATTTCGTAGGGACTCATTTTGTAACACCCGCCTAACCTAACCATACAAGTCGTGTACGATTAAGTTAAGTAGAGTTACGTTTTCATAAACATGATTCATTTTCATATCGAAAAGTGGGCAAATTTGAACTTTTTAAAACTTTCTACTCGTTATAGAAAAGTTTCTGATTTATGATAAAAACAGTGTCACACGTCATAGATATATACATATATAGTACTTTATCTTTAAACTATTTGTCTCTATCATAATATACATATATGGATCACAAAAGAGTAAGTTGTCTCAAAATATGCCCATCAGGTCAAAAAGTTTCCACATACAAGAGCTCGGCGGTGTGAAGGAGCGTTAGCCAACGTCTAGCAGTCTAATTATACTGAGATGCATCCTCACCTGTACCGCAAGAACTACGTGAGCTGAAGCTCAGTAAACAAGAACTATGCAATAATATATATGTACATGCATCATCGTGAAAGTATTCCTAATATATAATTGTACCCAACATATCGTAAAAACATAACGCTTGTATAGTCGTGTACAATGTGAGTCACTCATCTAGGCCTAGAAGTAAGTATGCATACGTACTATCGGACCCCGGCCGCAATAAAAAGTATCTCAATCATACACATAAGACACAGTAGCTCCCTGATCATATGAACTACAAAAGGTCCGACAAGGTCTTATGGGACCGATCATATCCCATAAGACAAATTAGTCCCCCGATCCTAGGAACTAATAAGGCCATATATAAATCAACTCCACAATGCACAAACTAGTAAAATAGGGTACCTCATACTCTTTTTCAAATATTTCACTGCACAATCAATGTAAATACATATGCCAAGTATCAATATCATACTATGTTCTTGTGATACAATTGAAATGAATTCTTGTTTACCTTTTTCTCTTGAGTAACTTGGCAAACGATCCGGTCCAGTCTACTCGGCAGCAAAGTCTGCTAAACACCTAATATAATTATTTACAAACACTTATCAGCTCAATATTGTATCCCATTTATGTTTTGAAATGAAAATAACTAATATCATGCTAACTTTAGGTCAAAATGCACGATCTTTTTCTATTAAGCGCGTTACGTCGGTCTAACACGTAAAACATGCTTTCAAATCCTTGGCAAAAGAAATTATTTTATTATATTTTATTATTAACCTCAAAATAGAATTAAAAGACTTAATGAGATGTAAAAATGCCTAAAGAATTCAACAAATAACAACTACGACAACTATAAAGAAAAAGCGACACAAAATCATCTAAACTAATTTGTTTCGGTTCCAAAAGCATTTATTATTTTTTAAAATAATTTTGATATAGTCTCCCCTGTAAAATGGACTTTTCCAAATCCTGTAATTCATCAAAACAATCCAATATTTCAAAAATTTCAACCAACCACAAAAAATGCTCGAGCAAATCTCAATTCGAACAAACTAGCTCCGCTCGAGTCCAACTCGATTCAACAACCAACCAGCAGCAAAGATGATTTTTCAAGGGTTTATTAAGATCTTAATTTTCATTTTGAACATTTTATAATTCATACAAAACAATTCCAGAAGTTTAGAAAATCATTTAGTTTCAAAAGCACCGTTATAGCACTAAACTAGCTTAACTTTGGCTAGTTTCGGTTCTTTGAACACTTTTGCTATGAAAACAATCAACCAATCCATAAAACAGCCACAAAACACAACTAATTATGTTAACAAAACAATATAGAGCAATTTACCTTTAATCAAACACATTAGAAGCAGATTTGAAGCTTAAAATCCCTAAAGGAAACCTAGTTGAATCCGACAAAACCCTTCGATTTCCTAGGGTTGTTTTCGATTCTTCCACAAAACTTCTAACTCTCCGAAGCTTAAGTCACCTTCATAACAAATATAAGTCAGTATATAAAGACTTAAAACCATTTATAAGGGCTGTAGTTTTCATTTTGTAAAGAAAATCGTGAATGAAGTGAAACTAGCTAACCTTCGACGTCGTATCGGCTCTAGCTTGTAGTTTCTAACTCCAAATTAAGTTCTACCACTTGGAATTGCTTTGTTTTTGACTTAGGAAGCTTTGGGTAAGGTTTTATCTCAGTGGAGAAGTTATGGTCGAAGTGAAAGTGAAAATAGGAGAGCAAGTTGCTTAATAAAGCAAAAACTACTTATAAGGTTAAACTAGGACTAAATAGCCATTTTTGTTTTTCTTTTTAGGTGGCAGCCCTTAGAACGACCAAGGAGTGACTAATACTGATTATATATTATCTAATACTCCTAAAAAAATTCTAAATGAATGAATCCTAGTCTCGGGTCCATAGGATTCGCTTACTTCCGACACTTCCGCTTCTACACGTCGTTTTCACTGTATTTCGGTGAAACCTAGCTCGTTTCCAATCAAACAACTTACTTAGTTTTATTTCTCTTATAAAACATAATTAATGTCAACTAATATTAGTATTAATAAAGTACAGTGACAAAAAAAATGATAAATTGCTTCGTTTAGGTCAAACCGAGCAATTTCGAGCTTACCGATAAAATACAAGGAAAATGTTGTGCTTACTTATGGTTGACTTTGAATTTTTTTTTAAGTGTTGAAAATGAATACATTGATTGAACAAAGGCTAAATGACATGCTTTACGTGACACTAAAAATTCACCGTTTTTTGTGTTTCGTGCAATTTATCGAGTGAGAAACAGTTAACATGATATTGTGAATTAACTAAACATTGACCATTTAAATGCACTCTATATCGTACCAAATACTTATTTAGCACACCAAGCTTCTTTGTTGAGGAAACCAAGCGTTCACGCTGCATTATATTACTCACAAAAACGTTAGTAATAAATAAAGTTTCTAATCGAAGTGTACGAGTACAAGTAAATTGACCTATATGTATGTAGATGCATATGAAATGATTTATAATGCACGGAAGACTTGTTATTATTGGCTAAATTCGTACGTGAGAATCTCGGACATTACAATCTTCCACCCCTTATAAAAATTTCGTCCTCAAAATTTACTCACCAAATAGTATTCGATACTTGTTTCTTACTTCGTCTTCCCTTTCCCATGTGGCCTCTTCCAAAGAATGGTTCTTCCAAAGTACCCTTACTAAAGGAATCTTTCTATTTCTCAATTGTTTTTCTTCTCTCTCCAATATTTGAATTGGTTGCTCTTCTTATGAAAGGTCAGAACTTAATTGTAGTGGCTGATAACTTAATACATGAGACGAGTTTTGAATGTATTTCTTCAACATTGCAAATGGTCCAATGTATCGAGGACTCAGCATCCCTTTCTTGCCAAACCTCATTACTCCCTTCATTGGTGCAATCTTGAGAAATACCTTATCCCCGACATTGAATTCAAGCTTTCTCCGCCGAACATCCGCATAGCTCTTCTGTCGACTCTGAGCAGTTAGCATTCTTTTTCGGATCTTTTCAACAGCTTCTCCAGTTCTTTGAACCAACTCCGGTCCAAGAAATTTTCTTTCTCCTATTTCATCCCAATGGATTGGCGATCTACATTTTCTTCCATAAAGTGCTTCATAAGGAGCCATACCGATTGACGAGTGGAAACTATTATTGTAGGCAAACTCCACCAAAGGCAAATATGTATTCCAGCTTTTCTGAAAATCTAATACACATGCCCGTAGCATATCCTCCAACGTCTGAATTGTTCTCTCAGACTGTCCATCTGTCTGAGGATAAAAAGCAGTACTAAATGCCAATCTCGTTCCCAATGCTTTGTGGAAGCTTTTCCAGAATGACGATGTAAATCTAGAATCTCTATCTGAGACAATAGAGAAAGGAACACCATGAAGTCTGACTACCTCTTTCACATATATTTTAGCATACTTATCTATCGTATATGTTGTACGAACCGGAAGAAAGTGAGCCGATTTAGTCAATCTGTCCACTATAACCCAAATAGCATCATGACTGTCCTTAGTTCTTGGGAGTCCCACTACAAAATCCATAGTGATATCTTCCCATTTCCACTGTGGTGTATTAAGAGGCTGTAGAGTTCTCGCAGGCCTCTGATGCTCTGCCTTCACTTGTTGACATGTCAAACATTGCTCTACGTGCTTAACTACATCATTCTTCATTCTGGGCCACCAATAGTGCTTCTTCAAATCTTTATACATTTTTGTTGCCCCTGGATGTACTGAGTATGGTGTTCTATGAGCCTCCATAAGTATTTCCTCTCGAAGATCACTAATCTTAGGAACACAAAATCTTCCTTGGAACGTAATAACACCATCAGTTGACACTTCAAACTCTTTGCTCTTCTTTGACTCAACTTCATCTTTCACACGATTTAAATATTGTTCTGAAAGCTGATTTTGCTTAATCCTCTCTAGTAGTGTAGGTTGTAAAGACATGGCTGATAGTCTTTCAACCGTTCCCAGTGGCACAATCTCAATTTCCAACTTCATCAACTCAATTAACAACGGTCTTTGAACCATTTTCATCATTGAAATGCTTGAAGAAGACTTTCTACTCAAGGCATTAGCTACCCCATTAGCCTTTCCTGGATGATAATTTATTGCACAGTCATAATCTTTCACCAACTCCAACCATCTTCGTTGCCTCATGTTTAGTTCTTTCTGTGTTAAGAATTACTTTAAACTCTTGTGATCTGTGTAAATATCACATCTTTCCCCATGTAGATAATGCTTCCAAATCTTTAAAGCAAAAACAACAGCTGCTAACTCAAGATCGTGTGTTGGATAATTCTTCTCATAATCTTTCAATTGACAAGAAGCGTAAGCGATTACGCTTCCATTTTGCATAAGAACACATCCTAATCCACACTTAGAGGCATCACTGTACACAACCAATCCTCTAGAACTCGTCGGAATGGCTAAAATCGGAGCGGATACCAATCTTTGCTTCAATTCTGTAAAACTTCGTTCACACGCATCAGACTACTGAAACTTTACATTCTTCCTCATTAGGTTAGTGAGTGGTGATGCTATCTTTGAGAATCCTTCAATGAATCTCCTGTAATAGCCTGCTAGCCCCAAAAAACTTTGAATTTCAGATACAGTTGTTGGTTGTGGCCATTTGCTTATTGCTTCAATCTTTGACGGATCAACTGAAATTCCATCCTTCGATACCACATGACCTAGGAATGCAACCTTCTTAAGCCAAAATTCACATTTTTTGAACTTAGCATATAACTACTTCTTCTTCAAAATATTCAAGACTATCTGTAGATGCTCAACATGTTCTTCCACGGAACGCGAATAAATCAAGATATCATCAATGAATACAATCACAAACTGATATAGGTAATCCTTAAAAACTCTATTCATTAAGTCCATGAATGCAGCAGGTGCATTTGTCAGCCCAAAAGGCATTACTAAAAATTCATAATGCCCGTATCTCGTTCTGAAAGCTGTCTTTTGAATGTCATCTTCTTTAACCTTCAACTGATGATAGCCAGATCGCAAATCTATCTTGGAAAACACTGATGCCCCTTGCAGCTGATCAAACAAGTCATCAATTATTGGCAACGGGTATCTGTTCTTTATAGTGACTTTATTTAACTCCCGGTAATCTATACACAACCTCATTGTACCATCTTTCTTCTTAACAAAAAGCACTGGAGCTCTCCACGGTGAGAAACCAGGACGTATAAATCCCTTGTATAATAATTCTTGTAATTGGACCTTCAAATCCTTTAATTCAATCGGAGCCATCCGATATGGAGCTTTCGAAATTGGTGCTATTCCAGGAACCAAGTCAATAACGAATTCAATCTCTCTATCAGGCGGTAACCCTGGTAAATCTTCTGGAAACACCTCAAGGAATTCTCGAACCACTGGAACATCTTCTGGCTTTAAGCATTGCTCTACATGAGTGTCAACCACACTTGCTAAATAACCAATGCACCCACTGTCAAGTAATCGTCTCGCTTTCATTGCAGATATAATTAGAGTCCTCAGCTTATGAGTTGTACCAATAAATAAGAACTCCTCTTCTTCTGGTGGTCGAAATATCACTATCTTTTTCTGGCAATCTATAGTGGCATGGTACTTTGACAACCAATCTATTCCAAGAATCACTTCATAATCAGGCATATCAAGCACAACCAAGACAACAAAAAGTTCTTTGCCATCAACAAAAACAGTACAACCACGAAGAACTTGGTCTGAACTCATTAACTCCCCTGATGGAAGTGATATACTATACTTAACATCAAGCTTGTCTAACGGTTTACCCAATCTTCTCACGTACTTTGTTGATGCAAATGAGTGTGTAGCTCCAGAGTCTATTAGTGCATATGTAGGAATACTTGAAATAAGAATATTACCTGATACCACTGAGGGATTATCTTCTGCCTTTGCCTGAGTAAGCGCAAAAACTCTGGCTGGAACTTTCTTTGGTTCTTGTACCTGAGCAGTGCAATCCCGTGCAAAATGACCCATCTTTCCACACTGATAACATGCTCTCGGACCTTCCAGACAAACCCCAGTGTAAGATCTCCCACATTTAGTACACTTTGGTTTTGGAGTGAATGACGAGCCTTGTCCCTGTGTATTGCTCTTGAAACGTTTCTGTTTGTTGTCTCTTTGATCTTGCCTTTGTCCTCCTTGACCACGCCTTTTATTACCTCTATTCCACTATTGTTGAAATCTTTGACCTTGTTGATAATTTGGCTTGTATGATGGCTTCATTTCTTTCTCTTTAACTTCTCTTTCCTTTGCCTCCTTCTCTTTTTCTTCCTTTTCGTTGGCTTCTTTTTCTTGTGCCTCCTCAACTATTTTCCTTTGCGCCCTTTTTGCCTTTAAAGCTTGCTCAACTACCCTTGGATAAGTCGTTCCTTCAGTTTCACCAACGGTAACGTCCCTAAAAATCTCTGGCCGCAAACCTTCAACAAATTGTTCTACCTTCAGCTTGTTGGTATTCACAAGATGTGGAGCATATCGAGAGAGTTCTTCGAATTTCATGATGTATTCATCTACCGACATGTCGCCTTGCTTAAAGTTGGCGAACTCTTTTCTTTTTGCAACCCTTGCTGCCTTAATAATATACTTGACTTCAAAAAGTTCTCTAAATCTTTCCCACATCATAGTAGCAACGTCATACACACTAATAATAGTATCCCACCGGTAACTAGCAGCATCTCGAAGATAAAAAGTAGCACAAGAAACTTTGGCCTCATCAGGAATCCTCCCATAGCAAAACATTCTTTCTGCAGTCCTGATCCAGTTCTCTGAAACTTTAGGGTCAACGCCACCATAAAAAATTGGTGGTTTTAGCTTCAGGAATCTTTCACTTACAGAGTCATTGTTTTCAGGTCTTTGAGGAGGTAGCGGTGGCGGTGGAGGCGGATTATGGGCATTAGCCTCTCGTCTCAGATCCCTCTCCAGGAATCTCTCCACAATATCACAAAGGCGATTAAGGCGTTCATCCCTTTCATCTCCTTCATTAGAAGTGCTAGCACCACCTTGTCCTCTTGTCCTTGTCATTTTCCTATATATTATCTGTCCTCACATATGAAAACATTGATAGCCAATAATAACAACACATGGTTCAAATAGTGACAATGCACAAAATAGAACTTACAGGTTGGCCGATCTTCTTCATCCGACGAACATTGTATATGGAATGTCTACAGAAACGGTTTAAACCTTTGCTCTGGTACCAAACTTGTAACACCCGCCTAACCTAACCATACAAGTCGTGTACGATTAAGTTAAGTAGAGTTACATTTTCATAAACACGATTAATTTTCATATCAAAAAGTGGGCAAATTTGAACTTTTTAAAACTTTCTACTCGTTATAGAAAAGTTTCAGATTTATGATAAAAACAGTGTCACACGTCATAGATATATACATATATAGTACTTTATCTTAAAACTATTTGTCTATATCATAATATACATATATAGATCACAAAAGAGTAAGTTGTCTCAAAATATGCCCATCAGGTCAAAAAGTTTCCGTATACAAGAGCTCGGTGGTGTGAAGGAGCGTCAGCCAACGTCTAGCAGTCTAATTATACTAAGATGCATCCTCACCTATACCACAAGAACTACGTGAGCTGAAGCTCAGTAAACAAGAACTATGCAACGATATATATGTATATGCATCATCGTGAAAGTATTCATAATATATAATTGTACCCAACATATCGTAAAAACATAACGCTTGCATAGTCGTGTACAATGTGAGTCACTCATCTAGGCCTAGAAGTAAGTATGCATACGTACTATCGGACTCCGGCCGCAATAAAAATTATCTCAATCATACACATGAGACACAGTAGCTCCCCGATCCTACGAACTACAAAAGGTCCGACAAGGTCTTATGGGACCGATCCTATCCCACAAGACAAATTAGTCCCCCGATCCTAGGAACTAATAAGGCCATATACAAATCAACTCCACAATGCACAAACTAGTAAAATACGGTACCTTAGACTCTTTTTCAAATATAATAATGCACAATCAATGTAAATAATTATGCCAAGTATCAATATCATACTATGTTCTTGTGATACAGTTGAAATGAATTCTTGTTTACCTTTTTCTCTTGAGTAACTTGGCAAACGATCCGGTCCAGTCTCCTCAGTGAGCAAAGTGTGCTAAACACCTAATATAATTATTTACATTTATGTTTTGAAATTAAAATAACTAATATCATGCTAACTTTAGGGCAAAATGCACGATCTTTTTCTATTAAGCGCGTTACGTTGGTCTAACATGTAAAACGTGCTTTCAAATCCTTGGCAAAAGAAATTATTTTATTATAATTTATTATTAACCTCAAAACAGAATTAAAAGACTTAATGAGATGTAAAAATGCCTAAAGAATTCAACAAATAACAGCTACGACAACTATAAACCAAAAGTGACACAAAATCATCTAAACTAACTTGTTTCAGTTCCAAAATCATTTATTATTTTTTAAAATAATTTTGATATAGTCTCCCCTGTAAAACGGACTTTTCCAAATCCTGTAATTCATCAAAACAATCCAATATTTCAAAAATTTCAACCAACCACAACAAATGCTCGAGCAAATCTCAATTCGAACAAACTAGCTCTGCTCGAGTCCAACTCGATTCAACAACCTACCAGCAGCAAAAATGCTTTTTCAAGGGTTTATTAGGATCTTAATTTTCATTTTGAACATTTTATAATTCATACAAAATAATTCTAGAAGTTTAGAAAATCATTTAGTTTCAAAAGCACCGTTATAGCACGAAACTAGCTTAACATTGGCTAGTTTCGGTTCTTTGAACACTTTTACTATGAAAACAATCAACCAATCCATAAAACAGCCACAAAACACAATTAATTATGTTAACAAAACAATATAGAGCAATTTATCTTTAATCAAACACATTAGGAGCAGATTTGAAGCTTAAAATCCCTAAAGGAAACTTAGTTGAATCCGACAAAATCCTTCAATTTCCTAGGGTTGTTTTCGATTCTTCCACAAAACTTCTAACTCTCCGAAGCTTTAGTCACCTTCAAAACAAATATAAGGCAGTATATAAAGACTTAAAACCATTTATAAGGGCTGTAGTTTTCAATTTGTAAAGAAAATCGTGAATGAAGTGAAACTAGCTAACCTTCGACGTCGTATCGGCTCTAGCTTGTAGTTTCTAACTCCAAATTAAGTTCTACCACTTGGAATTGCTTTGTTTTTGACTTGAATCTTTGGGTAAGGTTTTCTCTCAGTGGAGAAGTTATGGTCGAAGTGAAAGTGAAAATAGGAGAGCAAGTTGCTTAATAAAGTAAAAACTACTTATAAGGTTAAACTAGGAGTAAATACCATTTTTGTTTTTCTTTTTTGGTGGCAGCCCTTAGAACGACCAAGGAGTGACTAATACTGATTATATATTATCTAATACTCCTAAAAACATTCTAAATGAATCAAACCTAGTCTCGGGTCCATAGGTTTTGCTTGCTTCCGACACTTCCACTTGTACACGTCGATTTCACTGTATTTCGGTTAAACCTAGCTCGTTTCCAATCGAAGTGTACGAGTACAAGTAAATTGACCTATATGTATGTATATGCATATGAAATGATTTATAATGCACGGAAGACTTGTTATTATTGGCTAAAATTGTACGTGAGAATCTCGGACATTACACATTTTGAGCTCCAAAAACACTTAAAAACTCACCTCGTGCAAAAACTAAGTCCTTGTAACTAGTTTTCCCTAATTCGAGCTTTTAAACGGGCTTATTGGCTTCGAAGTGACTGTAGCAAACTTATTTTTATCCTAAATGAGTATTTGAAAAAATAATATATTATAAACTTAGAGACTCGTTTGGAGCTCCAACAAGCCTTATAAGGTCACTTCACGCAAAAACTAAGTCTTTGTAACTAGTTTTGCCTAAATCGAGCCTTTAGATGGGTTTTTTTGGCTCTGAAGTGAATCTAGAAAAGTTGTTTGGTCCCAAATGTGTAATTTAATATAATATATTATAATAAGTCTTAGGGACTCATTTTGAGCTCCAACAACACTAAAAAACTAACCTCGCGCAAAAACTAAGTCCTTATAACTACTATGCCTAAATCGAGCCCTAAAATGGGTATTTTGGCTCCGAAGTGACTCTAACAAAGTTGTTGCGAAACCAAATCAGTATTTGAACATATAATACATTAATATAGTTCGTAGAGACTCATTTTGAGCTCCAACAACACTAAAAAACTCACCTCGCGCAAAAACTAAGTCCTTATAACTAGTTTGCCTAAATCGAGCTCTAAAATGGGTATTTTGGCTCCGAAGTGACTCTAGCAAAGTTGTTGTGATCCTAAATCAGTATTTAAACATATAATACATTAATATAATTCGTAGGGACTTATTTTGATATCCAACAACACTTAAAAACTCATCTCGCGCAAAAACCAAGTCCTTATAACTAGTTTTGCCTAAATCGAGCCCTTAAGTGGGTATTTTGGCTCCGAACTGACTGTACAAAAGTTGTTGTGATCCCAAATAAGTATTTGAACATATAATAGATTAATACAATTTGTAGGGACTCATTTTGACCTCCAACAACACTAAAAAAATCACCTCCCACCAAAATTAAGTCGTTATAACTAGTTTTGCCTAAATCGAGCTTTTAAACGGGTTTTTGGGCTTCGAAGTGACTCTAGTAAACTTATTTGATTGTAAATGAGTATTTGAACAAATAATATATTATAATAAGTCTTAGAGACTCGTTTGGAGCTCCAACAAGCCTTATAAGGTCACTTCGCGCAAAAACTAAGTCTTCGTAACTAGTTTCGCCTAATTCGAGCCTTTAGATGGGTTTTTTTGGCTCCGAAGTGTGTCTAGCGAAGTTGTTTATGTCCCAAATATGTAATTTCATATAATACATTATAATAAGTCTTAGGAACTCATTTTGAGCTCCAACAACACTTAAAAACTAAACTCGCGCAAAAACTAAGTCCTTATAACAAGTTTGCCTAAATCAAGCCCTAAAATGGGTATTTTCGCACCGAAGTGACTCTAGCAAAGTAGTTATGATCCCAAATCAGTATTCGAACATATAATACTTTAATATAATTCGTAGGGACTCATTTTAAGATTCAAAAACACTTAAAAACTCACCTCGTGCCAAAACTAAGACCTTGTAACTAGTTTTGCCTAAATCGAACTTTTAAACGGGTTTTTTGGCTCCGAAGTGACTCTAGCAAACTTGTTTTGATCCTAAATGAATATTCAAAAAAATAATATATTGTAATAAGTCTTAGAGACTCATTTGGACCTCCAACAAGCCTTATAAGGTCACTTCGCGCAAAAATTAAGTCTTTGTAACTAGTTTTGCCTAAATCAAGCCTTTAGATGGGTTTTTTAGCTCCGAAGTGAATCTAGCAAAGTTGTTTAGGTCCCAAATGTGTAATTTAATATAATATATTATAATAAGTCTTAGGGACTCATTTTGAGGTCCAACAACACTTAAAAACTCACCTCGCGCAAAAACTAAGTCCTTATAACTAGTTTGCCTAAATCGAGCCCTAAAATGGGTATTTTCGCACCGAAGTCACTCTACCAAAGTAGTTGAGATCCCAAATCAGTATTCGAACATATAATACTTTAATGTAATTCGTAGGGACTCATTTTGAGATTCCAGAATACTTCAAAACTCACCTCGTGCGAAAACTAAGTCATTATAACTAGTTTTGCCTAAATCGTGCTTTTAAACGGGTTTTCTGGGTCCGAAATAACTCTAGCAAACTTGTTTTGATCCTAAATGAATATTCAAAAAAATAATATATTCTAAGAAGTCTTAGAAACTCGTTTGGAGCTCCAACAAGCCTTATAAGGTCACTTCGCGCAAAAACTAAGTCTTCATAACTAGTTTTGCCAAAATCGAGCCTTTAGATGGGTTTTTTTGGCTCTGAAGTGAATCTAGCGAAGTTATTTAGGTCCCAAATGTGTAATTTAGTATAATATATTATAATAAGTCTTATGGACTCATTTTGAGCTCCAACAACACTTAAAAACTCACCTCGCGCAAAAACTAAGTCCTTATAACTAGTTTGCCTAAATCAAGCCCTCAAATGGGTATTTTCGCTCCGAATTCACTCTAGCAAAGTTGTTGTGATCCCAAATCAGTATTGGAACATATAATACAATAATATAATTCGTAGGTACTCATTTTGAGCTCCAACAACACTTAAAAACTCACCTCGCGCAAAAACTAAGTCCTTGTAACTAGTTTTTCCTAAATCAAGCTTTTAAACGGGTTTTTTTTTGTCTCCAAAGTGACTCTAGCAAACTTATTTGATTGTAAATGAGTATTTAAACAAATAATATATTATAATAAGTCTTAGAGACTCGCTTGGAGCTCCAACAAGCCTTATAAGGTCACTTCGTGCAAAAACTAAGTCTTTGTAACTAGTTTTGCCTAAATCGAGCCTTTAGATGGGTTTTTTGGCTCCGAAGTGAATCTAGCGAAGTTGTTTAGGTCCCAAATGTGTAATTTTAATATAATATATTATAATAAGTCTTAGGGACTCGTTTTGAGCTCCAAGAACACTTAAAAACTCACCTCGCGCAAAAACTAAGTCCTTATAACTAGTTTTCCTAAATCGAGACCTAAAATGGGTATTTTGGCTCCGAATTGACTCTAGCAAAGTTGTTGTGATCCCAAATGAGTATTTGAAAATATAATACATTAATATAATTCGTAGGGACTCATTTTGAGCACCAACAACACTTAAAACTCACCACGCGCAAAAACTAAGTCCTTGTAACTAGTTTTTCCTAAATCAAGCTTTTAAACGGGTTTTTTGGCTCCGAAGTGACTCTAGCAAATTTATTTGATTATAAAGGAGTATTTGAACAAATAATATATTATAATAAGTCTTAGAGACTCGTTTGGAGCTTCAACAATCCTTATAAGGTCACTTCGCGCAAAAACTAAGTCTTTGTAACTAGTTTTGCCTAAATCGAACTTTTAAACAGGTTTTTTGGCTCCGAAGTGACTCCAGCAAACTTATTTTGTTCCTAAATGAGTATTTGAACAAATAATATATTATAATAAGTCTTAGAGACTCGTTTGGAGCTCCAACAAGCCTTATAAGGTCACTTCGCGCAAAAACTAAGTCTTTGTAACTAGTTTTGCCTAAATCGAACTTTTAGATGGGTTTTTTGGCTCCGAAGTGAATCTAGCAAAGTTGTTTAGGTCCCAAATGTGTAATTTTAATATAATATGTTATAATAAGTCTTAGGGACTCGTTTTGAGCTCCAACAACACTTCAAAACTCACCTCGCGCAAAAACTAAGTCCTTGTAACTAGTTTTTCCTAAATCAAGCTTTTAAACGGGTTTTGTGGCTCCGAAGTGACTCTAGCAAACTTATTTGATTATAAAGGAGTATTTGAAGAAATAATATATTATAATAAGTCTTAGAGACTCGTTTGGAGCTCCAACAATCCTTATAAGGTCACTTCGCGCAAAAACTAAGTCTTTGTAACTAGTTTTGCCTAAATCGAGCCTTTAGATGGGTTTTTTGGCTCCGAAGTGAATCTAGCGAAGTTGTTTAGGTCCGAAATGTGTAATTTAACATATTATATTATAATAAGTCTTAGGGACTCGTTTTGAGCTCCAAGAACACTTAAAAACTCACCTCGCGGAAAAACTAAGTCCTTATGACTAGTTTGCCTAAATCGAGCCCTAAAATGGGTATTTTGGTTCCGAAGTGACTCTAGCAAAGTTTTTGTGATCCAAAATCAGTATTTGAACATATAATACATTAATATAATTCGTAGAGACTCATTTTGAGCTCCAAAAACACTTAAAAACCCACCTCGGGCAAAAACTAAGTCCTTATAACTAGTTTTGCCTAAATCGAGCCCTTAAGTGGGTATTTTCGCTCCGAAATGACTCTAGCAAAGTTGTTGTGATCCCAAATCAGTATTTGAACATATAATACATTAATATAATTCGTAGGGACTCATTTTGACCTCCAACAACACTAAAAAACTCACCTCGCGCAAAAACTAAGTCCTTACAACTAGTTTTGCCTAAATCGAGCTTTTAAACGGGTTTTTTTTGGCTCCGAAGTGACTCTAGCAAAGTTGTTTTGATACTAAATGAATATTTGAAAAGATAATATATTATAATAAGTCTTTGAGACTCGTTTGGAGCTCCAGCAAGCCTTATAAGGTCACTTTGCGCAAAAACTAATTCTTTGTAACTAGTTTTGCCTAAATCGAGCCTTTAGATGGGTTTTTTGGCTCTGAAGTGAATCTAGCGAAGTTATTTAGGTCCCAAATGTGTAATTCAATATAATAGTCTTAGGGACCCATTTTGAGCTCCAACAACACTTAAAAACTCACCTCGCGCAACAACTAAGTCCCTATAACTAGTTTGCCTAAATCGAACACTAAAATGGGTATTTTTGCATCGAAATGACTCTAGCAAAGTTGTTGTGATCCCGAATCAGTATTTGAACATATAATACATTAATATAATTCTTAAGGATTCATTTGGAGCTCCGAAGTCAATCTAGCGAAGTTGTTTAGGTCCCAAATGTGTAATTTAGTATAATATATTATAATAAGTCTTAAGGATTCATTTGGAGCTCCAAAAACACTTAATGACTCACCTCGCACAAAAACTAAGTCCTTGTAACTAGTTTTGCCTAAATCAAGCTTTTAAACGGGTTTTTTGGCTCCGAAGTGACTCCAGCAAACTTATTTTGTTCCTAAATGAGTATTTGAACAAATAATGTATTATAATAAGTCTTAGAAACTCGTTTGGAGCTCCAACAAGCCTTATAAGGTCACTTCGCGCAAAAACTAAGTCTTCATAACTAGTTTTGCCAAAATCGAGCCTTTAGATGGGTTTTTTTGGCTCTGAAGTGAATCTAGCGAAGTTATTTAGGTCCCAAATGTGTAATTTAGTATAATATATTATAATAAGTCTTATGGACTCATTTTGAGCTCCAACAACACTTAGAAACTCACCTCGCGTAAAAACTAAGTCCTTATAACTAGTTTGCCTAAATCAAGCCCTCAAATGGGTATTTTCGCTCCGAATTCACTCTAGCAAAGTTGTTGTGATCCCAAATCAGTATTGGAACATATAATACAATAATATAATTCGTAGGTACTCATTTTGAGCTCCAACAACACTTAAAAACTCACCTCGCGCAAAAACTAAGTCCTTGTAACTAGTTTTTCCTAAATCAAGCTTTTAAATGGGTTTTTTTTTGTCTCCAAAGTGACTCTAGCAAACTTATTTGATTGTAAATGAGTATTTAAACAAATAATATATTATAATAAGTCTTAGAGACTCGTTTGGAGCTCCAACAAGCCTTATAAGGTCACTTCGCGCAAAAACTAAGTCTTTGTAACTAGTTTTGCCTAAATCGAACTTTTAGATGGGTTTTTTGGCTCCGAAGTGAATCTAGCAAAGTTGTTTAGGTCCCAAATGTGTAATTTTAATATAATATGTTATAATAAGTCTTAGGGACTCGTTTTGAGCTCCAACAACACTTAAAAACTCACCTCGCGCAAAAACTAAGTCCTTATAACTAGTTTGCCTAAATCGAGCCCTAAAATGGGTATTTTCGCACCGAAGTCACTCTACCAAAGTAGTTGAGATCCCAAATCAGTATTCGAACATATAATACTTTAATATAATTCGTAGGGACTCATTTTGAGATTCCAGAATACTTCAAAACTCACCTCGTGCGAAAACTAAGTCATTATAACTAGTTTTGCCTAAATCGTGCTTTTAAACGGGTTTTCTGGGTCCGAAGTAACTCTAGCAAACTTGTTTTGATCCTAAATGAATATTCAAAAAAATAATATATTCTATTAAGTCTTAGAAACTCGTTTGGAGCTCCAACAAGCCTTATAAGGTCACTTCGCGCAAAAACTAAGTCTTCATAACTAGTTTTGCCAAAATCGAGCCTTTAGATGGGCTTTTTTGGCTCTGAAGTGAATCTAGCGAATTTATTTAGGTCCCAAATGTGTAATTTAGTATAATATATTATAATAAGTCTTATGGACTCATTTTGAGCTCCAACAACACTTAGAAACTCACCTCGCGCAAAAACTACGTCCTTATAACTAGTTTGCCTAAATCAAGCCCTCAAATGGGTATTTTCGCTCCGAATTCACTCTAGCAAAGTTGTTGTGATCCCAAATCAGTATTGGAACATATAATACAATAATATAATTCGTAGGTACTCATTTTGAGCTCCAACAACACTTAAAAACTCACCTCGCGCAAAAACTAAGTCCTTGTAACTAGTTTTTCCTAAATCAAGCTTTTAAATGGGTTTTTTTTGTCTCCAAAGTGACTCTAGCAAACTTATTTGATTGTAAATGAGTATTTAAACAAATAATATATTATAATAAGTCTTAGAGACTCGTTTGGAGCTCCAACAAGCCTTATAAGGTCACTTTGGGCAAAAACTAATTCTTTGTAACTAGTTTTGCCTAAATCGAGCCTTTAGATGGGTTTTTTGGCTCCAAAGTGAATCTAGCGAAGTTGTTTAGGTCCCAAATGTGTAATTTTAATATAATATATTATAATAAGTCTTAGGGACTCGTTTTGAGCTCCAAGAACACTTAAAAACTCACCTCGCGCAAAAACTAAGTCCTTATAACTAGTTTTCCTAAATCGAGACCTAAAATGGGTATTTTGGCTCCGAATTGACTCTAGCAAAGTTGTTGTGATCCCAAATGAGTATTTGAATATATAATACATTAATATAATTCGTAGGGACTCATTTTGAGCACCAACAACACTTAAAAACTCACCACGCGCAAAAACTAAGTCCTTGTAACTAGTTTTTCCTAAATCAAGCTTTTAAACGGGTTTTTTGGCTCCGAAGTGACTCTAGCAAACTTATTTGATTATAAAGGAGTATTTGAACAAATAATATATTATAATAAGTCTTAGAGACTCGTTTGGAGCTTCAACAATCCTTATAAGGTCACTTCGCGCAAAAACTAAGTTTTTGTAACTAGTTTTGCCTAAATCGAGCCTTTAGATGGGTTTTTTGGCTCCGAAGTGAATCTAGCGAAGTTGTTTAGGTCCAAAATGTGTAATTTAATATAATATATTATAATAAGTCTTAGGGACTCATTTTGAGCTCTAACAACACTTAAAAACTCACCTCGCGGAAAAACTAAGTCCTTATGACTAGTTTGCCTAAATCGAGCCCTAAAATGGGTATTTTGGTTCCGAAGTGACTCTAGCAAAGTTTTTGTGATCCCAAATCAGTATTTGAACATATAATACATTAATATAATTCGTAGAGACTCATTTTGAGCTCCAAAAACACTTAAAAACCCACCTCGGGCAAAAACTAAGTCCTTATAACTAGTTTTGCCTAAATCGAGCCCTTAAGTGAGTATTTTCGCTCCGAAATGACTCTAGCAAAGTTGTTGTGATCCCAAATCAGTATTTGAACATATAATACATTAATATAATTCGTAGGGACTCATTTTGACCTCCAACAACACTAAAAAACTCACCTCGTGCAAAAACTAAGTCCTTACAATTAGTTTTGCCTAAATCGAGCTTTTAAACGGGTTTTTTTTGGCTCCGAAGTGACTCTAGCAAAGTTGTTTTGATACTAAATGAATATTTGAAAAAATAATATATTATAATAAGTCTTTGAGACTCGTTTGGAGCTCCAGTAAGCCTTATAAGGTCACTTTGCGCAAAAACTAATTCTTTGTAACTAGTTTTGCCTAAATCGAGCCTTTAGATGGGTTTTTTGGCTCTGAAGTGAATCTAGCGAAGTTATTTAGGTCCCAAATGTGTAATTCAATATAATAGTCTTAGGGACCCATTTTGAGCTCCAACAACACTTAAAAACTCACCTCGCGCAACAACTAAGTCCCTATAACTAGTTTGCCTAAATCGAACACTAAAATGGGTATTTTTGCATCGAAATGACTCTAGCAAAGTTGTTGTGATCCCTAATCAGTATTTGAACCTATAATACAATAATATAATTTTTAAGGATTCATTTGGAGCTCCAAAAACACTTAATGACTCACCTCGCGCAAAAACTAAGTCCTTGTAACTAGTTTTGCCTAAATCGAGCTTTTAAACGGGTTTTTTTGGCTCCGAAGTGACTCCAGCAAACTTTTTTTGTTCCTAAATGAGTATTTGAACAAATAATATATTATAAAAAGTCTTAGAGACTCATTTGGAGCACCAACAAGCCCTATAAGGTCACTTCGCACAAAAACTAAGTCTTTGTAACTAGTTTTGCCTAAATCGAACCTTTAGATGGGTTTTTTGGCTCCGAAGTGAATCTAGCAAAGTTGTTTAGGTCCCAAATGTGTAATTTTAATATAATATATTATAATTAGTCTTAGGGACTCGTTTTGAGCTCCAAGAACACTTAAAAACTCACCTCGCGCAAAAACTAAGTCCTTATAACTAGTTTACCTAAATCGAGCCCTAAAATGGGTATTTTGGCTCCGAATTGACTCTAGCAAAGTTGTTGTGATCCCAAATGAGTATTTGAATATATAATACATTAATATAATTCGTAGGGACTCATTTTGAGTGCTAACAATACTTAAAAACTCACCACGCGCAAAAACTAAGTCCTTGTAACTAGTTTTTCCTAAATCAAGCTTTTAAACTGGTTTTTTGGCTCCGAAGTGACTCTAGCAAACTTATTTGATTATAAAGGAGTATTTGAACAAATAATATATTATAATAAGTCTTAGAGACTCGTTTGGAGCTTCAACAATCCTTATAAGGTTACTTCGCGCAAAAACTAAGTCTTTGTAACTAGTTTTGCCTAAATCGAGCATTTTGATTGGTTTTTTGGCTCCGAAGTGAATCTAGCGATGTTGTTTAGGTCCGAAATGTGTAATTTAATATAATATATTATAATAAGTCTTAGGGACTCGTTTTGAGCTCTAACAACACTTAAAAAGTCACCTTGCGCAAAAACTAAGTCCTTATAACTAGTTTGCCTAAATCGAGCCCTAAAATGGGTATTTTGCCTCCGAAATGACTCTAGCAAAGTTGTTGTGATCCCAAATCAGTATTTGAACATATAATACATTAATATAATTCGTAGGGACTCATTTTGAGCTCCAAAAACACTTAAAAACACACCTACGGCAAAAACCAAGTCCTTATAACTAGTTTTGCCTAAATCGAGCCCTTAAGTGGGTATTTTTGCTCCGAAGTGACTCTAGCAAAGTTGTTGTGATCCCAAATCATTATTTGAAAATATAATACATTCGTGGGGACTCATTTTGACTTCCAACAACACTAAAAAACTCACCTCGCGTAAAAACTAAGTCCTTATAACGAGTTTTGCCTAAATCGAGCTTTTAAACGGGTTTTTTGGCTCCGAAGTGACACTAGCAAACTTGTTTTGATACTAAATGAATATTTGAAAAAATAATATATTATAATAAGTCTTAGAGACTCGTTTGTAGCTCCAACAAGCCATATAAGGTCACTTTGGGCAAAAACTAATTCTTTGTAACTAGTTTTGCCGAAATCGAGCCTTTAGATGGGTTTTTTGGTTCCAAAGTGAATCTAGCGAAGTTGTTTAGGTCCCAAATGTGTAATTTAATATAATATATTATAATAAGTCTTAGGGACTCGTTTTGAGCTCCAACAACACTTAAAAAACTTACCTCGCGCAAAAACTAAGTCCTTATAACTAGTTTGCCTAAATCGAGCACTAAAATGGGTATTTTGCTCCGAAGTGACTCTGGCAAAGTTGTTGTGATCCCAAATCAGTATTTGAACATATAATACATTAATATGATTCGTAGGGACTCATTTTGAGCTCCAAAAACACTTAAAAACTCACATCGCCCAAAAACTAAGTCCTTGTAACTAGTTTTGCCTAAATCGAGCTTTTAAACGGTTTTTGGCTCCGAAGTGAGTCTAGCAAACTTATTTTGTTCCTAAATGAGTATTTGAACAAAAAATATATTATAATAAGTCTTAGAGACTCGTTTGGAGATGCAACAAGCCTTATAAGGTCACTTCGCGCAAAAACTAAGTCTTTGTAACTAGTTTTGCCTAAATCGAGCCTTTTGATCGGTTTTTTGGTTCCGAAGTGAATCTAGCGACGTTGTTTAGGTCCAAAATGTGTAATTTAATATAATATATTATAATAAGTCTTAGGGACTCGTTTTGAGCTCTAACAACACTGAAAAACTCACCTTGCGCAAAAACTAAGTCCTTATAACTAGTTTGCCCAAATCGAGCCCTAAAATGGGTATTTTGCCTCCGAAATGACTCTAGCAAAGTTGTTGTGATCCCAAATCAGTATTTGAACATATAATACATTAATATAATTCGTAGGGACTCATTTTGAGCTCCAAAAACACATAAAAACACACCTAGGGCCAAAACCAAGTCCTTATAACTAGTTTTGCGTAAATCGAGCCCTTAAGTGGGTATTTTTGCTCCGAAGTGACTCTAGCAAAGTTGTTGTGATCCCAAATCAGTATTTGAAAATATAATACATTCGTGGGGACTCATTTTGACTTCCAACAACACTAAAAAACTCACCTCGCGCAAAAACTAAGTCCTTATAACGAGTTTTGCCTAAATCGAGCTTTTAAACGGGTTTTTTGGCTCCGAAGTGACACTAGCAAACTTGTTTTGATACTAAATGAATATTTGAAAAAATAATATATTATAATAAGTCTTAGAGACTCGTTTGTAGCTCCAACAAGCCTTATAAGGTCACTTTGGGCAAAAACTAATTCTTTGTAACTAGTTTTGCCTAAATCGAGCCTTTAGATGGGTTTTTTGGCTCCGAAGTGAATCTAGCGAAGTTGTTTAGGTCCCAAATGTGTAATTTAATATAATATATTATAATAAGTCTTAGGGACTCGTTTTGAGCTCCAACAACACTTAAAAACTTACCTCGCGCAAAAACTAAGTCCTTATAACTAGTTTGCCTAAATCGAGCACTAAAATGGGTATTTTTGCTCCGAAGTGACTCTGGCAAAGTTGTTGTGATCCCAAATCCGTATTTGCAAATATAATACATTAATATAATTCGTAGGGACTCATTTTGAGCTCCAAAAACACTTAAAAACTCACCTCGCGCAAAAACTAAGTCCTTGTAACTAGTTTTGCCTAAATCGAGCTTTTAAACGGTTTTTGGCTCCGAAGTGACTCTAGCAAACTTATTTTGTTCCTAAATGAGTATTTGAACAAAAAATATATTATAATAAGTCTTAGAGACTCGTTTGGAGATGCATTAAGCCTTATAAGGTCACTTCGCGCAAAAACTAAGTCTTTGTAACTAGTTTTGCCTAAATCGAACCTTTAGATGGGTTTTTTAGCTCCGAAGTGAATCTAGCGAAGTTGTTGAGGTCCAAAATGTGTAATTTAATATAATATATTATAATAAGTCTTAGGGAGTCATTTTGAGCTCCAACAACACTTAAAAACTCACCTCGCGCAAAAACTAAGTTCTTATAACTAGTTTGCTTAAATCGAGCCCTAAAATGGGTATTTTGGTTCCGAAGTGACTCTAGCAAAGTTGTTGTGATACCAAATCAGTATTTGAAGATATAATACATTAATAGAATTCGTAGGGACTCATTTTGAGCTCCAAAAACACTTAAAAACCCGCCTCGAGCAAAAACTAAGTCCTTATAACTAGTTTTGCCTAAATCGAGCCCTTAAGTGGGTATTTTGGCTCCGAAGTGACTCTAGCAAAGTTGTTGTGATCTCAAATCAGTATTTGAACATATAATACATTAATATAATTCGTAGGGACTAATTTTGACCTCCAACAACACTAAAAAACTCACCTCGTGCAAAAACTAAGTCCTTACAACAAGTTTTGCCTAAATCGAGCTTTTAAACGGGTTTTTTTTGGCTCCGAAGTGACTCTAGCAAAGTTGTTTTGATACTAAATGAATATTTGAAAAAATAATATATTATAATAACTCTTTAAGACTCGTTTGGAGCTCCAGCAGGCCTTATAAGGTCACTTTGCGCAAAAACTAATTCTTTGTAACTAGTTTTGCCTAAATCGAGCTTTTAGATGGGTTTTTTGGCTCCGAAGTGAATCTAGCGAAGTTGTTTGGGTCCCAAATGTGTAATTCAATATAATAGTCTTAGGGACCCATTTTGAGCTCCAACAACACTTAAAAACTCACCTCGTGCAACAACTAAGTCCCTATAACTAGTTTGCCTAAATCGAGCACTAAAATGGGTATTTTTGCTCCGAAGTGACTCTGGCAAAGTTGTTGTGATCCCAAATCAGTATTTGAACATATAATACATTAATATAATTCGTAGGGACTCATTTTGAGCTCCAAAAACACTTAAAAACTCACCTCGCGCAAAAACTAAGTCCTTGTAACTAGTTTTGCCTAAATCGAGCTTTTAAACGGTTTTTGGCTCCGAAGTGAGTCTAGCAAACTTATTTTGTTCCTAAATGAGTATTTGAACAAAAAATATATTATAATAAGTCTTAGAGACTTGTTTGGAGATGCAACAAGCCTTATAAGGTCACTTCGCGCAAAAACTAAGTCTTTGTAACTAGTTTTGCCTAAATCGAGCCTTTTGATTGGTTTTTTGGCTCCGAAGTGAATCTAGCGACGTTGTTTAGGTCCCAAATGTGTAATTTAATATAATATATTATAATAAGTCTTAGGGACTCATTTTGAGCTCTAACAACACTGAAAAACTCACCTTGCGCAAAAACTAAGTCCTTATAACTAGTTTGCCTAAATCGAGCGCTAAAATGGGTATTTTGCCTCCGAAATGACTCTAGCAAAGTTGTTGTGATCCCAAATCAGTATTTGAACATATAATACATTAATATAATTCGTAGGGACTCATTTTGAGCTCCAAAAACACTTAAAAACACACCTAGGGCAAAAACCAAGTCCTTATAACTAGTTTTGCCTAAATCGAGCCCTTATGTGGGTATTTTTGCTCCGAAGTGACTCTAGCAAAGTTGTTGTGATTACAAATCAGTATTTGAAAATATAATACATTCGTAGGGACTCATTTTGACTTCCAACAACACTAAAAAACTCACCTCGCGCAAAAACTAAGTCCTTATAACGAGTTTTGCCTAAATCGAACTTTTAAACGGGTTTTTTGGCTCCGAAGTGACACTAGCAAACTTGTTTTGATACTAAATGAATATTTGAAAAAATAATATATTATAATAAGTCTTAGAGACTCGTTTGTAGCTCCAACAAGCCTTATAAGGTCACTTTGGGCAAAAACTAATTCTTTGTAACTAGTTTTGCCTAAATCGAGCATTTAGATGGGTTTTTTGGCTCCGAAGTGAATCTAGCGAAATTGTTTAGGTCCCAAATGTGTAATTTAATATAATATATTATAATAAGTCTTAGGGACTCGTTTTGAGCTCCAACAACACTTAAAAACTTACCTCGCGCAAAAACTAAGTCCTTATAACTAGTTTGCCTAAATCGAGCACTAAAATGGGTATTTTTGCTCCGAAGTGACTCTGGCAAAGTTGTTGTGATCCCAAATCCGTATTTGCAAATATAATACATTAATATAATTCGTAGGGACTCATTTTGAGCTCCAAAAACACTTAAAAACTCACCTCGCGCAAAAACTAAGTCCTTGTAACTAGTTTTGCCTAAATCGAGCTTTTAAACGGTTTTTGGCTCCGAAGTGACTATAGCAAACTTATTTTGTTCCTAAATGAGTATTTGAACAAAAAATATATTATAATAAGTCTTAGAGACTCGTTTGGAGATGCAACAAGCCTTATAAGGTCACTTCGCGCAAAAACTAAGTCTTTGTAACTAGTTTTGCCTAAATCGAACCTTTAGATGGGTTTTTTAGCTCCGAAGTGAATCTAGCGAAGTTGTTGAGGTCCCAAATGTGTAATTTAATATAATATATTATAATAAGTCTTAGGGAGTCATTTTGAGCTCCAACAACACTTAAAAACTCACCTCGCGCAAAAACTAAGTTCTTATAACTAGTTTGCCTAAATCGAGCCCTAAAATGGGTATTTTGGTTCCGAAGTGACTCTAGCAAAGTTGTTGTGATACCAAATCAGTATTTGAAGATATAATACATTAATATAATTCGTAGGGACTCATTTTGAGCTCCAAAAACACTTAAAAACCCGCCTCGGGTAAAAACTAAGTCCTTATAACTAGTTTTGCCTAAATCGAGCCCTTAAGTGGGTATTTTGGCTCCGAAGTGACTCTAGCAAAGTTGTTGTGATCTCAAATCAGTATTTGAACATATAATACATTAATATAATTCGTAGGGACTAATTTTGACCTCCAACAACACTAAAAAACTTACCTCGTGCAAAAACTAAGTCCTTACAACTAGTTTTGCCTAAATCGAGCTTTTAAATGGGTTTTTTTTGGCTCCGAAGTGAATCTAGCAAAGTTGTTTTGATACTAAATGAATATTTGAAAAAATAATATATTATAATAACTCTTTAAGACTCGTTTGGAGCTCCAGCAGGCCTTATAAGGTCACTTTGCGCAAAAACTAATTCTTTGTAACTAGTTTTGCCTAAATCGAGCCTTTAGATGGGTTTTTTGGCTCCGAAGTGAATCTAGCGAAGTTGTTTGGGTCCCAAATGTGTAATTCAATATAATAGTCTTAGGGACCCATTTTGAGCTCCAACAACACTTAAAAACTCACCTCGTGCAACAACTAAGTCCCTATAACTAGTTTGCCTAAATCGAGCATTAAAATGGGTATTTTTGCATCGAAGTGACTCTAGCAAAGTTGTTGTCATTCCGAATCAGTATTTGAACATATAATACATTAATATAATTCGTAGGGATTCATTTTGAGCTCCAAAAACACTTAATGACAAACCTCGCGCAAAAACTAAGTCCTTGTAACTAGTTTTGCCTAAATTGAGCTTTTAAACGGGTTTTTTTGGCTCCGAAGTGACTCCAGCAAACTTATTTTGTTCCTAAATGAGTATTTGAACAAATAATATATTATAATAAGTCTTAGAGACTCGTTTAGAGCTCCAACAAGCCTTATAAGATCACTTCGCGCAAAAACTAAGTCTTTGTAAGTAGTTTTGCCTAAATCGAACCTTTAGATGGGTTTTTTGGCTTCGAAGTGAATCTAGCAAAGTTGTTTAGGTCCCAAATGTGTAATTTTAATATAATATATTATAATAAGTCTTAGGGACTCGTTTTGAGCTCCAAGAACACTTAAAAACTCACCTCGCGCAAAAACTAAGTCCTTATAACTAGTTTACCTAAATCGAGCCCCAAAATGGGTATTTTGGCTCCGAATTGACTCTAGCAAAGTTGTTGTGATCCCAAATGAGTATTTGAATATATAATACATTAATATAATTCGTAGGGACTCATTTTGAGTGCCAACAACACTTAAAAACTCACCACGCGCAAAAACTAAGTCCTTGTAACTAGTTTTTCCTAAATCAAGCTTTTAAACGGGTTTTTTGGCTCCGAAGTGACTCTAGCAAACTTATTTGATTATAAAGGAGTATTTGAACAAATAATATATTATAATAAGTCTTAGAGACTCGTTTGGAGCTTCAACAATCCCTATAAGGTCACTTCGCGCAAAAACTAAGTCTTTGTAACTAGTTTTGCGTAAATCGAGCCTTTTGATGGGTTTTTTGGCTCCGAAGTGAATCTAGCGACGTTGTTTAGGTCCCAAATGTGTAATTTAATATAATATATTATAATAAGTCTTAGGGACTCGTTTTGAGCTCTAACAACACTTAAAAACTCACTTTGCGCAAAAACTAAGTCCTTATAACTAGTTTGCCTAAATCGAGCCCTAAAATGGTTATTTTGCATCCGAAGTGACTATAGCAAAGTTGTTGTGATCCCAAATCAGTATTTGAACATATAATACATTAATATAATTCGTAGGGACTCATTTTGAGCTCCAAAAACACTTAAAAACACACCTAGGGTAAAAACCAAGTCCTTATAACTAGTTTTGCCTAAATCGAGCCCTTAAGTGGGTATTTTTGCTCCGAAGTGACTCTAGCAAAGTTGTTGGGATCCCAAATCAGTATTTGAAAATATAATACATTCGTAGGGACTCATTTTGACTTCCAACAACACTAAAAAACTCACCTCGCGCAAAAACTAAGTCCTTATAACGAGTTTTGCCTAAATCGAGCTTTTAAACGGGTTTTTTTGGCTCCGAAGTGACTCTAGCAAACTTGTTTTGATACTAAATGAATATTTGAAAAAATAATATATTATAATAAGTCTTAGAGACTCGTTTGTAGCTCCAACAATCCTTATAAGGTCACTTCGCGCAAAAACTAAGTCTTTGTAACTAGTTTTGCCTAAATCGAGCCTTTAGATGGGTTTTTTGGCTCCAAAGTGAATCTAGCGAAGTTGTTTAGTTCCTAAATGTGTAACTTAATATAATATATTACACATAATATATTTTGATCCTAAATGAGTATTTGAACAGAAAATATATTAGAATAAGTCTTAGAGACTCGTTTGGAGCTCCAACAAGCCTTATAAGGTTATTTCGTGCAAAAACTAAGTCTTTATAACTAGTTTTGCCTAAATCGAGCCTTTAGATGGGTTTTTTGGCTCCAAAGTGAATCTAGCGGAGTTGTTTAGGTCCCAAATGTTTAATTTAATATAATATATTATAATAAGTCTTAGGGACTCGTTTTTGGATCCAAAAACACTTAAAAACTCACCTCGCACAAAAACTAAGTCCTTATAACTAGTTTTGCCTAAATCGAGCCCTTAAGTGGGTATTTTGGCTCCGAAGTGACTCTAGAAAAGTTGATGTGATCCCAAATCAGTATTTGAACATATAATACATTAATATAATTCGTAGGGACCCATTTGACCTCCAACAACACTAAAAAACTCACCTCGTACCAAAACTAAATTCTTATAACTAGTTTTGCCTAAATCGATCTTTCAAACCGGTTTTTTGGCTCCGAAGTGACTCTAGCAAACTTATTTTGATCCTAAATGAGTATTTGAACAGATAATATATTATAATAAGCCTTAGAGACTCGTTTGGAGCTCCAACAAGCCTTATAAGGTCACTTCGCGCAAAAACTAAGTCTTTGTAACCAGTTTTGCCTAAATCGAGCCTTTAGATGGGTTTTTCGGCTCCGAAGTGAATCTAGCGAAGTTGTTTAGGTCCCAAATGTGTAATTTAATATAATATATTATAATAAGTCTTAGGGACTCATTTTGAGCTCCAACAACACTTAAAAAGTCACCTCACGCAAAAACTAAGTCCTTATAACAGTTTTGCCTAAATCGAGCCCTAAAATCGGTATTTTTGCTCCGAAGTGACTCTAGCAAAGTTGATGTGATCCGAAATTAGTATTCGAACATATAGTACATTAATATAATTCGTAGGGACTCATTTCGAGCTCCAAAAACACTTAAAAACTCACCTCGCGCAAAAACCAAGTCCTTGTAAGTAGTTTTGCCTCAATGAGCTTTTAAACGGGTTTTTGGGCTCCGAAGTGACTCTAGCAAACTTATTTTGATCCTAAAAGAGTATTTGACAAATAATATATTATAATAAGTCTTAGAGACTCATTTGGAGCTCCAACAAGCCTTATATGGTCACTTCGCACAAAAACTAAGTCTTTGTAAGTAGTTTTGCCTTAATCGAGCCTTTAGATGGCTTTTTTGGCTCCGAAGTGAATCTAGCAAAGTTGTTTAGGTCCGAAATGTGTAATTTAATATAATATATTACACATAATATATTTTGATCCTAAATTAGCATTTGAACAGAAAATATATTACAATAAGTCTTAGAAACTCGTTTGGAGCTCCAACAAGCCTTATAAGGTCATTTCGAGCAAAAACTAAGTCTTTGTAACTAGTTTTGCCTAAATCGAGCCTTAAGTGGGTATTTTGGCTCCGAAGTGACTCTAGAAAAGTTGATGTGATACCAAATTAGTATTTGAACATATAATACATTAATATAATTCGTAGGGACTCATTTGACCTCCAACAACACTAAAAAACTCACCTCGCACCAAAACTAAATTCCTATAACTAGTTTTGCCTAAATCGAGCTTTCAAACCGGTTTTTTGGCTCCGTAGTGACTTTAGCAAACTTATTTTGATCCTAAATGAGAATTTGAACAGATAATATATTATAATAAGTCTTAGAGACTCGTTTGGAGCTCCAACAAGCCTTATAAGGTCACTTCGCGCAAAAACTAAGTCTTTGTAACTAGTTTTGCCTAAATCTAGCCTGTAGATGGGTTTTTGGGCTCCGAAGTGAATCTAGCGAAGTTGTTTAGGTCCCAAATGTGTAATTTAATATAATATATTAAAATAAGTCTTAGGGACTCATTTTGAGCTCCAACAACACTTAAAAACTCAGCTCACGCAAAAACTAAGTCCTTATAACTAGTTTGCCTAAATCGAGCCCTAAAATGGGTATTTTTGCTCCGAACTGACTCTAGCAAAGTTATTGTGATCCTAAATCAGTATTCGAACATATAGTACATTAATATAATTCGTAGGGACTCATTTCGAGCTCCAAAAACACTTAAAAACTCACCTCGCGCAAAAAACTAAGTCCTTGTAACTAGTTTTGCCTAAATCGAGCTTTTAAACGGGTTTTTGGGCTCCGAATTGACTCTAGCAAACTTATTTTGATCCTAAATGAGTATTTGACAAATAATAAGTCTTAGAGACTCATTTGGAGCTCCAACAAGCCTTATATGGTCACTTCGCACAAAAACTAAGTCTTTGTAAGTAGTTTTGCCTTAATCGAGCCTTTAGATGGCTTTTTTGGCTCCGAAGTGAATCTAGCAAAGTTGTTTAGGTCCGAAATGTGTAATTTAATATAATATATTACACATAATATATTTTGATCCTAAATTAGCATTTGAACAGAAAATATATTACAATAAGTCTTAGAGACTCGTTTGGAGCTCCAACAAGCCTTATAAGGTCATTTCGAGCAAAAACTAAGTCTTTGTAACTAGTTTTGCCTAAATCGAGCCTTAAGTGGGTATTTTGGCTCCGAAGTGACTCTAGAAAAGTTGATGTGATACCAAATTAGTATTTGAACATATAATACATTAATATAATTCGTAGGGACTCATTTGACCTCCAACAACACTAAAAAACTCACCTCGCACCAAAACTAAATTCCTATAACTAGTTTTGCCTAAATCGAGCTTTCAAACCGGTTTTTTGGCTCCGTAGTGACTTTAGCAAACTTATTTTGATCCTAAATGAGAATTTGAACAGATAATATATTATAATAAGTCTTAGAGACTCGTTTGGAGCTCCAACAAGCCTTATAAGGTCACTTCGCGCAAAAACTAAGTCTTTGTAACTAGTTTTGCCTAAATCTAGCCTTTAGATGGGTTTTTCGGCTCCGAAGTGAATCTAGTGAAGTTGTTTAGGTCCCAAATGTGTAATTTAATATAATATATTAAAATAAGTCTTAGGGACTCATTTTGAGCTCCAACAACACTTAAAAACTCAGCTCACGCAAAAACTAAGTCCTTATAACTAGTTTGCCTAAATCGAGCCCTAAAATGGGTATTTTTGCTCCGAACTGACTCTAGCAAAGTTATTGTGATCCTAAATCAGTATTCGAACATATAGTACATTAATATAATTCGTAGGGACTCATTTCGAGCTCCAAAAACACTTAAAAACTCACCTCGCGCAAAAAACTAAGTCCTTGTAACTAGTTTTGCCTAAATCGAGCTTTTAAACGGGTTTTTGGGCTCCGAATTAACTCTAGCAAACTTATTTTGATCCTAAATGAGTATTTGACAAATAATATATTATAATAAGTCTTAGAGACTCATTTGGAGCTCCAACAAGCCTTATATGGTCACTTCGCACAAAAACTAAGTCTTTGTAAGTAGTTTTGCCTTAATCGAGCCTTTAGATGGGTTTTTTTGGCTCCGAAGTGAATCTAGCGAAGTTGTTTAGGTCCCAAATGTGTAATTTAATATAATATATTACACATAATATATTTTGATCCTAAATGAGTATTTGAACAGAAAATATATTACAATAAGTCTTAGAGACTCGTTTGGAGCTCCAACAAGCCTTATAAGGTCATTTCGAGCAAAAACTAAGTCTTTGTAACTAGTTTTGCCTAAATCGAGCCTTTAGATGGGTTTTTTGGCTCCAAAGTGAATCTAGCGAAGTTGTTTAGGTCCTAAATGTGTAATTTAATATAATATATTATAATAAGTTTTAGGGACTCGTTTTGAGCTCCAACAACACTTAAAAACTCCCCTCGCACAAAAACTAAGTCCTTATAACTAGTTTCCCTAAATCGAGCCCTAAAATGGGTATTTTGGCTCCGAATTGACTCTAGAAAAGTTGATGTGATTTCAAATCAGTATTTGAACATATAATACATTAATATAATTCGTAGGGACTTGTTTTGAGCTCCAACAACACTTAAAAACTCACCTCGCGCAAAAACTAAGTCCTTGTAACTAGTTTTTCCTAAATCGAGCATTTAAAACAGTATTTTGGTTCCTAAGTGACTCTAGCAAACTTTTTTTGATCCTAAATAAGTATTTTAACAAATAATATATTATAATAAGTCTTAGAGACTCATTTGGAGCTCCAACAAGCCTTATATGGTCACTTCGCACAAAAACTAAGTCTTTGTAAGTAGTTTTGCCTTAATCGAGCCTTTAGATGGCTTTTTTGGCTCCGAAGTGAATCTAGCAAAGTTGTTTAGGTCCGAAATGTGTAATTTAATATAATATATTACACATAATATATTTTGATCCTAAATTAGCATTTGAACAGAAAATATATTACAATAAGTCTTAGAGACTCGTTTGGAGCTCCAACAAGCCTTATAAGGTCATTTCGAGCAAAAACTAAGTCTTTGTAACTAGTTTTGCCTAAATCGAGCCTTAAGTGGGTATTTTGGCTCCGAAGTGACTCTAGAAAAGTTGATGTGATACCAAATTAGTATTTGAACATATAATACATTAATATAATTCGTAGGGACTCATTTGACCTCCAACAACACTAAAAAACTCACCTCGCACCAAAACTAAATTCCTATAACTAGTTTTGCCTAAATCGAGCTTTCAAACCGGTTTTTTTGGCTCCGTAGTGACTTTAGCAAACTTATTTTGATCCTAAATGAGAATTTGAACAGATAATATATTATAATAAGTCTTAGAGACTCGTTTGGAGCTCCAACAAGCCTTATAAGGTCACTTCGCGCAAAAACTAAGTCTTTGTAACTAGTTTTGCCTAAATCTAGCCTTTAGATGGGTTTTTCGGCTCCGAAGTGAATCTAGTGAAGTTGTTTAGGTCCCAAATGTGTAATTTAATATAATATATTAAAATAAGTCTTAGGGACTCATTTTGAGCTCCAACAACACTTAAAAACTCAGCTCACGCAAAAACTAAGTCCTTATAACTAGTTTGCCTAAATCGAGCCCTAAAATGGGTATTTTTGCTCCGAACTGACTCTAGCAAAGTTATTGTGATCCTAAATCAGTATTCGAACATATAGTACATTAATATAATTCGTAGGGACTCATTTCGAGCTCCAAAAACACTTAAAAACTCACCTCGCGCAAAAAACTAAGTCCTTGTAACTAGTTTTGCCTAAATCGAGCTTTTAAACGGGTTTTTGGGCTCCGAATTGACTCTAGCAAACTTATTTTGATCCTAAATGAGTATTTGACAAATAATATATTATAATAAGTCTTAGAGACTCATTTGGAGCTCCAACAAGCCTTATATGGTCACTTCGCACAAAAACTAAGTCTTTGTAAGTAGTTTTGCCTTAATCGAGCCTTTAGATGGGTTTTTTTGGCTCCGAAGTGAATCTAGCGAAGTTGTTTAGGTCCCAAATGTGTAATTTAATATAATATATTACACATAATATATTTTGATCCTAAATGAGTATTTGAACAGAAAATATATTACAATAAGTCTTAGAGACTCGTTTGGAGCTCCAACAAGCCTTATAAGGTCATTTCGAGCAAAAACTAAGTCTTTGTAACTAGTTTTGCCTAAATCGAGCCTTTAGATGGGTTTTTTGGCTCCAAAGTGAATCTAGCGAAGTTGTTTAGGTCCTAAATGTGTAATTTAATATAATATATTATAATAAGTTTTAGGGACTCGTTTTGAGCTCCAACAACACTTAAAAACTCCCCTCGCACAAAAACTAAGTCCTTATAACTAGTTTCCCTAAATCGAGCCCTAAAATGGGTATTTTGGCTCCGAATTGACTCTAGAAAAGTTGATGTGATTTCAAATCAGTATTTGAACATATAATACATTAATATAATTCGTAGGGACTTGTTTTGAGCTCCAACAACACTTAAAAACTCACCTCGCGCAAAAACTAAGTCCTTGTAACTAGTTTTTCCTAAATCGAGCATTTAAAACAGTATTTTGGTTCCTAAGTGACTCTAGCAAACTTTTTTTGATCCTAAATAAGTATTTTAACAAATAATATATTATAATAAGTGTTAGAGACTTGTTTGGAGCTCCAACAAGCCTTATAAGGTTACTTCGCGCAAAAACTAAGTGTTTGTAACTAGTTTTGCCTAAATCGAGCCTTTAGATGGGTTTTTTTGGCTCCGAAGTGAATCTAGCAAAGTTGTTGTGATCCGAAATTAGTATTCGAACATATAGTACATTAATATAATTCGTAGGGACTCATTTCGAGCTCCAAAAACACTTAAAAACTCACCTCGCGCAAAAGCTAAGTCCTTATAACTAGTTTGCCTAAATCGAGCCGTAAAATGGGTATTTTGGCTCTGAAGTGACTCTAGCATAGTTGTTGTGATCCCAAACCAGTATTTCAACATATAATACATTAATATAATTCGTAGGGACTCATTTTGAGCTCCAACAACACTTAAAAACTCACCTCGCGCAAAAACTAAGTCCTTATAACTAGCTTGCCCAAATCGAGCCCTAAAATGGGTATTTTGCCTCCGAAGTGACTCTAGCAAAGTTGTTGTGATCCCAAATCAGTATTTGAACATATAATACATTAATATAATTCGTAGGGACTCATTTTGAGCTCCAAAAACACTTAAAAACTCACCTCGCGCAGAAACTAAGTCCTTGTAACTCATTTTTCCTAAATCGAGCTTTTAAACTGGTTTTCTGGCTCCGAAGTGAGTCTAGCAAACTTGTTTTGATACTATATGAGTATTTTAACAAATAATATATTATAATAAGTCTGAAAGACTCGTTTGGAGCTCCAACAAGCCTTATAAGGTAACTTC
The DNA here is from genome assembly GCA_018132145.1 of Boehmeria nivea var. tenacissima. Classification (NCBI taxonomy): domain Eukaryota; kingdom Viridiplantae; phylum Streptophyta; class Magnoliopsida; order Rosales; family Urticaceae; genus Boehmeria; species Boehmeria nivea. Next base: position 3,474,604 of record CM030875.1, on the reverse strand, counting down.
GCGCAAAACCTAAGTCTTTGTAACTAGTTTTGCCTAGATCGAGCCTTTAGATTGGTTTTTTTGGCTCCGACGTGAATCTAGCGAAGTTGTTTAGGTCCCAAATGCGTAATTTAATATAATATATTATAATAAGTCTTAGGGATTAATTTTGATCTACAACAACACTTAAAAACTCACCTCGCGCAAAAGCTAAGTCCTTATTTGAACATATAATACATTAATATAATTCATAGGGACTCATTTTGATCTCCAAAAACACTTAAAAACCCACCTCGGGCAAAAACTAAGTCCTTATAACTAGTTTTGCCTAAATCGAGCCTTTAAGTGGGTAATTTGGCTCCGAAGTGACTCTAGCAAAGTTTTTGTGATCCCAAATCAGTATTTTAACATATAATACATTAATATAATTCGTAGGGACTCATTTTGAGCTCCAAAAACACTTAAAAGCTCACCTCGCACAAAAACGAAGTCCTTGTAACTAGTTTTGCCTAAATCGAGCTTCTAAACGGGTTTTTTTGGCGCCGAAGTGACTCTAGCAAACTTATTTTGATCCTAAATGAGTACTTGAACAAATAATATATTATAATAAGTCTTAGAGACTCAATTGGAGCTCCAACAAGCCTTATAAGGTTACTTCGACTAAAATTTAAGTCTTTGTAACTAGTTTTGTCTAAATCGAGCCTTTCGATGGGTTTTTTATGCTCCAAAGTCAATCTAGCGAAGTTGTTTAGGTCCCAAATGTGTAATTTAATATAATATATTATAATAAGTCTTAGGGACTCGTTTTGAGATCCAGCAACACTTGAAAAATAAAGAATTAATATAGCCGGGGGTTATCCTACTCACTCAAAGCCAGGGTGTAAACATTATAAAGGATTATAATATAGCCTTTTGTTTTAACATTTTCAATCTTATCTCGAATCATAAATAAAGAATGAAAATCTGATTTCTTGTTCATTGCATACATTAGAAAAATATACCTTGCAAAACAGTGGGTTTAAAAATAAGGTTCGGCTTAGTTTGGACTTAATTGCAAAGAAGCCCTGAAATTTCAAAAAATTACGTTTTTGCCCCAAATTATGTAAAAACGAAAATGTATGGATCAATTCACTTTCTAAGGCTAGGGAATGACTCAAAAGTCACATGATTAGTCGTCGTTTGAAATTTGAAGTCATTTTGAGCTAAAACGAATCCGAAACGAGAAGATTTCGATAAAGTCGTGAAATTACCGTAAACAACGGAAAATTCACAGAGAGCGAGCTGAAACGACCACTAGAATTTTGAAATAAGAATTATATTCCTATGAAAGGAATACATTCAAGTGAATCATAGCCTCGTTAAAGTCTCGGCAACATAGAAATGCAGAAAGGTAGAAAGTTGAGAAACACAGCAAAAAATAAAAAGAGGACGGTATAGTCACCGTCGCGTCTAAAGCAACTCTCGGAATTTTCTCGAGGGTAGCACAGCCTTAGATTAATAAATATATGTTATTAGATTAATTAGACAGTGACGGAGATATAATTTGTCAATTTTTTAGACTGGAACCGTCCCCCACAGTATTGGAAAATACTGAAAATACGACGGTTCGTATTTTGGTGATTAGCAATGTCGGAACAATATTATTAGTGGAAAAATTCGACCATGGTGCAGCTAGTAAAATAAGCTGAATTAAAGTGGACCAACCAGGTGAGAGATTAGTGCCAAGAGTGAGACAAAAGAATAAGACAAAAATGTGGAGTGAAGAGGCATAGTGTAATGATAATGCTCTTCCTTACTTTGAGCCATTGGATGAGCTAATTTTTGAACTAATGGCCGAGATTCGTGCAGCCAATTAATTAAACAAATAAATAAATAAGAAAATATGAACAGAAATTGAGAAGGAGAGAGAGAGAGGGTCGGATTTTAGAGAGAGAGAGAGAGAGAGAGAGAGAAAGTGTAGATTTAGAGCTTGTTAACCAAGCTTCTCATTTGCCTATAAATAGAACCCATACACTTCCTGTTCTTATTTTACACTCCCATTTCTGAAAAATAGAGAGAGAGGCCGAGCAAGAGAGAGAGAGAGGAGAGAAAGGAAAGAGTTTTGGAGTTGGAGAGAGAGAGGTGGTCGGTTTTTGCAAGGAAGAGAAGAAGAGTAAAAGCTTTCAAGCTTCATAGGCACACTAAGGTAAAACACTAGTTTGCATGTACTCTAAATTCGGTTTTTCCTTCTTGAATACCCTCCTAAACCAAGCTTCCTCCTCTATCCTAGACCACTCAAAGGTTCACGAGGTTTGATCTTGGAAGATCAACCCTTAGAGAAGCTCGGCCATAGTAGGGAAATAAAAGAGAAAGTTGAAGATTTGTGCTTGAGAACTTAGGTAAGCTTTTCAAGAATGACATGCATGGTTGTTTTGATGAGTTCCTCTTACCTTTAACCCTCATCCTCACTGTCTCTCCTCTGCCCTAGACCATCATAGCATCAAGCTTTGATCTTGAGGTGGAAAAAGTAGGAGCAAGCCGAGCACAACACATAGAACACCACCAAAATCTCAACCGAGAAAAGCTAGGTATAAGAACCTCTAAACCTTATGATTTCAGTTAGTTTGAGCTTGGTTTTCATTTATGTTAAGCCTCTTGATGTATTTGGTGAGAAATGTTGTAATAGCTTAGTTGCATGTTAGCATGCTTGATGGTAGATCCGAGCTAAGCTAGAATCCCTAGCTTTCGAAGCTCGTGTGTGTATGTGCATGGCGTTTTGTGGTGTTGTGTGTGTCTCGGCCATGCATGTTTGCTTTGGGCCATTTTTATCTTCTACATGATTTAATATCTGCCCTTGCATGCTTTGATAAAGGGATGAATGTATTTTTTAAAAGGATTTAAGGTACGACGATTTCCAACGGATCGTCGTTATAGAAACCGCGAGAACCGTGGAAAATATGAACTAGGATTTTTGAATGATTTCGAGCCTAAGCTCTTTGAGAAATTTAAAATGGACTATGAACCCCATCTTCATATTCTTATTCTCTGCCTTAATGTATTTAAGAGTTAGAAAAATAGATTTTTCAAAATAAAGATGCTACGTGATCGGTTTGGTGAAACCGTGAGTAGTTCGGAAAATGCAACGCTTTAAAAGATAGTATGGTGATGAATATTGTAACGCTTCGATGATGGTGAATATAAGGATGATAAATACCCTTAAATACCTAGAAGCTACTGTCCATTTAATGTAATTAGCATGGGTTAAAAGAACGCCAAAGGTCTTGGCCTAAAATGGCGAGTTCTAAACCCTAACGCTAGTGTAGTAACAAAACAACCTTAATATAACTAACTCTATCAACGTGGAGTTTTTACGCTTCGATGACGGTGAATATAAGGATGATAAATACCCTTGAATACCTAGAAGCTACTGCCATGGTAAAGGAAGATTTCAAAACCTAAAATGTTGCGTTCTAGTGAAACCAAATATCGAGCTAAACGAACGCTTTGAAATCTTAAGAATTATAGTAAAATTTGTTAATCCTTATACTGTGAATAAATGATTTTAAAGTGAGATGAAGGAGAAAAAATTGGTCAAGTGGACCAAGGCTCGGTCCGGACTCGTAGTCCGTGAAAGTTCTATCCCGAGCCTAAGTCAACCGTATGTTTTGATTAGGAAACTCTCGAGAAGAGTTACTAGGACTATATATATAGAAGAGTCCGGAGCAATACTGTGTTTAATTTAGAAAATTAGTTTCGCTCTCAGTCAATGAAATAAGCGAACTAACGAGATTAGTTCCTTTTTATTTAAAGGACTAAAGAAGAACAAGTGGTCGGAGCTCGCAAGTAACACTCGAAGAAATTCGAGAGATTCAACGCTTGCACAAGGTAAATGGCAATGCACCTACAGCACCAAGTTGTGTGTGATTGTGCTTGTATGTTAGGCTGTTGCTTACACATCTCGAAACACTTAACTATATGCATGCTTTGTTTAAAAGAAGTAAAGAAGCCGAAGTGAAACCCTAGAATAAGAAACAAAATGCGAAAGAGAAAACACGAACATAAAAGAACGTACAATGTACTGTCATGTCTTGTTATGTGATAATACTAGAATAAGACAAGAATAAAATGTTAATACTGCCGGACCTTGAACCGTGCGTGTAATGATGCCGGGTCCTAACCCGAGTAAGATTAGGACTAAAACACAACCGAGCCTTGTTGTTGTTAGTCATTGAAATCCCGAAATAGTACGTACGGGTCATAGTACCCCGAGATAAGAGGCTAAAACTCCAAGGACTCTTGAGCAGTCCAAATGTTGTGTTTTATGTTATCGTTAGAAAACTCCAACGCCTCTTATCTAGTTCCTGATCCTCCAAGAGAGAGAGATCATGATGGAACGTGAAAGTATAGAAAATGAAATTAACGTCGATGGTACTGCAGGCTCCAAGTGAGAGCTGTCCCTCGGGACAATGTCATTGTTGAATATATGGGAGACTTGGCCCTCTCCCCATGGTGCGCACATTTAGAATGAAGCAGTTACCATCAGTGGATCCCAGACATCAATCACGTAAGCGCAACAACTACTGTAACGACAGTAAAAGTATAATGCTAGAAAGAAAGAAAGAAGAGTAGCCTCTAGAAGTGGCAACTCGCAGAAAGAATGGTAATAGTAGAGTTTGATCGTCCCGAGACGATCAGACTCTTTTCATTATTGCATTTTGGTTTGAATGGATTGTATCGTTGTTGCATTGCATTGCATATTTAAGATAGTATAGTTTGCCCTTACTGAGTTTATCAACTCATTAGTTTCCTTGGTGTTGTAGGTAAGGGAAAAGCTAAAGCTGAACAGTGACAGGACTACGAGCTGGCGGCGGGCGGTGTGTGTGGCATTTTAGAAGAAGAAATGAATTCCCGTGGCATATTATATGTTTTTAATTCCGCATTATATTTTGAGAACATTGTTGTAATATTGAGACCGGGACTGAATCCCATGGCCCCGAACTTGAGAGAAAACGGTGGCTCTTTTTCATGAACTCAAGAGAAGTCAGGTGGATGTGTTTTGACTAAGGAAAGAGATTTAAACTTTCATATTACAAAAAAAAAAAAAAAACACGAGCTCGTTATGTTATAAAGTAATTTATGTTTTACGTATTTAAGTAAGATTATAGTAGCTAATAGAAAGAAAACCCCTCTGTCGCGGCCTACGGCCTAGCGCTGGGTCGTGATAGAATTTTTGGTATCAGAGCCCGGGTTTAGCCGATTCTGAAGACTCGCCACACACGCCTCCTCGTCAGCAAGTAGAAATGCACCAAGAGTAGTTTCTTTTTATTAGTTAGGGTTCTAGAGTGTATTTTCCCCGTTTGCGTGTAGATATATATATATATATATAACTTTGCTTACAAACGACGATGCAGGACGTCTGAGGTGAATCAACCGTCAAACACGCCATCGGCAGACTCGGGCCAGCATAGCGCAGCTGGACCCGTTCTAGTTCTCCAGGCCCTGGCCGAGTACATGGGTCTTGTTCCGCCCCATGCGACCACATACTCCGGGGAGGAGAACACTACGCCTTTCAGAGATTGGGAGATGCAGACTCTTAGCTGGATGAGGTCATTCAGGATTCCAGAAGAATACCGAGTCGATATCGCCCAGACTCTACTCCGAGGACCCGCCCTCCAAACACTGGCACGAGAGGGAGGCTCAGATGGGACATGAGAACGATTGGGTTATTTTCTCCATAAGTATGTCTGCCGCTTTTCATGAGATCGACGACATGACCGCGTAGACTCGCCGAGCCGATCGTTTCTACCAGCGTGGTGGAGAGACCATTCAGGCGTATAGTGACCGCTTTATCGACGAGATGGTGAACACCTACCCCGAACACGGCATCAGAGGCCTACTTTGTATGCAGGTCTTCTCGAGAGGTATTCACCAATATTTTCAACCTCCTCGCCTGCATCCACCTTTTCGGACCTTTGAGTCCATAAGGAGAGCCTACATTGAGTACGCTGACCAAATCTACCCTCCAATTCCTCGACCAGAGAACCGTCGTCCTCGTTTTGCACGTAACCCGTATATACCACCTCAGCTAGCAACCGTAAATCGCGACATGCCAGGACCTTCTGCTCCTACTCAGCCCGATCAATTGGCCTCCGCACCAAACGTGGAACCCCCACAGGTAGCAGCATAACACGAAGACGATAGCTCCGAAGAAGAAGAGGACCCCTCCGAGCACGACACCGATATGGAACTCGACGATGATGCTGATCCGGCGCCACACCAGGACGATTAGATGACTTTAGGCTTTACTACCAAGATAGGATTTGTACGCTCGATGAAGCGCATTTTGTTATGACCTTGACTTTTGCTCCAGGAGAAGCAACTCTATTACTATTACTATTCGGCTATTATAACTCTATTTCCTTTTGCAGTACGATATGTAATTGGGTAAATTTTAAATGGAAGGCCTCGTAGCCTAGACTTACATATTCCCGATTTAATGGAAAAAAAATTATATATATATATATATTTCTATTCAATCTTGGTTGCTTGCTTGTTCAAAAATAATAAGTAACTTAAGGAAGTTGACAAAGTCAAGGGACTAACAAAATGCGTGCCTGTAGGTTACCACCGAAAACCCGTGAATTATGCCGCCCAGAGCAATTCCAGCGGCTATTCGCCGTGAACTGGATGAAGTCCGCCGGATGCTACAAGAGCAACATGACACTGCACAGCAAAGAGACGAGTTGATTCGTACGCAAACCACGACCCTCGAACAACTCCTCACCCGCCTCAACGACTTGACTAGGCAACCTCCTGTGCCCCCGGCACCGGCAGCCCAAGAGCTACCAGTACCTAATCAACCGGCCCACCCAGCCGTAAACCAAGGGGAGCCTGAAGCCCCTAGAGGAGTCAACCAATTGGAGAACCAACTTACGAAAAGTTTAGGCGCCAAAAGCCACCTCGATTCGACGGGACCCCTGATCCCGCGACCGCGGAAGAATGGATCAAGCGCCTTCAGCATATTTTCAGATATATGGGACTTACCGATGCTGAGAAAGTAGCCTGCGCCATTAACCAATTGGATAAAGAGGCAATGTGTTGGTGGGAAGTAGTTGCACAAACTGAGGATGTTAACGTCGTGACTTGGGAATGCTTTGCGAGGCTTTTTCGCGACAAGTACCTTGGTGAAGCCCGTCTGGCTAGCAAGGTTAGAGAATTCGTGGACCTCCGACAAAGAGCAATGTCTGTGGCAGAATACACTGCTAAATTCGACGAACTAGCACGGTTTGCACCAACCATAGTTCCCACAGATGACGCAAGGAAGATGAAGTACATGCTCGGACTGCGAACCGAGATAGTCAAACAAGCGGATAGCGGTAGGGAAGGACCTGATTCCTTGTTGATGCAGTACAGAGAGCCCTTCGCAACGACGGATGGGACAAGCCAGGAACCAAGGAAGTGATGAACAAGACGGACCGCCCGGTCAGTGGATATACTAGAAACAATAAGTATGAGAAGAAGGGACATTTTCAGTCCCGTTCGGGAAGTTTTCGCAGGGATAACCAATACAACCTTCGAAAGCAAAACTTCAGCAGAGAAGAACCCAGCCAAAGGACTGAGAATCGAGGAAGAAGTAGAAACCCCAAGAGGGGACAGAACAGAACAGACAATAGGAGTGTGAAAGGGCGTTGGACACCGCAAGAAGAGAATGAAGGAGAAAAGACGGTCGTAGTCCCACAGTGCCCGAAATGCCATAAAGCCCACTCCGGAGAGTGTCGCTACGGAACGACCCGTGGCTGCTACAACTGTGGCCAAGAGGGCCATATTTCCCGTAACTGCAAGAAGCCAGCTGCCAAGACACCAGAATCAACACCTCGCGGTCGGCCAAATGCAAGAGTTTATAGCTTGAATGAGGGAGATATCGAAGATGGCCCTTCCACGTCCGTTGCAGGTCAGCTACTAGTCTCAAACCTTGTACTTTATACGCTCATCGACTCAGGAGCGACACACTCATATATTGCCAAACACCTTAGCAATAAACTAGAGGGTTGTAGAAAGACCCTAGGTACTCCTTTTGTCACGGTCACCTCCGCAGGGGATGTTTATAACTCCACAGCCTGGTTTAAGGATGTACCCATTAGAGTCGAAAATTCCACTCTTTATACAAATTTAATTGAGATCGAAATGCGTGACTTCGATGTAATACTGGGCATGGATTGGCTTACCGTCCATTATGCAGTGATCGATTGTCGAAAGAAGCTTGTACACTTCAACCCGCCAAACACGAAACCGTTTGAGTTTCGGGGGACTCAGCGCAGTCGGCTAGCACCGACGATATCTGCGCTTCAAGCAAGAAGGTTGCTCGAACGCGGATGTCAAGGGTACTTGGCCAACACTGTTGATCGAACGAAAGAACGAGAGACAGTGCCGGAAGACATACCAGTGGTTCGGGAGTACTTGTCAGTATTTCTGAACGACCTTCCAGGGTTGCCACCTGATCGAATTTTGTATCGAATTGATTCCTGGAACTGCACCTATCTCTCGAGCCCCATATCGACTAGCCCCGGCTGAACTGAAAGAATTAAAGGCTCAACTTGAAGAGTTGATTGAGAAAGGCCTTATCCGACCGAGTCACTCCCCGTGGGGAGCACCGGCCTTATTTGTCAATAAGAAAGATGGCTCGTTGAGACTATGTATAGATTACCGGGAGATTAACAAGGCAACCATAAAGAACAAGTACCTACTGCCGCGAATCGACGACCTATTCGACCAATTAGCCGGATCCACTGTATTTTCCAAAATCGACCTGAGGTCCGGCTATCATCAATTGAAGATCCGAGAAGAAGATGTGCCAAAGACCGCTTTCCGCACCAGATACGGACATCATGAGTTCCTAGTGATGCCATTCGGCCTCACAAACGCTCCCGCAGCGTTTATGGACTTAATGAACCGAGTTTTTGAAGATTACTTGGATAAGTTCGTCATCGTCTTTATTGACGACATTTTAATTTATTCTAGGAGTAGAGAAGAACACGCTCAACACCTTCGGTCAGTGCTGCAACGGCTCCAATCTAAAAAGCTCTATGCCAAGTTCAATAAGTGTGAATTTTGGCTCGACAAAGTCGTCTTTCTGGGACACGTCGTTTCCAAAGAAGGAATTACAGTAGACCCTACAAAGATTGAAGCCGTTACGAATTGGCAGCGACCGAAGAACGTAACAGAAGTAAGGAGCTTCTTGGGACTAGCCGGATACTATCGTAGTTTTGTCGCAAGGTTCGCAAAGATAGCTAACCCACTGACAGCCTTAACCCGCAAGGAGCATAAATATGCTTGGACAGAGCCATGCAAAGGAAGCTTCCAGGAGCTGAAGAAACGATAACCACCACACCCGTCCTGACGATAGCGCAAGGAGTTACCGGATTCGCCATTTACTGCGATGCTTCAAAGTCAGGATTAGGAGCCGTACTGATGCAACACGGCAAGGTGATCGCTTACGCCTCGCGTCAACTGAAGGATTACGAGACTAGATACCCCACGCATGATATGGAATTAGCCGCTGTGGTATTCGCATTGAAAACGTGGCGACACCACCTATATAGGGTACACTGCGACATTTACACTGACCACAAAACCTTGAAATATCTTTTCACACAAAAGTAACTAAATGTACGCCAAGGACGATGGTTGGAAATCCTTACCGACTACGATTTCACTATCCATTACCATCCAGGCAAAGCAAATAAGGTTGCGGATGCATTAAGTCGAAAGCCCACTGGAACCCTAGCACTGTTGCAAAGACTCCCGAATGAGCTATTCAAGGAAATAGTGGACTTTAACTTATTGATAGTGTGTGGAAAATTAGCTAGTCTCCAAGTACAACCAATAATATTAAATGAAATACAAGAGGCACAACTCCTGGATGAATTCTTGAAAGACGTCCGAAAAAGGATGAGGAACAAGCCTCAATTAGATTTTTCCGAAAGTCAAAGCGGGACGTTAACATTTAAGGGACGAGTCTGCATTCCGAATGTCCCCGATATTAGAGGGAGACTCCTTGAAGAAGCGCACCAAACGCCTTATTCAGTACACCCAGGAGCCACGAAGATGTATCAAGACCTGAAACGGCGATATTGGTGGCCAGGCATGAAAAGGAATGTGGTGGAATTTGTAGAAAAATGCCTTACCTTCCAATAAGTCAAGGCAGAACACCAAAGACCGGTAGGGACATTACAGCCACTAGAGATCCCCGAGTGGAAGTGGGACCAAATAACGATGGACTTCGTCTCCGGCTTACCCAAAACCCGACAAAATCATGACTCCGTCTGGGTCATCGTTGATCATCTCACCAAGAGTGCTCACTTCCTTCCGGTCAACACTACCTACACAATGGATAAACTAGCAGAACTGTATGTTCAAAACATCGTTAGGCTTCACGGAGTGCCAAAATCAATAGTCTCAGATCGGGATAGCCGCTTCACATCCAAGTTATGGAGAAGCCTACAAAACGCGCTTGGAACCAAGCTCAAGTTTAGCACCGCATACCACCCTCAAACGGATGGACAGTCTGAACGAACAATACAAATACTAGAAGACTTGCTTAGAGCATGCGCAGTAGACTTTCAAGGGACTTGGGAGAAGTTCCCTCCGTTGGCTGAATTTGCGTATAACAACAGTTATCAAGCCACAATCAAGATGGCACCATACGAGGCCCTGTACGGAAGAAAGTGTCGTTTCCCAGTACATTGGGACGAAGCAGGAGAGAGAAAATACTTAGGCCCCGAGTTTGTGGAACAGGCCACCGAGGCAATCAAGAATATTCGTGAGCGGATGAAGACAGCTCAGAGCAGACAAAAGAGCTATGCTGATAGGAGAAGGCGCCCTCTGGAGTTTGAAGTCGGAGACAAGGTATTTTTGAAAATATCTCCAGCAAGAGGAATTATGAGGTTTCGTAAGAAAGGAAAGTTAAACCCGCGGTACATCGGGCCCTTCGAGGTCTTAGAAAGAGTAGGCAAGGTAGCATATCGACTAGCATTACCACCTACTATGGCTTCAATCCATGATGTGTTCCACGTATATATGTTGCGTAAGTACATAGCAGACCCTACATATATTTTAAAGTACCCTGAAGTTGAGATCACGAGAGATCTCTAACACGAAGTGCAACCTGAAAAGATTCTAGACCGCATCGAGAAGCAGCTAAAGAATAAGACAATCCCCATTGTCAAGATACAGTGGAAAGGCCACACAGTTGAAGAAGCGACATGAGAGTTAGAGAGTGAGATTCAACACGATACCCGGCTTTGTTCTGAGTTTCGGGGACGAAACTTTTTATATTAGTTAGGGATTGTAAACCCCATCCCGGGGGTTATCCTACTCACTCAAAGCCAGGGTGTAAACATTATAAAGGATTATAATATAGCCTTTTGTTTTAACATTTTCAATCTTATCTCGAATCATAAATAAAGAACGAAAATCTGATTTCTTGTTCATTGCATACATTAGAAAAATATACCTTGCAAAACAGTGGGTTTAAAAATAAGGTTCGACTTAGTTTGGACTTAATTGCACAAAAACCCTGAACTTTCAAAAAATTATGTTTTTGCCCCAAATTATGTAAAAACGAAAATGTATGGATGAATTCACTTTCTAAGGCTAGGGAATGACTCAAAAGTTACATGATTAGTCGTCGTTTGAAATTTGAAGTCATTTTGAGCTAAAACGAATCCGAAACGAGAAGATTTCGATAAAGTCGTGAAATTACCGTAAACAACGGAAAATTCACAGAGAGCGAGATGAAACGACCACTAGAATTTTGAAATAAGAATTATATTCCTACGAAAGGAATACATTCAAGTCAATCATAGCCTCGTTAAAGTCTCGGCAACATAGAAATGCAGAAAGGTAGAAAGTTGAGAAACACAGCAAAAAATAAAAAGAGGACGGTATAGTCACCGTCGCGTCTAAAGCAACTCTCGGAATTTTCCCGAGGGTAGCACAGCCTTAGATTAATAAATATATGTTATTAGATTAATTAGACAGTGACGGAGATATAATCTGTCAATTTTTTAGACTGGAACCGTCCCCCACAGTATTGGAAAATACTGAAAATACGACGGTTCGTATTTTGGTGATTAGCAATGTCGGAACAATATTATTAGTGGAAAAATTCGACCATGGTGCAGCAATACTAGCTAAATAAGCTGAATTAAAGTGGATCAACTAGGTGAGAGATTAGTGCCAAGAGTGAGACAAAAGAATAAGACAAAAATGTGGAGTGAAGAGGCATAGTGTAATGATAATGCTCTTCCTTACTTTGAGCCATTGGATGAGCTAATTTTTGAACTAATGGCCGAGATTTGTGCAGCCAATTAATTAAACAAATAAATAAATAAGAAAATATGAACAGAAATTGAGAAGGAGAGAGAGAGAGGGTCGGATTTTAGAGAGAGAGAGAGAGAGAGAGAGAAAGTGTAGATTTAGAGCTTGTTAACCAAGTTTCTCATTTGCCTATAAATAGAACCGATACACTTCTTGTTCTTATTTTACACTCCCATTTCTGAAAAATAGAGAGAGAGGCCGAGCAAGAGAGAGAGAGAGGAGAGAAAAGAAAGAGTTTTGGAGTTGGAGAGAGAGAGGTGGTCGGTTTTTGCAAGGAAGAGAAGAAGAGTAAAAGCTTTCAAGCTTCATAGTCACACTAAGGTAAAACACTAGTTTGCATGTACTCTAAATTCGGTTTTTCCTTCTTGAATACCCTCCTAAAACAAGCTTTCTCCTCTGTCCTAAACCACCCAAAGGTTAACGAGGTTTGATCTTGGAAGATCAACCCTTAGAGAAGCTCGGCCATAGTAGGGAAATAAAAGAGAAAGTTGAAGATTTGTGCTTGAGAACTTAGGTAAGCTTTTCAAGAATGACATGCATGGTTTTTTGATGAGTTCCTCTTACCTCTAACCCTCATCCTCACTGTCTCTCCTCTGCCCTAGACCATCATAGCATCAAGCTTTGATCTTGAGGTGGAGAAAGAAGGAGCAAGCCGAGCACAACACATAGAACACCACCAAAATCTCAACCGAGAAAAGCTAGGTATAAGAACCTCTAAACCTTATGATTTCAGTTAGTTTGAGCTTGGTTTTCATTTATGTTAAGCCTCTGGATGTATTTGGTGAGAAATGTTGTAATGGCTTAGTTGCATGTTAGCATGCTTGATGGTAGATCCGAGCTAAGCTAGAATCCCTAGCTTTCAAAGCTCGTGTGTGTATGTGCATGGCGTTTTGTGGTGTTGTGTGTGTCTCGGCCATGCATGTTTGCTTTGGGCCATTTTTATCTTCTACATGCTTTAATATCTGCCCTTGCATGCTTTGATAAAGGGATGAGTGTATTTTTTAAAAGGATTTAAGGTACGACGATTTCCAACGGATCGTCGTACCGAAACTGCGAGAACCGTGGAAAACATGAACTAGGATTTTTGAATGATTTCGAGCCTAAGCTCTTTGAGAAATTTAAAATGGACTATGAACCCCATCTTCATATTCTTATTCTCTGCCTTAATGTATTTAAGAGTTAGAAAAATAGATTTTTCAAAATAAAGATGCTACGTGATCGGTTTGGTGAAACCGTGAGTAGTTCGGAAAATGCAACGCTTTAAAAGATAGTATGGTGATGAATATTGTAACGCTTCGATGATGGTGAATATAAGGATGATAAATACCCTTAAATACCTAGAAGCTACTGTCCATTTAATGTAATTAGCATGGGTAAAAAGAACGCCAAAGGTCTTGGCCTAAAATGACGAGTTCTAAACCCTAACGCTAGTGTAGTAACAAAACGACCTTAATATAACTAACTCTATCAACGTGGAGTTTTTACGCTTGGATGACGGTGAATATAAGGATGATAAATACCCTTGAATACCTAGAAGCTACTGCCATGGTAAAGGAAGATTTCAAAACCTAAAATGTTGCGTTCTAGTGAAACCAAATATCGAGCTAAACGAACGCTTTGAAATCTTAAGAATTATAGTAAAATTTGTTAATCCTTATACTGTGAATAAATGATTTTAAAGTGAGATGAAGGAGAAAAAATTGGTCAAGTGGACCAAGGCTCGGTCCGGACTCGTAGTCCGTGAAAGTTCTATCCCGAGCCTAAGTCAACCGTATGTTTTGATTAGGAAACTCTCGAGAAGAGTTACTAGGACTATATATATAGAAGAGTCCGGAGCAATACTGTGTTTAATTTAGAAAATTAGTTTCGCTCTCAGTCAATGAAATAAGCGAACTAACAAGATTAGTTCCTTTTTATTTAAAGGACTAAAGAAGAACAAGTGGTCGGAGCTCGCAAGTAACACTCGAAGAAATTCGAGAGATTCAACGCTTACACAAGGTAAGTGGCAATGCACCTACATCACCAAGTTGTGTGTGATTGTGCTTGTATGTTAGGCTGTTGCTTACACATCTCGAAACACTTAACTATATGCATGCTTTGTTTAAAAGAAATAAAGAAGCCGAAGTGAAACCCTAGAATAAGAAACAAAATGCGAAAGAGAAAACACGAACTTAAAAGAACGTACAATGTACTGTCATGTCTTGTTATGTGATAATACTAGAATAAGACAAGAATAAAATGTTAATACTGCCGGACCTTGAACTGTGCGTGTAATGATGCCGGGTTCTAACCCGAGTAAGATTAGGACTAAAACAAAACCGAGCCTTGTTGTTGTTAGTCATTGAAATCCCGAAATAGTACGTGCGGGTCATAGTACCCCGAGATAAGAGGCTAAAACTCCAAGGACTCTTGAGCAGTCCAAATGTTGTGTTTTATGTTATCGTTAGAAAACTCCAACGCCTCTTATCTAGTTCCTGATCCTCCAAGAGAGAGAGATCATGTTGGAACGTGAAAGTATAGAAAATGAAATTAACGTCGATGGTACTGCAGGCTCCAAGTGAGAGCCGTCCCTCGGGACAATGTCATTGTTGAATATATGGGAGACTTGGCCCTCTCCCCATGGTGCGCACATTTAGAAAGAAGCAGTTACCACCAGTGGATCCCAGACATCAATCACGTAAGCGCAACAACTACTGTAACGACAGTAAAAGTATAATGCTAGAAAGAAAGAAAGAAGAGTAGCCTCTAGAAGTGGCAACTCGTAGAAAGAATGGTAACAGTAGAGTTTGATCGTCCCGAGACGATCAGACTCTTTTCATTATTGCATTTTGGTTTGAATGGATTGTATCATTGTTGCATTGCATTGCATATTTAAGATAGTATACTTTGCCCTTACTGAGTTTATCAACTCATTAGTTTCCTTGGTGTTATAGGTAAGGGAAAAGCTAAAGCTGAACAGTGACAGGACTACGAGCTGGCGGCGGGCAGTGTGTGTGGCATTTAGAAGAAGAAATGAATTCCCGTGGCATATTACATGTTTTTAATTCCGCATTATATTTTGAGAACATTGTTGTAATATTGAGACCGGGACTGAATCCCGAGGCCCCGAACTTGAGAGAAAACGGTGGCTCTTTTTCCTGAACTCAAGAGAAGTCAGGTGGATGTGTTTTGACTAAGGAAAGAGATTTAAACTTTCGTATTACAAAAAAAAAAAAAAAACACGAGCTCGTTATGTTATAAAGTAATTTATGTTTTACGTATTTAAGTAAGATTATAGTAGCTAATAGAAAGAAAACCCCTTTGTCGCGGCCTACGGCCTAGCGCTGGGTCATGACAACAACTTCGCTAGATTCAGTTCGGAGCCAAAAAACCCGTTTAAAGGCTCAACTTAGGCAAAACTAGTTACAAAGACTTAGTTTTTGATCGAAATGACCTTATAAGGCTTGTTCGAGCTCCAAACGAGTCTCTAAGACTTATTATAATATATTATTTGTTCAAATACTCATTTAGGATGAAAATAAGTTTGCTAGAGTCACTTCGGAGCCAAAAAAACCCGTTTAGAAGCTCGATTTAGGCAAAACAAGTTACAAGGACTTAGTTTTTGCGCGAGGTGAGTTTTTAAGAGTTTTTGGAGCTCAAAATGAGTCCCTACGAATTATATTAATGTATTATATGTTCAAATACTGATTTGGGATCAAAACAACTTTGCTAGAGTCAGTTCGGAGCCAAAATACCCACTTAAGGGCTCGATTTAGGCAAGCTAGTTATAAGGACTTAGTTTTTGCGTGAGGTGAGTTTTTAAGTGTTGTTAAAGCTGAAAATGAGTCCCTACGAATTATATTAATGTATTATATGTTCAAATACTGATTTGGGATCACAACAACTTTGCTAGAGTCACTTCAGAGCCAAAATACCTATTTTAGGGCTCGATTTAGGGAAACTAGTTATAAGGACTTAGCTTTTGCGCGAGGTGAGTTTTTAAGTGTTGTTGTAGCTCAAAATTAATCCATAAGACTTATTATAATATATTATATTAAATTACACATTTGGGACCTAAACAACTTCGCTAGATTCACTTCGGAGCTAAAAAAACCCGCCTAAAGGCTCGATTTAGACAAAACTAGTTACAAAGACTGAGGTTTTGCGCAAAGTGAACTTATAAGGCTTGTTGAAGCTCCAAACTAGTCTATAAGACTTATTATAATATATTATTTGTTAGAATACTCATTTAGGATCAAAAAAAATTTGCTAGAGTCACTTAGGAGCCAAAAAACCGGTTTAAAAGCTCGATTTAGGAAAAACTAGTTACAAGGAATTAGTTTTTGCGCGAGGTGAGTTTTTAAGTGTTGTTGGAGCTCAAAACGAGTCCCTACGAATTATATTAATGTATTATATGTTCAAATAATGATTTGGGATCACAACAACTTTGCTAGAGTCACTTCGGAGCCAAAATACCCAATTAAGGGCTCGATTTAGGCAAAACTAGTTATAAGGACTTGGTTTTTGCCCTAGGTGGGTTTTTAAGTGTTTTTGGAGCTCAAAAGTCAAAATGAGTCCCTATGAATTATATTAATGTATTATACATTCAAATACTGATTTGGGATCACAACAACTTTGCTAGAGTCAGTTCGGAGGCAAAATACCCATTTTAGGGCTCGATTTAGGCAAGCTAGTTATAAGGACTTAGTTTTTGCGCGAGGTGAGTTTTTAAGTGTTGTTGGAGTTCAAAATGAGTCCGTACGATTATATTAATGTATTATATGTTCAAATACTGATTTGGGATCACAACAACTTTGCTAGAGTCAGTTCGGAGGCAAAATACCCATTTTAGGGCTCGATTTAGGCAAGCTAGTTATAAGGACTTAGTTTTTGCGCGAGGTGAGTTTTTAAGTGTTGTTGGAGCTCAAAATGAGTCCGTACGATTATATTAATGTATTATATGTTCAAATACTGATTTGGGATCCCAACAACTTTGCTAGAGTCACTTCAGAGCCACAATACCCATTTTAGGGATCGATTTAGGCAAACTAGTTATAAGGACTTGGCTTTTGCGCGAGGTGAGTTTTTAAGTGTTGTTATAGGTCAAAATTAATCCCTAAGACTTATTATAATATATTATATTAAATTACGCATTTGGGACCTAAACAACTTCGCTAGATACACTTCGGAGCCAAAAAACCCATCTGTAGGCTCGATTTAGGCAAAACTAGTTACAAAGACTTAGTTTTTGTGCGAAGTGACCATATAAGGCTTGTTGGAGCTCCAAATGAGTCTCTAAGACTTATTATAATATATTATTTGTCAAATACTCATTTAGGATCAAAATAAGTTTGCTAGAGTCACTTCGGAGCGCAAAAACCCGTTTAAAAGCTCGATTTAGGAAAAACTAGTTACAAGGACTTAGTTTTTGCGCGAGGTGAGTTTTTAAGTGTTTTTGGAGCTCGAAATGAGTCCCTACAAATTATATTAATGCACTATATGTTTGAATACTGATTTCGTATCACAACAACTTTGCTATAGTCACTTCGGAGCAAAAATACCCATTTTAGGGCTCGATTTAGGCAAACTAGTTGTAAGGACTTAGTTTTTGTGTGAGGTGAGTTTTTAAGTGTTGTTGGAGCTCAAAATGAGTCCCTAAGACTTATTATAATATATTATATTAAATTAAACATTTGCGACCTAAACAGCTTCGCTAGATTCACTTCGGAGCCGCAAAACCCATCTGAACGCTCGATTTAGGCAAAACTAGTTACAAAGACTTAATTTTTGTGCGAAGTGACCATATAAGGCTTGTTGGAGCTCCAAACGAGTCTCTAAGACTTATTATAATATATTATCTGTTCAAATATTATTTTAGGATCAAAATAAGTTTGCTAGAGTCACTTCGGAGCCAAAAAACCGGTTTGAAAGCTCGATTTAGGCAAAACTAGTTATAAGAATTTAGTTTTGGTGCGAGGTGAGTTTTTTAGTGTTGTTAGAGGTCAAATGAGTCCCTACGAATTATATTAATGTATTATATGTTCAAATACTGATTTGGGATCACATCAACTTTTCTAGAGTCACTTCGGAGCCAAAATACCCATTTTAGGGCTCGGTTTAGGGAAACTAGTTATAAGGACTTAGTTTTTGTGCGAGGTGAGTTTTTAAGTGTTGTTGGAGCTCAAAACAAGTCCCTAAGACTTATTATAATATATTATATTAAATTACACATTTAGGACTTAAACAACTTCGCTAGATTCACTTTGGAGCCAAAAAACCCATCTAAAGGCTCGATTTAGGCAAAACTAGTTACAAAGACTTAGTTTTTGCTCGAAATGACCTTATAAGGCTTGTTGGAGTTCCAAACGAGTCTCTAAGACTTATTATAATATATTATCTGTTCAAATACTCATTTAGGATCAAAATATATTATGTTTAATATATTATATTAAATTACACATTTGGGACCTAAACAACTTCGCTAGATTCACTTCGGAGCCAAAAAACCCATCTAAAGGCTCGATTAAGGCAAAACTATTTACAAAGACTTAGTTTTTGTGCGAAGTGACCATATAAGGCTTGTTGGAGCTCCAAATGAGTCTCTAAGACTTATTATAATATATTATTTGTCAAATACTCATTTAGGATCAAAATAAGTTTGCTAGAGTCACTTCGGAGCGCAGAAACCCGTTTAAAAGCTCGATTTAGGAAAAACTAGTTACAAGGACTTAGTTTTTGCGCGAGGTGAGTTTTTAAGTGTTTTTGGAGCTAGAAATGAGTCCCTACGAATTATATTAATGCACTATATGTTCGAATACTGATTTCGGATCACAACAACTTTGCCAGAGTCACTTCGGAGCAAAAATACCCATTTTAGGGCTCGAATTAGGCAAACTAGTTATAAGGACTTAGTTTTTGTGTGAGGTGAGTTTTTAAGTGTTTTTGGAGCTCAAAATGAGTCCCTAAGACTTATTATAATATATTATATTAAATTACACATTTGAGACCTAAACAACTTCGCTAGATTCACTTCGGAGCCGCAAAACCCATCTAAATGCTCGATTTAGGCAAAACTAGTTACAAAGACTTAGTTTTTGCGCGAAGTGACCATATAAGGCTTGTTGGAGCTCCAAACAAGTCTCTAAGACTTATTATAATATATTATCTGTTCAAATATTGATTTAGGATCAAAATAAGTTTGCTAGAGTCACTTCGGAGCCAAAAAACCAGTTTGAAAGCTCGATTTAGGCAAAACTAGTTATAAGAATTTAGTTTTGGTGCGAGGTGAGTTTTTTAGTGTTGTTAGAGGTCAAATGTGTCCCTACGAATTATATTAATGTATTATATGTTCAAATACTGATTTGGGATCACATCAACTTTTCTATCGTCACTTCGGAGCCAAAATACCCACTTAAGGGCTCGATTTAGGCAAAACTAGTTATAAGGACTTAGTTTTTGCGCGAGGTGAGTTTTATAGTGTGTTTGGAGCTCAAAACGAGTCCCTAAGACTTATTATAATATATTATATTAAATTACACATTTGGGACCTAAATAACTTCGCTAGATTCACTTCGGAGCCAAAAAAACCCATCTAAAGGCTCGATTTAGGCAAAACTAGTTACAAAGACTTAGTTTTTGCGCGAAGTAACCTTATAAGGCTTGTTGAAGCTCCAACTGAGTCTCTAAGACTTATTATAATATATTATTTGTTAAAATACTTATTTAGGATAAAAAAAAGTTTGCCAGAGTCACTTAGGAACCAAAAAACTGTTTTAAAAGCTCGATTTAGGAAAAACTAGTTACAAGGACTTAGTTTTTGTGCGAGGTGAGTTTTTAAGTGTTGTTGGAGCTCAAAACGAGTCCCTACGAATTATATTAATGTATTATATGTTCAAATACTGATTTGGGATCACATCAACTTTTCTAGAGTCAATTCGGAGCCAAAATACCCATTTTAGGACTCGATTTAGGGAAACTAGTTATAAGGACTTAGTTTTTGTGCGAGGCGAGTTTGAAGTGTTGTTGGAGCTCAAAACAAGTCCCTAAGACTTATTATAATATATTATATTAAATTACACATTTAGGACCTAAACAACTTTGCTAGATTCACTTTGGAGCCAAAAAACCCATCTAAAGGCTCGATTTAGGCAAAACTAGTTACAAAGACTTAGTTTTTGCTCGAAATGACCTTATAAGGCTTGTTGGAGCTCCAAACGAGTCTCTAAGACTTATTATAATATATTATCTGTTCAAATACTCATTTAGGATCAAAATATATTATGTTTAATATATTATATTAAATTACACATTTGGGACCAAAACAACTTCGCTAGATTCACTTCGGAGCCAAAAAACCCATCTAAAGGCTCGATTAAGGCAAAACTATTTACAAAGACTTAGTTTTTGTGCGAAGTGACCATATAAGGCTTGTTGGAGCTCCAAATGAGTCTCTAAGACTTATTATAATATATTATTTGTCAAATACTCATTTAGGATCAAAATAAGTTTGCTAGAGTCACTTCGGAGCGCAAAAACCCGTTTAAAAGCTCGATTTAGGAAAAACTAGTTACAAGGACTTAGTTTTTGCGCGAGGTGAGTTTTTAAGTGTTTTTGGAGCTCGAAATGAGTCCCTACAAATTATATTAATGCACTATATGTTCGAATACTGATTTCGTATCACAACAACTTTGCTATAGTCACTTCGGAGCAAAAATACCCATTTTAGGGCTCGATTTAGGCAAACTAGTTATAAGGACTTAGTTTTTGTGTGAGGTGAGTTTTTAAGTGTTGTTGGAGCTCAAAATGAGTCCCTAAGACTTATTATAATATATTATATTAAATTACACATTTGAGACCTAAACAACTTCGCTAGATTCACTTCGGAGCCGCAAAACCCATCTAAATGCTCGATTTAGGCAAAACTAGTTACAAAGACTTAGTTTTTGCGCGAAGTGACCATATAAGGCTTGTTGGAGCTCCAAACAAGTCTCTAAGACTTATTATAATATATTATCTGTTCAAATATTGATTTAGGATCAAAATAAGTTTGCTAGAGTCACTTCGGAGCCAAAAAACCAGTTTGAAAGCTCGATTTAGGCAAAACTAGTTATAAGAATTTAGTTTTGGTGCGAGGTGAGTTTTTTAGTGTTGTTAGAGGTCAAATGTGTCCCTACGAATTATATTAATGTATTATATGTTCAAATACTGATTTGGGATCACATCAACTTTTCTATCGTCACTTCGGAGCCAAAATACCCACTTAAGGGCTCGATTTAGGCAAAACTAGTTATAAGGACTTAGTTTTTGCGCGAGGTGAGTTTTATAGTGTTTTTGGAGCTCAAAACGAGTCCCTAAGACTTATTATAATATATTATATTAAATTACACATTTGGGACCTAAATAACTTCGCTAGATTCACTTCGGAGCCAAAAAAACCCATCTAAAGGCTCGATTTAGGCAAAACTAGTTACAAAGACTTAGTTTTTGCGCGAAGTAACCTTATAAGGCTTGTTGAAGCTCCAACTGAGTCTCTAAGACTTATTATAATATATTATTTGTTAAAATACTTATTTAGGATAAAAAAAAGTTTGCCAGAGTCACTTAGGAACCAAAAAACTGTTTTAAAAGCTCGATTTAGGAAAAACTAGTTACAAGGACTTAGTTTTTGTGCGAGGTGAGTTTTTAAGTGTTGTTGGAGCTCAAAACGAGTCTCTACGAATTATATTAATGTATTATATGTTCAAATACTGATTTGGGATCACATCAACTTTTCTAGAGTCAATTCGGAGCCAAAATACCCATTTTAGGACTCGATTTAGGGAAACTAGTTATAAGGACTTAGTTTTTGTGCGAGGCGAGTTTGAAGTGTTGTTGGAGCTCAAAACAAGTCCCTAAGACTTATTATAATATATTATATTAAATTACACATTTAGGACCTAAACAACTTTGCTAGATTCACTTTGGAGCCAAAAAACCCATCTAAAGGCTCGATTTAGGCAAAACTAGTTACAAAGACTTAGTTTTTGCTCGAAATGACCTTATAAGGCTTGTTGGAGCTCCAAACGAGTCTCTAAGACTTATTATAATATATTATCTGTTCAAATACTCATTTAGGATCAAAATATATTATGTTTAATATATTATATTAAATTACACATTTGGGACCAAAACAACTTCGCTAGATTCACTTCGGAGCCAAAAAACCCATCTAAAGGCTCGATTAAGGCAAAACTATTTACAAAGACTTAGTTTTTGTGCGAAGTGACAATATAAGGCTTGTTGGAGCTCCAAATGAGTCTCTAAGACTTATTATAATATATTATTTGTCAAATACTCATTTAGGATCAAAATAAGTTTGCTAGAGTCACTTCGGAGCGCAAAAACCCGTTTAAAAGCTCGATTTAGGAAAAACTAGTTACAAGGACTTAGTTTTTGCGCGAGGTGAGTTTTTAAGTGTTTTTGGAGCTCGAAATGAGTCCCTACAAATTATATTAATGCACTATATGTTCGAATACTGATTTCGTATCACAACAACTTTGCTATAGTCACTTCGGAGCAAAAATACCCATTTTAGGGCTCGATTTAGGCAAACTAGTTATAAGGACTTAGTTTTTGTGTGAGGTGAGTTTTTAAGTGTTGTTGGAGCTCAAAATGAGTCCCTAAGACTTATTATAATATATTATATTAAATTACACATTTGAGACCTAAACAACTTCGCTAGATTCACTTCGGAGCCGCAAAACCCATCTAAATGCTCGATTTAGGCAAAACTAGTTACAAAGACTTAGTTTTTGCGCGAAGTGACCATATAAGGCTTGTTGGAGCTCCAAACAAGTCTCTAAGACTTATTATAATATATTATCTGTTCAAATATTGATTTAGGATCAAAATAAGTTTGCTAGAGTCACTTCGGAGCCAAAAAACCAGTTTGAAAGCTCGATTTAGGCAAAACTAGTTATAAGAATTTAGTTTTGGTGCGAGGTGAGTTTTTTAGTGTTGTTAGAGGTCAAATGTGTCCCTACGAATTATATTAATGTATTATATGTTCAAATACTGATTTGGGATCACATCAACTTTTCTATCGTCACTTCGGAGCCAAAATACCCACTTAAGGGCTCGATTTAGGCAAAACTAGTTATAAGGACTTAGTTTTTGCGCGAGGTGAGTTTTATAGTGTTTTTGGAGCTCAAAACGAGTCCCTAAGACTTATTATAATATATTATATTAAATTACACATTTGGGACCTAAATAACTTCGCTAGATTCACTTCGGAGCCAAAAAAACCCATCTAAAGGCTCGATTTAGGCAAAACTAGTTACAAAGACTTAGTTTTTGCGCGAAGTAACCTTATAAGGCTTGTTGAAGCTCCAACTGAGTCTCTAAGACTTATTATAATATATTATTTGTTAAAATACTTATTTAGGATAAAAAAAAGTTTGCCAGAGTCACTTAGGAACCAAAAAACTGTTTTAAAAGCTCGATTTAGGAAAAACTAGTTACAAGGACTTAGTTTTTGTGCGAGGTGAGTTTTTAAGTGTTGTTGGAGCTCAAAACGAGTCCCTACGAATTATATTAATGTATTATATGTTCAAATACTGATTTGGGATCACATCAACTTTTCTAGAGTCAATTCGGAGCCAAAATACCCATTTTAGGACTCGATTTAGGGAAACTAGTTATAAGGACTTAGTTTTTGTGCGAGGCGAGTTTGAAGTGTTGTTGGAGCTCAAAACAAGTCCCTAAGACTTATTATAATATATTATATTAAATTACACATTTAGGACCTAAACAACTTTGCTAGATTCACTTTGGAGCCAAAAAACCCATCTAAAGGCTCGATTTAGGCAAAACTAGTTACAAAGACTTAGTTTTTGCTCGAAATGACCTTATAAGGCTTGTTGGAGCTCCAAACGAGTCTCTAAGACTTATTATAATATATTATCTGTTCAAATACTCATTTAGGATCAAAATATATTATGTTTAATATATTATATTAAATTACACATTTGGGACCAAAACAACTTCGCTAGATTCACTTCGGAGCCAAAAAACCCATCTAAAGGCTCGATTAAGGCAAAACTATTTACAAAGACTTAGTTTTTGTGCGAAGTGACCATATAAGGCTTGTTGGAGCTCCAAATGAGTCTCTAAGACTTATTATAATATATTATTTGTCAAATACTCATTTAGGATCAAAATAAGTTTGCTAGAGTCACTTCGGAGCGCAAAAACCCGTTTAAAAGCTCGATTTAGGAAAAACTAGTTACTAGGACTTAGTTTTTGCGCGAGGTGAGTTTTTAAGTGTTTTTGGAGCTCGAAATGAGTCCCTACGAATTATATTAATGCACTATATGTTCGAATACTGATTTCGGATCACAACAACTTTGCTAGAGTCACTTCGGAGCAAAAATACCCATTTTAGGGCTCGATTTAGGCAAACTAGTTATAAGGACTTAGTTTTTGTGTGAGGTGAGTTTTTAAGTGTTGTTGGAGCTCAAAATGAGTCCCTAAGACTTATTATAATATATTATATTAAATTACACATTTGAGACCTAAACAACTTCGCTAGATTCACTTCGGAGCCGCAAAACCCATCTAAACGCTCGATTTAGGCAAAACTAGTTACAAAGACTTATTTTTGCGCGAAGTGACCATATAATGCTTGTTGGAGCTCGAAACGAGTCTCTAAGACTTATTATAATATATTATCTGTTCAAATATTGATTTAGGATCAAAATAAGTTTGCTAGAGTCACTTCGGAGCCAAAAAACCGGTTTGAAAGCTCGATTTAGGCAAAACTAGTTATAAGAATTTAGTTTTGGTGCGAGGTGAGTTTTTTAGTGTTGTTAGAGGTCAAATGAGTCCCTACGAATTATATTAATGTATTATATATTCAAATACTGAATTGGGATCACATCAACTTTTCTAGAGTCACTTCGGAGCCAAAATACCCACTTAAGGGCTCAATTTAGGCGAAACTAGTTATAAGGACTTAGTTTTTGCGCGAGGTGAGTTTTTAAGTGTTTTTAGAGCTCAAAACGAGTCCCTAAGACTTATTATAATATATTATATTAAATTACACATTTGGGACCTAAACAACTTCGCTAGATTCACTTTGGAGCCAAAAAAACCCATCTAAAGGCTCGATTTAGGCAAAACTAGTTACAAAGACTTAGTTTTTGCGCGAAGTAACCTTATAAGGCTTGTTAAAGCTCCAACCGAGTCTCTAAGACTTATTATAATATATATTTGTTAAAATACTTATTTAGGATAAAAAAAGTTTGCTAGAGTCACTTAGGAACCAAAAAACTGTTTTAAAAGCTCGATTTAGGAAAAACTAGTTACAAGGACTTAGTTTTTGTGCGAGGTGAGTTTTTAAGTGTTGTTGGAGCTCAAAACGAGTCCCTACGAATTATATTAATGTATTATATGTTTAAATACTGATTTGGGATCACATCAACTTTTCTAGAGTCAATTCGGAGCCAAAATACCCATTTTAGGACTCGATTTAGGGAAACTAGTTATAAGGACTTAGTTTTTGTGCGAGGTGAGTTTTTAAGTGTTGTTGGAGCTCAAAACAAGTCCCTAAGACTTATTATAATATATTATATTAAATTACACATTTAGGACCTAAACAACTTCGCTAGATTCACTTTGGAGCCAAAAAACCCATTTAAAGGCTCGATTTAGGCAAAACTAGTTACAAAGACTTAGTTTTTGCTCGAAATGACCTGATAAGGCTTGTTGGAGCTCCAAACGAGTCTCTAAGACTTATTATAATATATTATCTGTTCAAATACTCATTTAGGATCAAAAAAATATTATGTTTAATATATTATATTAAATTACACATTTGGGACCTAAACAACTTTGCTAGATTCACTTCGGAACCAAAAAACCCATCTAAAGGCTCGATTAAAGCAAAACTATTTACAAAGACTTAGTTTTTGTGCGAAGTGACCATATAAGGCTTGTTGGAGCTCCAAATGAGTCTCTAAGACTTATTATAATATATTATTTGTCAAATACTCATTTAGGATCAAAATAAGTTTGCTAGAGTCACTTCGGAGCGCAAAAACCCGTTTAAAAGCTCGATTTAGGAAAAACTAGTTACAAGGACTTAGTTTTTGCGCGAGGTGAGTTTTTAAGTATTTTTGGAGCTCGAAATGAGTCCCTACGAATTATATTAATGCACTATATGTTCGAATACTGATTTCGGATCACAACAACTTTGCTAGAGTCACTTCGGAGCAAAAATACCCATTTTAGGGCTCGATTTAGGCAAACTAGTTATAAGGACTTAGTTTTTGTGTGAGGTGAGTTTTTAAGTGCTGTTGGAGCTCAAAATGAGTCCCTAAGACTTATTATAATATATTATATTAAATTACACATTTGAGACCTAAACAACTTCGCTAGATTCACTTCGGAGCCGCAAAACCCATCTAAACGCTCGATTTAGGCAAAACTAGTTACAAAGACTTAGTTTTTGCGCGAAGTGACCATATAAGGCTTGTTGGAGCTCCAAACGAGTCTCTAAGACTTATTATAATATATTATCTGTTCATATATTGATTTAGGATCAAAATAAGTTTGCTAGAGTCACTTCGGAGCCAAAAAACCAGTTTGAAAGCTCGATTTAGGCAAAACTAGTTATAAGAATTTAGTTTTGGTGCGAGGTGAGTTTTTTAGTGTTGTTAGAGGTCAAATGAGTCCCTACGAATTATATTAATGTATTATATGTTCAAATACTGATTTGGGATCACATCAACTTTTCTATAGTCACTTCGGAGCCAAAATACCCACTTAAGGGCTCGATTTAGGCAAAACTAGTTATAAGGACTTAGTTTTTGCGCGAGGTGAGTTTTATAGTGTTTTTGGAGCTCAAAACGAGTCCCTAAGAATTATTATAATATATTATATTAAATTACACATTTGGGACCTAAACAACTTCGCTAGATTCACTTCGGAGCCAAAAAAACCCATCTAAAGGCTCGATTTAGGCAAAACTAGTTACAAAGACTTAGTTTTTGCGCGAAGTAACCTTATAAGGCTTGTTGAAGCTCCAACTGAGTCTCTAAGACTTATTATAATATATTATTTGTTAAAATACTTATTTAGGATAAAAAAAAGTTTGCCAGAGTCACTTAGGAACCAAAAAACTGTTTTAAAAGCTCGATTTAGAAAAAACTAGTTACAAGGACTTAGTTTTTGTGCGAGGTGAGTTTTTAAGTGTTGTTGGAGCTCAAAACGAGTCCCTACGAATTATATTAATGTATTATATGTTTAAATACTGATTTGGGATCACATCAACTTTTCTAGAGTCAATTCGGAGCCAAAATACCCATTTTAGGACTCGATTTAGGGAAACTAGTTATAAGGACTTAGTTTTTGTGCGAGGTGAGTTTTTAAGTGTTGTTGGAGCTCAAAACAAGTCCCTAAGACTTATTATAATATATTATATTAAATTACACATTTAGGACCTAAACAACTTCGCTAGATTCACTTTGGAGCCAAAAAACCCATTTAAAGGCTCGATTTAGGCAAAACTAGTTACAAAGACTTAGTTTTTGCTCGAAATGACCTGATAAGGCTTGTTGGAGCTCCAAACGAGTCTCTAAGACTTATTATAATATATTATCTGTTCAAATACTCATTTAGGATCAAAAAATATTATGTTTAATATATTATATTAAATTACACATTTGGGACCTAAACAACTTCGCTAGATTCACTTCGGAACCAAAAAACCCATCTAAAGGCTCGATTAAGGCAAAACTATTTACAAAGACTTAGTTTTTGTGCGAAGTGACCATATAAGGCTTGTTGGAGCTCCAAATGAGTCTCTAAGACTTATTATAATATATTATTTGTCAAATACTCATTTAGGATCAAAATAAGTTTGCTAGAGTCACTTCGGAGCGCAAAAACCCGTTTAAAAGCTCGATTTAGGAAAAACTAGTTACAAGGACTTAGTTTTTGCGCGAGGTGAGTTTTTAAGTATTTTTGGAGCTCAAAATGAGTCCCTACGAATTATATTAATGCACTATATGTTCGAATACTGATTTCGGATCACAACAACTTTGCTAGAGTCACTTCGGAGCAAAAATACCCATTTTAGCGCGTTGGCTAGAGTTTCGTTTGGTTGCGTTCGTCCTGTTTGTGATTAGGTTTCTGTTTTATTTTTTGTTGTGTACGTTTTTCCCTCGTGAGAGGTCACGTGCCACTCTCACTTGTACATAACGATGCTAGTTTATAATTATAATTCTTTTATTTTGCTACTAGTAGAGTAAAGATATTAACTCAACAATAAACATCAAATAAATTCATAACCATGCTAGTTTATAGTCAATAGTTAATTTATTTAATTAATAGGTTTTAATTGGCCCTAAAATTATTAATTTATAGAGATTTAATAGTATAAATTCTGATAAATTAGAATCACTAATTATAATTTTGACATATTATCTTGTACGAAAATTTTGATATATTTAGGCAAACTAGTTATAAGGACTTAGTTTTTGTGTGAGGTGAGTTTTTAAGTGCTGTTGGAGCTCAAAATGAGTCCCTAAGACTTATTATAATATATTATATTAAATTACACATTTGAGACCTAAACAACTTCGCTAGATTCACTTCGGAGCCGCAAAACCCATCTAAACGCTCGATTTAGGCAAAACTAGTTACAAAGACTTATTTTTGCGCGAAGTGACCATATAATGCTTGTTGGAGCTCGAAACGAGTCTCTAAGACTTATTATAATATATTATCTGTTCAAATATTGATTTAGGATCAAAATAAGTTTGCTAGAGTCACTTCGGAGCCAAAAAACCGGTTTGAAAGCTCGATTTAGGCAAAACTAGTTATAAGAATTTAGTTTTGGCGCGAGGTGAGTTTTTTAGTGTTGTTAGAGGTCAAATGAGTCCCTACGAATTATATTAATGTATTATATGTTCAAATACTGAATTGGGATCACATCAACTTTTCTAGAGTCACTTCGGAGCCAAAATACCCACTTAAGGGCTCAATTTAGGCAAAACTAGTTATAAGGACTTAGTTTTTGTGTGAGGTGAGTTTTTAAGTGCTGTTAGAGCTCAAAATGAGTCCCTAAGACTTATTATAATATATTATATTAAATTACACATTTGAGACCTAAACAACTTCGCTAGATTCACTTCGGAGCCGCAAAACCCATCTAAACGCTCGATTTAGGCAAAACTAGTTACAAAGACTTAGTTTTTGCGCGAAGTGACCATATAAGGCTTGTTGGAGCTCCAAACGAGTCTCTAAGACTTATTATAATATATTATCTGTTCATATATTGATTTAGGATCAAAATAAGTTTGCTAGAGTCACTTCGGAGCCAAAAAACCAGTTTGAAAGCTCGATTTAGGCAAAACTAGTTATAAGAATTTAGTTTTGGTGCGAGGTGAGTTTTTTAGTGTTGTTAGAGGTCAAATGAGTCCCTACGAATTATATTAATGTATTATATGTTCAAATACTGATTTGGGATCACATCAACTTTTCTATAGTCACTTCGGAGCCAAAATACCCACTTAAGGGCTCGATTTAGGCAAAACTAGTTATAAGGACTTAGTTTTTGCGCGAGGTGAGTTTTATAGTGTTTTTGGAGCTCAAAACGAGTCCCTAAGAATTATTATAATATATTATATTAAATTACACATTTGGGACCTAAACAACTTCGCTAGATTCACTTCGGAGCCAAAAAAACCCATCTAAAGGCTCGATTTAGGCAAAACTAGTTACAAAGACTTAGTTTTTGCGCGAAGTAACCTTATAAGGCTTGTTGAAGCTCCAACTGAGTCTCTAAGACTTATTATAATATATTATTTGTTAAAATACTTATTTAGGATAAAAAAAAGTTTGCCAGAGTCACTTAGGAACCAAAAAACTGTTTTAAAAGCTCGATTTAGAAAAAACTAGTTACAAGGACTTAGTTTTTGTGCGAGGTGAGTTTTTAAGTGTTGTTGGAGCTCAAAACGAGTCCCTACGAATTATATTAATGTATTATATGTTTAAATACTGATTTGGGATCACATCAACTTTTCTAGAGTCAATTCGGAGCCAAAATACCCATTTTAGGACTCGATTTAGGGAAACTAGTTATAAGGACTTAGTTTTTGTGCGAGGTGAGTTTTTAAGTGTTGTTGGAGCTCAAAACAAGTCCCTAAGACTTATTATAATATATTATATTAAATTACACATTTAGGACCTAAACAACTTCGCTAGATTCACTTTGGAGCCAAAAAACCCATTTAAAGGCTCGATTTAGGCAAAACTAGTTACAAAGACTTAGTTTTTGCTCGAAATGACCTGATAAGGCTTGTTGGAGCTCCAAACGAGTCTCTAAGACTTATTATAATATATTATCTGTTCAAATACTCATTTAGGATCAAAAAATATTATGTTTAATATATTATATTAAATTACACATTTGGGACCTAAACAACTTCGCTAGATTCACTTCGGAACCAAAAAACCCATCTAAAGGCTCGATTAAGGCAAAACTATTTACAAAGACTTAGTTTTTGTGCGAAGTGACCATATAAGGCTTGTTGGAGCTCCAAATGAGTCTCTAAGACTTATTATAATATATTATTTGTCAAATACTCATTTAGGATCAAAATAAGTTTGCTAGAGTCACTTCGGAGCGCAAAAACCCGTTTAAAAGCTCGATTTAGGAAAAACTAGTTACAAGGACTTAGTTTTTGCGCAAGGTGAGTTTTTAAGTATTTTTGGAGCTCGAAATGAGTCCCTACGAATTATATTAATGCACTATATGTTCGAATACTGATTTCGGATCACAACAACTTTGCTAGAGTCACTTCGGAGCAAAAATACCCATTTTAGGGCTCGATTTAGGCAAACTAGTTATAAGGACTTAGTTTTTGTGTGAGGTGAGTTTTTAAGTGCTGTTGGAGCTCAAAATGAGTCCCTAAGACTTATTATAATATATTATATTAAATTACACATTTGAGACCTAAACAACTTCGCTAGATTCACTTCGGAGCCGCAAAACCCATCTAAACGCTCGATTTAGGCAAAACTAGTTACAAAGACTTATTTTTGCGCGAAGTGACCATATAATGCTTGTTGGAGCTCGAAACGAGTCTCTAAGACTTATTATAATATATTATCTGTTCAAATATTGATTTAGGATCAAAATAAGTTTGCTAGAGTCACTTCGGAGCCAAAAAACCGGTTTGAAAGCTCGATTTAGGCAAAACTAGTTATAAGAATTTAGTTTTGGTGCGAGGTGAGTTTTTTAGTGTTGTTAGAGGTCAAATGAGTCCCTACGAATTATATTAATGTATTATATGTTCAAATACTGAATTGGGATCACATCAACTTTTCTAGAGTCACTTCGGAGCCAAAATACCCACTTAAGGGCTCAATTTAGGCAAAACTAGTTATAAGGACTTAGTTTTTGTGTGAGGTGAGTTTTTAAGTGCTGTTAGAGCTTAAAATGAGTCCCTAAGACTTATTATAATATATTATATTAAATTACACATTTGAGACCTAAACAACTTCGCTAGATTCACTTCGGAGCCGCAAAACCCATCTAAACGCTCGATTTAGGCAAAACTAGTTACAAAGACTTAGTTTTTGCGCGAAGTGACCATATAAGGCTTGTTGGAGCTCCAAACGAGTCTCTAAGACTTATTATAATATATTATCTGTTCAAATATTGATTTAGGATCAAAATAAGTTTGCTAGAGTCACTTCGGAGCCAAAAAACCAGTTTGAAAGCTCGATTTAGGCAAAACTATTTATAAGAATTTAGTTTTGGTGCGAGGTGAGTTTTTTAGTGTTGTTAGAGGTCAAATGAGTCCCTACGAATTATATTAATGTATTATATGTTCAAATACTGATTTGAGATCACATCAACTTTTCTATAGTCACTTCGGAGCCAAAATACCCACTTAAGGGCACGATTTAGGCAAAACTAGTTATAAGGACTTAGTTTTTGCGCGAGGTGAGTTTTATAGTGTTTTTGGAGCTCAAAACGAGTCCCTAAGAATTATTATAATATATTATATTAAATTACACATTTGGGACCTAAACAACTTCGCTAGATTAACTTCGGAGCCAAAAAAACCCATCTAAAGGCTCGATTTAGGCAAAACTAGTTACAAAGACTTAGTTTTTGCGCGAAGTAACCTTATAAGGCTTGTTGAAGCTCCAACTGAGTCTCTAAGACTTATTATAATATATTATTTGTTAAAATACTTATTTAGGATAAAAAAAAGTTTGCCAGAGTCACTTAGGAACCAAAAAACTGTTTTAAAAGCTCGATTTAGAAAAAACTAGTTACAAGGACTTAGTTTTTGTGCGAGGTGAGTTTTTAAGTGTTGTTGGAGCTCAAAACGAGTCCCTACGAATTATATTAATGTATTATATGTTTAAATACTGATTTGGGATCACATCAACTTTTCTAGAGTCAATTCGGAGCCAAAATACCCATTTTAGGACTCGATTTAGGGAAACTAGTTATAAGGACTTAGTTTTT
This sequence comes from Boehmeria nivea var. tenacissima, assembly GCA_018132145.1. NCBI lineage: Eukaryota > Viridiplantae > Streptophyta > Magnoliopsida > Rosales > Urticaceae > Boehmeria > Boehmeria nivea. The sequence goes on along the minus strand of CM030875.1, from coordinate 3,441,762 downwards.
GTGCGAGGTGAGTTTTTAAGTGTTGTTGGAGCTCAAAACAAGTCCCTAAGACTTATTATAATATATTATATTAAATTACACATTTAGGACCTAAACAACTTCGCTAGATTCACTTTGGAGTCAAAAAACCCATTTAAAGGCTCGATTTAGGCAAAACTAGTTACAAAGACTTAGTTTTTGCTCGAAATGACCTGATAAGGCTTGTTGGAGCTCCAAACGAGTCTCTAAGACTTATTATAATATATTATCTGTTCAAATACTCATTTAGGATCAAAAAATATTATGTTTAATATATTATATTAAATTACACATTTGGGACCTAAACAACTTCGCTAGATTCACTTCGGAACCAAAAAACCCATCTAAAGGCTCGATTAAGGCAAAACTATTTACAAAGACTTAGTTTTTGTGCGAAGTGACCATATAAGGCTTGTTGGAGCTCCAAATGAGTCTCTAAGACTTATTATAATATATTATTTGTCAAATACTCATTTAGGATCAAAATAAGTTTGCTAGAGTCACTTCGGAGCGCAAAAACCCGTTTAAAAGCTCGATTTAGGAAAAACTAGTTACAAGGACTTAGTTTTTGCGCAAGGTGAGTTTTTAAGTATTTTTGGAGCTCGAAATGAGTCCCTACGAATTATATTAATGCACTATATGTTCGAATACTGATTTCGGATCACAACAACTTTGCTAGAGTCACTTCGGAGCAAAAATACCCATTTTAGGGCTCGATTTAGGCAAACTAGTTATAAGGACTTAGTTTTTGTGTGAGGTGAGTTTTTAAGTGCTGTTGGAGCTCAAAATGAGTCCCTAAGACTTATTATAATATATTATATTAAATTACACATTTGAGACCTAAACAACTTCGCTAGATTCACTTCGGAGCCGCAAAACCCATCTAAACGCTCGATTTAGGCAAAACTAGTTACAAAGACTTATTTTTGCGCGAAGTGACCATATAATGCTTGTTGGAGCTCGAAACGAGTCTCTAAGACTTATTATAATATATTATCTGTTCAAATATTGATTTAGGATCAAAATAAGTTTGCTAGAGTCACTTCGGAGCCAAAAAACCGGTTTGAAAGCTCGATTTAGGCAAAACTAGTTATAAGAATTTAGTTTTGGTGCGAGGTGAGTTTTTTAGTGTTGTTAGAGGTCAAATGAGTCCCTACGAATTATATTAATGTATTATATGTTCAAATACTGAATTGGGATCACATCAACTTTTCTAGAGTCACTTCGGAGCCAAAATACCCACTTAAGGGCTCAATTTAGGCAAAACTAGTTATAAGGACTTAGTTTTTGCGCGAGGTGAGTTTTTAAGTGTTTTTAGAGCTCAAAACGAGTCCCTAAGACTTATTATAATATATTATATTAAATTACACATTTGGGACCTAAACAACTTCGCTAGATTCACTTCGGAGCCAAAAAAACCCATCTAAAGGCTCGATTTAGGCAAAACTAGTTATAAAGACTTAGTTTTTGCGCGAAGTAACCTTATAAGGCTTGTTAAAGCTCCAACCGAGTCTCTAAGACTTATTATAATATATTATTTGTTAAAATACTTATTTGGGATAAAAAAAAGTTTGCTAGAGTCACTTAGGAACCAAAAAACTGTTTTAAAAGCTCGATTTAGGAAAAACTAGTTACAAGGACTTAGTTTTTGTGGGAGGTGAGTTTTTAAGTGTTGTTGGAGCTCAAAACGAGTCCCTACAAATTATATTAATGTATTATATGTTCAAATACTGATTTGGGATCACATCAACTTTTCTAGAGTTAATTCGGAGCCAAAATAACCATTTTAGGACTCGACTTAGGGAAACTAGTTATAAGGTTAGTTTTTGTGCGAGGTGAGTTTTTAAGTGTTGTTGGAGCTCAAAACAAGTCCCTAAGACTTATTATAATATATTATATTAAATTAAAAATTTAGGACCTAAACAAGTTCGCTAGATTCACTTTGGAGCCAAAAAACCCATCTAAAGGCTCGATTTAGACAAAACTAGTTACAAAGACTTAGTTTTTGCTCGAAATGACCTTATAAGGCTTGTTGGAGCTCCAAACGAGTCTCTAAGACTTATTATAATATATTATCTGTTCAAATACTCATTTAGGATCAAAATATATTATGTTTAATATATTATATTAAATTACACATTTGGGACCTAAACAACTTCGCTAGATTCACTTCGGAGCCAAAAAACCCATCTAAAGGCTCGATTAAGGCAAAACTATTTACAAAGACTTAGTTTTTGTGCGAAGTGACCATATAAGGCTTGTTGGAGCTCCAAATGAGTCTCTAAGACTTATTATAATATATTATTTGTCAAATACTCATTTAGGATCAAAATAAGTTTGCTAGAGTCACTTCGGAGCGCAAAAAACCGTTTAAAAGCTCGATTTAGGAAAAACTAGTTACAAGGACTTAGTTTTTGCGCGAGGTGAGTTTTTAAGTATTTTTGGGGCTCGAAATGAGTCCCTACGAATTATATTAATGCACTATATGTTCGAATACTGATTTCGGATCACAAAAACTTTGCTAGAGTCACTTCGGAGCAAAAATACCCATTTTAGGGCTCGATTTAGGCAAACTAGTTATAAGGACTTAGTTTTTGTGTGAGGTGAGTTTTTAAGTGTTGTTGGAGCTCAAAATGAGTCCCTAAGACTTATTATAATATATTATATTAAATTACACATTTGAGACCTAAACAACTTCGCTAGATTCACTTCGGAGCCGCAAAACCCATATAAACGCTCGATTTAGGCAAAACTAGTTACAAAGACTTAGTTTTTGCGCGAAGTGACCATATAAGGCTTGTTGGAGCTCCAAACGAGTCTCTAAGACTTATTATAATATATTATCTGTTCAAATATTGATTTAGGATCAAAATAAGTTTGCTAGAGTCACTTCGGAGCCAAAAAACCGGTTTGAAAGCTCGATTTAGGCAAAACTAGTTATAAGAATTTAGTTTTGGTGCGAGGTGAGTTTTTTAGTGTTGTTGGAGGTCAAATGAGTCCCTACGAATTATAGTAATGTATTATATGTTCAAATACTGATTTGGGATCACATCAACTTTTCTAGAGTCACTTCGGAGCCAAAATACCCACTTAAGGGCTCGATTTAGGCAAAACTAGTTATAAGGACTTAGTTTTTGCGCGAGGTGAGTTTTTAAGTGTTTTTGGAGCTCAAAACGAGTCCCTAAGACTTATTATAATATATTATATTAAATTACACATTTGGGACCTAAACAACTTCGCTAGATTCACTTCGGAGCCAAAAAAACCCCTCTAAAGGCTCGATTTAGGAAAAACTAGTTACAAAGACTTAGTTTTTGCGCGAAGTAACCTTATAAGGCTTGTTGGAGCTCCAACCGAGTCTCTAAGACTTATTATAATATATTATTTGTTAAAATACTTATTTGGGATAAAAAAAAGTTTGCTAGAGTCACTTAGGAACCAAAAAACTGTTTTAAAAGCTCGATTTAGGAAAAACTAGTTACAAGGACTTAGTTTTTGTGGGAGGTGAGTTTTTAAGTGTTGTTGGAGCTCAAAACGAGTCCCTACGAATTATATTAATGTATTATATGTTCAAATACTGATTTGGGATCACATCAACTTTTCTAGAGTCAATTCGGAGCCAAAATACCCATTTTAGGACTCGATTTAGGGAAACTAGTTATAAGGACTTAGTTTTTGTGCGAGGTGATTTTTTAAGTGTTGTTGGAGCTCAAAACAAGTCCCTAAGACTTATTATAATATATTATATTAAATTACACATTTAGGACCTAAACAACTTTGCTAGATTCACTTTGGAGCCAAAAAACCCATCTAAAGGCTCGATTTAGACAAAACTAGTTACAAAGACTTAGTTTTTGCTCGAAATGACCTTATAAGGCTTGTTGGAGCTCCAAACGAGTCTCTAAGACTTATTATAATATATTATCTGTTCAAATACTCATTTAGGATCAAAATATATTATGTTTAATATATTATATTAAATCACACATTTGGGACCTAAACAACTTCGCTAGATTCACTTCGGAGCCAAAAAACCCATCTAAAGGCTCGATTAAGGCAAAACTATTTACAAAGACTTAGTTTTTGTGCGAAGTGACCATATAAGGCTTGTTGGAGCTCCAAATGAGTCTCTAATACTTATTATAATATATTATTTGTCAAATACTCATTTAGGATCAAAATAAGTTTGCTAGAGTCACTTCGGAGCGCAAAAACCCGTTTAAAAGCTCGATTTAGGAAAAACTAGTTACAAGGACTTAGTTTTTGCGCGAGGTGAGTTTTTAAGTGTTTTTGGAGCTCGAAATGAGTCCCTACGAATTATATTAATGCACTATATGTTCAAATACTGATTTCGGATCACAACAACTTTGCTAGAGTCACTTCAGAGCAAAAATACCCATTTTAGGGCTCGATTTAGGCAAACTAGTTATAAGGACTTAGCTTTTGCGCGAGGTGAGATTTTAAGTGTTGTTGGAGCTCAAAATGAGTCCCTAAGACTTATTATAATATATTATATTAAATTACACATTTGAGACCTAAACAATTTCGCTAGATTCACTTCGGAGCCGCAAAACCCATCTAAACGCTCGATTTAGGCAAAACTAGTTACAAAGACTTAGTTTTTGCGCGAAGTGACCATATAAGGCTTGTTGGAGCTCCAAATGAGTCTCTAAGACTTATTATAATATATTATCTGTTCAAATATTGATTTAGGATCAAAATAAGTTTGCTAGAGTCACTTCGGAGCCAAAAAACCGGTTCGAAAGCTCGATTTAGGCAAAATTAGTTATAAGAATTTAGTTTTGGTGCGAGGTGAGTTTTTTAGTGTTGTAGGAGGTCAAATGAGTCCCTACGAATTATATTAATGTATTATATGTTTAAATACTGATTTGGGATCACATCAACTTTTCTAGAGTCACTTCGGAGCCAAAATACCCACTTAAGGGCTCGATTTAGGCAAAACTAGTTATAAGGACTTAGTTTTTGCGCGAGGTGAGTTTTTAAGTGTTTTTGGAGCTCAAAACGAGTCCCTAAGACTTATTATAATATATTATATTAAATTACACATTTGGGACCTAAACAACTTCGCTAGATTCACTTCGGAGCCAAAAAAACCCATCTAAAGGCTCGATTTAGGCAAAACTAGTTACAAAGACTTAGTTTTTGCGCGAAGTAACCTTATAAGGCTTGTTGGTGCTCCAAACGAGTCTCTAAGACTTATTATAATATATTATTTGTTAAAATAATTATTTATGATCAAAAAAAGTTTGCTAGAGTCACTTAGGAACCAAAAAACTGTTTTAAAAGCTCGATTTAGGAAAAACTAGTTACAAGGACTTAGTTTTTGCCCGAGGTGAGTTTTTAAGTGTTGTTGGAGCTCAAAACGAGTCCCTACGAATTATATTAATGTATTATATGTTCAAATACTGATTTGGGATCACATCAACTTTTCTAGAGTCAATTCGGAGCCAAAATACCCATTTTAGGGCTCGATTTAGGGAAACTAGTTATAAGGACTTAGTTTTTGTGTGAGGTGAGTTTTTAAGTGTTGTTGGAGCTCAAAATGAGTCCCTAAGACTTATTATAATATATTATATTAAATTACACATTTGAGACCTAAACAACTTCGCTAGATTCACTTCGGAGCCGCAAAACCCATATAAACGCTCGATTTAGGCAAAACTAGTTACAAAGACTTAGTTTTTGCGCGAAGTGACCATATAAGGCTTGTTGGAGCTCCAAACGAGTCTCTAAGACTTATTATAATATATTATCTGTTCAAATATTGATTTAGGATCAAAATAAGTTTGCTAGAGTCACTTCGGAGCCAAAAAACCGGTTTGAAAGCTCGATTTAGGCAAAACTAGTTATAAGAATTTAGTTTTGGTGCGAGGTGAGTTTTTTAGTGTTGTTGGAGGTCAAATGAGTCCCTACGAATTATAGTAATGTATTATATGTTCAAATACTGATTTGGGATCACATCAACTTTTCTAGAGTCACTTCGGAGCCAAAATACCCACTTAAGGGCTCGATTTAGGCAAAACTAGTTATAAGGACTTAGTTTTTGCGCGAGGTGAGTTTTTAAGTGTTTTTGGAGCTCAAAACGAGTCCCTAAGACTTATTATAATATATTATATTAAATTACACATTTGGGACCTAAACAACTTCGCTAGATTCACTTCGGAGCCAAAAAAACCCCTCTAAAGGCTCGATTTAGGAAAAACTAGTTACAAAGACTTAGTTTTTGCGCGAAGTAACCTTATAAGGCTTGTTGGAGCTCCAACCGAGTCTCTAAGACTTATTATAATATATTATTTGTTAAAATACTTATTTGGATAAAAAAAGTTTGCTAGAGTCACTTAGGAACCAAAAAACTGTTTTAAAAGCTCGATTTAGGAAAAACTAGTTACAAGGACTTAGTTTTTGTGGGAGGTGAGTTTTTAAGTGTTGTTGGAGCTCAAAACGAGTCCCTACGAATTATATTAATGTATTATATGTTCAAATACTGATTTGGGATCACATCAACTTTTCTAGAGTCAATTCGGAGCCAAAATACCCATTTTAGGACTCGATTTAGGGAAACTAGTTATAAGGACTTAGTTTTTGTGCGAGGTGATTTTTTAAGTGTTGTTGGAGCTCAAAACAAGTCCCTAAGACTTATTATAATATATTATATTAAATTACACATTTAGGACCTAAACAACTTTGCTAGATTCACTTTGGAGCCAAAAAACTCATCTAAAGGCTCGATTTAGACAAAACTAGTTACAAAGACTTAGTTTTTGCTCGAAATGACCTTATAAGGCTTGTTGGAGCTCCAAACGAGTCTCTAAGACTTATTATAATATATTATCTGTTCAAATACTCATTTAGGATCAAAATATATTATGTTTAATATATTATATTAAATCACACATTTGGGACCTAAACAACTTCGCTAGATTCACTTCGGAGCCAAAAAACCCATCTAAAGGCTCGATTAAGGCAAAACTATTTACAAAGACTTAGTTTTTGTGCGAAGTGACCATATAAGGCTTGTTGGAGCTCCAAATGAGTCTCTAATACTTATTATAATATATTATTTGTCAAATACTCATTTAGGATCAAAATAAGTTTGCTAGAGTCACTTCGGAGCGCAAAAAACCCGTTTAAAAGCTCGATTTAGGAAAAACTAGTTACAAGGACTTAGTTTTTGCGCGAGGTGAGTTTTTAAGTGTTTTTGGAGCTCGAAATGAGTCCCTACGAATTATATTAATGCACTATATGTTCAAATACTGATTTCGGATCACAACAACTTTGCTAGAGTCACTTCAGAGCAAAAATACCCATTTTAGGGCTCGATTTAGGCAAACTAGTTATAAGGACTTAGCTTTTGCGCGAGGTGAGATTTTAAGTGTTGTTGGAGCTCAAAATGAGTCCCTAAGACTTATTATAATATATTATATTAAATTACACATTTGAGACCTAAACAATTTCGCTAGATTCACTTCGGAGCCGCAAAACCCATCTAAACGCTCGATTTAGGCAAAACTAGTTACAAAGACTTAGTTTTTGCGCGAAGTGACCATATAAGGCTTGTTGGAGCTCCAAATGAGTCTCTAAGACTTATTATAATATATTATCTGTTCAAATATTGATTTAGGATCAAAATAAGTTTGCTAGAGTCACTTCGGAGCCAAAAAACCGGTTCGAAAGCTCGATTTAGGCAAAATTAGTTATAAGAATTTAGTTTTGGTGCGAGGTGAGTTTTTTAGTGTTGTAGGAGGTCAAATGAGTCCCTACGAATTATATTAATGTATTATATGTTTAAATACTGATTTGGGATCACATCAACTTTTCTAGAGTCACTTCGGAGCCAAAATACCCACTTAAGGGCTCGATTTAGGCAAAACTAGTTATAAGGACTTAGTTTTTGCGCGAGGTGAGTTTTTAAGTGTTTTTGGAGCTCAAAACGAGTCCCTAAGACTTATTATAATATATTATATTAAATTACACATTTGGGACCTAAACAACTTCGCTAGATTCACTTCGGAGCCAAAAAAACCCATCTAAAGGCTCGATTTAGGCAAAACTAGTTACAAAGACTTAGTTTTTGCGCGAAGTAACCTTATAAGGCTTGTTGGTGCTCCAAACGAGTCTCTAAGACTTATTATAATATATTATTTGTTAAAATAATTATTTATGATCAAAAAAAGTTTGCTAGAGTCACTTAGGAACCAAAAAACTGTTTTAAAAGCTCGATTTAGGAAAAACTAGTTACAAGGACTTAGTTTTTGCCCGAGGTGAGTTTTTAAGTGTTGTTGGAGCTCAAAACGAGTCCCTACGAATTATATTAATGTATTATATGTTCAAATACTGATTTGAGATACATCAACTTTTCTAGAGTCAATTCCAAGCCAAAATACCCATTTTAAGGCTCGATTTAGGGAAACTAGTTATAAGGACTTAGTTTTTGTGCGAGGTGAGTTTTTAAGTGTTGTTGGAGCTCAAAACAAGTCCCTAAGACTTATTATAATATATTATATTAAATTACACATTTAGGACCTAAACAACTTCGCTAGATTCACTTTGGAGCCAAAAAACCCATCTAAAGGCTCGATTTAGGCAAAACTAGTTACAAAGACTTAGTTTTTCCTCGAAATGACCTTATAAGGCTTATTGGAGCTCCACACGAGTCTCTAAGACTTATTATAATATATGATCTGTTCAAATACTCATTTAGGATCAAAATATATGATGTTTAATATATTGTATTAAATTACACATTTGGGACCTAAACAACTTCGCTAGATTCACTTCGGAGCCAAAAAACCCATCTAAAGGCTCGATTAAGGCAAAAGTATTTACAAAGACTTAGTTTTTGTGCGTATAAGGCTTGCTGGAGCTCCAAATGAGTCTCTAAGACTTATTATAATATATTATTTGTCAAATACTCAATTTGGATCAAAATAAGTTTCCTAGAGTCACTTCGGAGCCCAAAAACTCGTTTAAAAGCTCGATTTAGGCAAAACTAGTTACGAGGACTTAGTTTTTGTGCGAGGTGAGTTTTTAAGTATTTTTGGAGCTCGAAATGAGTCCCTACGAATTATATTAATGTACAATATGTCCGAATACTGATTTCGGATCACAACAACTTTGCTTGAGTCACTTCAGAGCAAAAATACCCATTTTAGGGCTCGATTTAGGCAAACTAGTTATAAGGACTTAGTTTTTGCGTGGGGTGAGTTTTTAAGTGTTGTTAGAGCTCAAAATGAGTCCCTAAGACTTATTATAATATATTATATAACATTACACATTTGGGACCTAAACAACTTCGCTAGATTCACTTCGGAGCCGCAAAACCCATCTAAAGGCTCGATTTAGGCAAAACTAGTTACAAAGACTGAGTTTTTGCGCGAAGTGACTTTATAAGGCTTGTTGGAGCTCCAAACGAGTCTCTAAGACTTATTATAATATATTATTTGTTCAAATATTGATTTAGGATCAAAATAAGTTCGCTAGAGTCACTTCGGAGCCAAAAAACCGGTTTGAAAGCTCGATTTAGGTAAAACTAGTTATACGAATTTAGTTTTGGTGCGAGGTGAGTTTTATAGTGTTGTTGGAGGTCAAATGAGTCCCTACGAATTATATTAATGTATTATATGTTCAAATACTAATTTGAGATACATCAACTTTTCTAGAGTCAATTCCAAGCCAAAATACCCATTTTAAGGCTCGATTTAGGGAAACTAGTTATAAGGACTTAGTTTTTGCGCGAGGTGAGTTTTTAAGTGTTGCTGGAGCTCAAAACGAGTCCCTAAGACTTATTATAATATATTATATTAAATTACACATTTGGGACCTAAACAACTTCGCTAGATTAACTTTGGAGCATAAAAAACCCATCTAAAGGCTCGATTTAGGCAAAACTAGTTACAAAGACTTTGTTTTTGATCGAAGTCACCTTTATAAGGCTTGTTGGAGCTCCAAACGTGTCTCTAAGACTTATTATAATATATTATTTGTTAAAATACTCATTTAGGATTAAAAAAAAGTTTGCTAGAGTAACTTAGGAGCCAAAAAACCGGTTTAAAAGCTCGATTTAGGAAAAACTAGTTACAAGGACTTAGTTTTTGCGCGAGGTGAGTTTTTAAGTGATGTTGGAGCTCAAAATGAGTCCCTATGAATTATATTAATGTATTATATGTTCAAATACTGATTTGGGATCACAACAACTTTGCTAGAGTCACTTCAGAGCCAAAATACCTATATTAGGGATCGATTTAGGAAAAACTAGTTACAAGGACTTAGTTTTTGCGCGAGGTGAGTTTTTTAAGTGTTGTTGGAGCTCAAAACGAGTCCCTATGAATTATATTAATGTATTTTATGTTCAAATACCGATTTGGGATCCCAACAACTTTGCTAGAGTCACTTCGGAGCCAAAATACCCACTCAAGGGCTCGGTTTAGGCAAAACTAGTTATAAGGACTTAGTTTTTGCCCGAGATGGGTTTTTAAGTGTTTTTGGAGCTCAAAATGAGTCCCTACAAATTATATTAATTTATTATACGTTCAAATGCTGATTTGGGATCACAACAGCTTTGCTAGAGTCACTTCGGAGGCAAAATACCCATTTTAGGGCTCGATTTAGGCAAGCTAGTTATAAGGACTTAGTTTTTGCTCGAGGTGAGTTTTTAGGTGTTGTTGGTGCTCAAAATGAGTCCGTACGATTATATTAATGTATTATATGTTCAAATACTGATTTGGGATCACAACAACTTTGCTAGAGTCACTTCAGAGCTAAAATACCTATTTTAGGGATCGATTTAGGCAAACTAGTTATAAGGACTTAGCTTTTGCGCGAGGTGAGTTTTTAAGTGTTGTTGTAGGTCAAAATTAATCCCTAAGACTTATTATAATATATTATATTAAATTACGCATTTGGGACCTAAACAACTTCGCTAGATTCACGTCGGAGCAAAAAAAAAACCCATCTCAAGGCTCGATTTAAGCAAAACTAGTTACAAAGACTTAGGGTTTGCGCGAAGTGACCTTATAAGGCTTGTTGGAGCTCCAAACGAGTCTCTAAGACTTATTATAATATATTATTTGTTAAAATACTCATTTAGGATAAAAAAAAGTTTGCTAGAGTCACTTAGGAGCAAGAAAACCGGTTTAAAAGCTCGATTTAGGAAAACTAGTTACAAGGACTTAGTTTCTGCGCGAGGTGAGTTTTTAAGTGTTGTTGTAGCTCAAAACGAGTCCCTATGAATTATATTAATGCATTATATGTTCAAATACTGATTTGGGATCACAACAGCTTTGTTAGAGTCAATTCGGAGCAAAAATACCCATTTTAGGGCTAGATTTAGGGAAACTATTTATAAGGACTTAGTTTTTGCGCGAGGTGAGTTTTTAAGTGTTGCTGGAGCTCAAAACGAGTCCCTAAGACTTATTATAATATATTATATTAAATTAAACATTTGGGACCTAAACAACTTCGCTAGATTAACTTTGGAGCATAAAAAACCCATCTAAAGGCTCGATTTAGGCAAAACTAGTTACAAAGACTTAGTTTTTGATCGAAGTCACCTTATAAGGCTTGTTGGAGCTCCAAACGTGTCTCTAAGACTTATTATAATATATTATTTGTTAAAATACTCATTTAGGATCAAAAAAAGTTTGCTAGAGTAACTTAGGAGCCAAAAAACCGGTTTAAAAGCTCGATTTAGGAAAAACTAGTTACAAGGACTTAGTTTTTGCGCGAGGTGAGTTTTTAAGTGTTGTTGGAGCTCAAAACGAGTCCCTATGAATTATATTAATGTATTATATGTTCAAATACTGATTTGGGATCACAACAACTTTGCTAGAGTCACTTCAGAGCCAAAATACCTATTTTAGGGATCGATTTAGGCAAACTAGTTATAAGGACTTAGCTTTTGCGCGAGGTGAGTTTTTAAGTGTTGTTGTAGGTCAAAATTAATCCCTAAGACTTATTATAATATATTATATTAAATTACGCATTTGGGACCTAAACAACTTCGCTAGATTCACGTCGGAGCCAAAAAAAACCCGTCTAAAGGCTCGATTTAAGCAAAACTAGTTACAAAGACTTAGGGTTTGCGCGAAGTGACCTTATCAGGCTTGTTGGAGCTCCAAACGAGTCTCTAAGACTTATTATAATATATTATTTGTTAAAATACTCATTTAGGATCAAAAAAAGTTTGCTAGAGTTACTTAGGAGCAAGAAAACCGGTTTAAAAGCTCGATTTAGGAAAACTAGTTACAAGGACTAAGTTTCTGCGCGAGGCGAGTTTTTAAGTGTTGCTGTAGCTCAAAACGAGTCCCTATGAATTATATTAATGCATTATATGTTCAAATACTGATTTGGGATCACAACAGCTTTGTTAGAGTCAATTCGGAGCAAAAATACCCATTTTAGGGCTCGATTTAGGGAAACTATTTATAAGGACTTAATTTTTGCGCGAGTTGAGTTTTTAAGTGTTGTTGGAGCTCAAAACGAGTCCCTATGAATTATATTAATGTATTATATGTTCAAATACCGATTTGGATCCCAACAACTTTGCTAGAGTCACTTCGGAGCCAAAATACCCACTCAAGGGCTCGGTTTAGGCAAAACTAGTTATAAGGACTTAGTTTTTGCCCGAGATGGGTTTTAAGTGTTTTTGGAGCTCAAAATGTGTCCCTACGAATTATATTAATGTATTATACGTTCAAATGCTGATTTGGGATCACAACAACTTTGCTAGAGTCACTTCGGAGGCAAAATACCCATTTTAGGGCTCGATTTAGGCAAGCTAGTTATAAGGACTTAGTTTTTGCTCGAGGTGAATTTTTAGGTGTTGTTGGAGCTCAAAATGAGTCCGTACGATTATATTAATGTATTATATGTTCAAATACTGATTTGGGATCACAACAACTTTGCTAGAGTCACTTCAGAGCTAAAATACCTATTTTAGGGATCGATTTAGGCAAACTAGTTATAAGGACTTAGCTTTTGCGCGAGGTGAGTTTTTAAGTGTTGTTGTAGGTCAAAATTAATCCCTAAGACTTATTATAATATATTATATTAAATTACGCATTTGGGACCTAAACAACTTCGCTAGATTCACGTCGGAGCAAAAAAAAAACCCATCTAAAGGCTCGATTTAAGCAAAACTAGTTACAAAGACTTAGGGTTTGCGCGAAGTGACCTTATAAGGCTTGTTGGATCTCCAAACGAGTCTTTAAGACTTATTATAATATATTATTTGTTAAAATACTCGTTTAGGATCAAAAAAAATTTGCTAGAGTCACTTAGGAGCAAGAAAACCGGTTTAAAAGCTCGATTTAGGAAAAACTAGTTACAAGGACTTAGTTTCTGCGCGAGGTGAGTTTTTAATTGTTGTTGGAGCTCAAAACGAGTCCCTATGAATTATATTAATGCATTATATGTTCAAATACTGATTTGGGATCACAACAGCTTTGCTAGAGTCAATTCGAAGCAAAAATACCCATTTTAGGGCTCGATTTAGGGAAACTAGTTATAAGGACTTAGTTTTTGCGCGAGGTGAGTTTTTAAGTGTTGCTGGAGCTCAAAACGAGTCTCTAAGACTCATTATAATATATTATATTAAATTACACATTTAAGACCTAAACAACTTCGCTAGATTAACTTTGGAGCATAAAAAACCCATCTAAAGGCTCGATTTAGGCAAAACTAGTTACAAAGACTTAGTTTTTGATCGAAGTCACCTTATAAGGCTTGTTGGAGCTCCAAACGTGTCTTTAAGACTTATTATAATATATTATTTGTTAAAATACTCATTTAGGACCAAAAAAAGTTTGCTAGAGTAACTTAGGAGCCAAAAAACCGGTTTAATAGCTCGATTTAGGAAAAACTAGTTACAAGGACTTAGTTTTTGCGCGAGGTGAGTTTTTAAGTGTTGTTGGAGCTCAAAACGAGTCCCTATGAATTATATTAATGTATTATATATTCAAATACTGATTTGGGATCACAACAACATTGCTAGAGTCACTTCGGAGCCAAAATACCCACTTAAGGGCTCTGTTTAGGCAAAACTAGTTATAAGGACTTAGTTTTTACCCGAGGTGGGTTTTTAAGTGTTTTTGGAGCTCAAAATGAGTCCCTACGAATTATATTAATGTATTATACGTTCAAATACTAATTTGAGATACATCAACTTTTCTAGAGTCAATTCCAAGCCAAAATACCCATTTTAGGGCTCGATTTAGGGAAACTAGTTATAAGGACTTAGTTTTTGCGCGAGGTGAGTTTTTAAGGGTTGCTGGAGCTCAAAACGAGTCCCTAAGACTTATTATAATATATTATATTAAATTACACATTTGGGACCTAAACAACTTCGCTAGATTAACTTTGGAGCATAAAAAACCCATCTAAAGGCTCGATTTAGGCAAAACTAGTTACAAAGACTTAGTTTTTGATCGAAGTCACCTTTATAAGGCTTGTTGGAGCTCCAAACGTGTCTCTAAGACTTATTATAATATATTATTTGTTAAAATACTCATTTAGGATCAAAAAAAAGTTTGCTAGAGTAACTTAGGAGCCAAAAAACCGGTTTAAAAGCTCGATTTAGGAAAAACTAGTTACAAGGACTTAGTTTTTGCGCGAGGTGAGTTTTTAAGTGATTTTGGAGCTCAAAACGAGTCCCTATGAATTATACTAATGTATTATATGTTCAAATACTGATTTGGGATCACAACAACTTTGCTAGAGTCACTTCAGAGCCAAAATACCTATTTTAGGGATCGATTTAGGCAAACTAGTTATAAGGACTTAGTTTTTGCCCGAGGTGGGTTTTTAAGTGTTTTTGGAGCTCAAAATGAGTCCCTACGAATTATATTAATGTATTATACGTTTAAATACTGATTTGGGATCACAAAAACTTTGCTAGAGTCACTTCGAAGGCAAAATACCCATTTTAGGGCTCGATTTAGGCAATCTAGTTATAAGGACTTAGTTTTTGCTCGAGGTGAGTTTTTAGGTGTTGTTGGAGCTCAAAATGAGTCTGTACGATTATATTAATGTATTATATGTTCAAATACTGATTTGGGATCACAACAACTTTGCTAGAGTCACTTCAGAGCCAAAATACCTATTTTAGGGATCGATTTAGGCAAACTAGTTATAAGGACTTAGCTTTTGCGCGAGGTGAGTTTTTAAGTGTTGTTGTAGGTCAAAATTAATCCCTAAGACTTATTATAATATATTATATTAAATTACGCATTTGGGACCTAAACAACTTCGCTAGATTCACGTCGGAGCCAAAAAAAACCCATCTAAAGGCTCAATTTAAGCAAAACTAGTTACAAAGACTTAGGGTTTGCGCGAAGTGACCTTATAAGGCTTGTTGGAGCTCCAAACGAGTCTCTAACACTTATTATAATATATTATTTGTTAAGACACTCATTTAGGATCAAAAAAAGTTTGCTAGAGTCACTTAGGAGCAAGAAAACCGGTTTAAAAGCTCGATTTAGGAAAAACTAGTTACAAGGACTTAGTTTCTGCGCGAGGTGAGTTTTTAAGTGTTATTGTAGCTCAAAACGCGTCCCTATGAATTATATTAACGCATTATATGTTCAAATACTGATTTGGGATCACAACAGCTTTGTTAGAGTCAATTCGAAGCAAAAATACCCATTTTAGGGCTCGATTTAGGGAAACTATTTATAAGGAGTTAGTTTTTGCGCGAGGTGAGTTTTTAAGTGTTGCTGGAGCTCAAAACGAGTCCCTAAGACTTATTATAATATATTATATTAAATTAAACATTTGGGACCTAAACAACTTCGCTAGATTAACTTTGGAGCATAAAAAACCCATCTAAAGGCTCGATTTAGGCAAAACTAGTTACAAAGACTTAGTTTTTGATCGAAGTCACCTTATAAGGCTTGTTAGAGCTCCAAACGTGTCTCTAAGACTTATTATAATATATTATTTGTTAAAATACTCATTTAGGATCAAAAAAAGTTTGCTAGAGTAACTTAGGAGCCAAAAAACCAGTTTAAAAGCTCGATTTAGGAAAAACTAGTTACAAGGACTTAGTTTTTGCGCGAGGTGAGTTTTTAAGTGTTGTTGGAGCTCAAAACGAGTCCCTATGAATTATATTAATGTATTATATGTTCAAATACCGATTTGGGATCCCAACAACTTTGCTAGAGTCACTTCGGAGCCAAAATACCCACTCAAGGGCTCGGTTTAGGCAAAACTAGTTATAAGGACTTAGTTTTTGCCCGAGGTGGGTTTTTAAGTGTTTTTGGAGCTCAAAATGAGTCCCTACGAATTATATTAATGTATTATACGTTTAAATACTGATTTGGGATCACAAAAACTTTGCTAGAGTCACTTCGGAGGCAAAATACCCATTTTAGGGCTCGATTTAGGCAATCTAGTTATAAGGACTTAGTTTTTGCTCGAGGTAAGTTTTTAGGTGTTGTTGGAGCTCAAAATGAGTCTGTACGATTATATTAATGTATTATATGTTCAAATACTGATTTGGGATCACAACAACTTTGCTAGAGTCACTTCAGAGCCAAAATACCTATTTTAGGGATCGATTTAGGCAAACTAGTTATAAGGACTTAGCTTTTGCGCGAGGTGAGTTTTTAAGTGTTGTTGTAGGTCAAAATTAATCCCTAAGACTTATTATAATATATTATATTAAATTACGCATTTGGGACCTAAACAACTTCGCTAGATTCACGTCGGAGCCAAAAAAAACCCATCTAAAGGCTCAATTTAAGCAAAACTAGTTACAAAGACTTAGGGTTTGCGCGAAGTGACCTTATAAGGCTTGTTGGAGCTCCAAACGAGTCTCTAACACTTATTATAATATATTATTTGTTAAGACACTCATTTAGGATCAAAAAAAGTTTGCTAGAGTCACTTAGGAGCAAGAAAACCGGTTTAAAAGCTCGATTTAGGAAAAACTAGTTACAAGGACTTAGTTTCTGCGTGAGGTGAGTTTTTAAGTGTTATTGTAGCTCAAAACGCGTCCCTATGAATTATATTAATGCATTATATGTTCAAACACTGATTTGGGATCACAACAGCTTTGTTAGAGTCAATTCAGAGCAAAAATACCCATTTTAGGGCTCGATTTAGGGAAACTATTTATAAGGAGTTAGTTTTTGCGCGAGGTGAGTTTTTAAGTGTTGCTGGAGCTCAAAACGAGTCCCTAAGACTTATTATAATATATTATATTAAATTAAACATTTGGGACCTAAACAACTTCGCTAGATTAACTTTGGAGCATAAAAAACCCATCTAAAGGCTCGATTTAGGCAAAACTAGTTACAAAGACTTAGTTTTTCATCGAAGTCACCTTATAAGGCTTGTTGGAGCTCCAAACGTGTCTCTAAGACTTATTATAATATATTATTTGTTAAAATACTCATTTAGGATCAAAAAAAGTTTGCTAGAGTAACTTAGGAGCCAAAAAACCGGTTTAAAAGCTCGATTTAGGAAAAACTAGTTACAAGGACTTAGTTTTTGCGCGAGCTAAGTTTTTAAGTGTTGTTGGAGCTCAAAACGAGTCCCTATGAATTATATTAATGTATTATATGTTCAAATACCGATTTGGGATCCCAACAACTTTGCTAGAGTCACTTCGGAGCCAAAATACCCACTCAAGGGCTCGGTTTAGGCAAAACTAGTTATAAGGACTTAGTTTTTGCCCGAGGTGGGTTTTTAAGTGTTTTTGGAGCTCAAAATGAGTCCCTACGAATTATATTAATGTATTATACGTTCAAATACTGATTTGGGATTACAACAACTTTTCTAGAGTCACTTCGGAGGCAAAATACCCATTTTACGGCTCGATTTAGGCAAGCTAGTTATAAGGACTTAGTTTTTGCTCGAGGTGAGTTTTTAAGTGTTATTGGAGCTCAAAATGAGTCCGTACGATTATATTAATGTATTATATATTCAAATACTGATTTGGGATCACAACAACTTTGCTAGAGTCACTTCAGAGCCAAAATACCTATTTTAGGGATCCATTTAGGCAAACTAGTTATAAGGACTTAGCTTTTGCGCGAGGTGAGTTTTTAAGTGTTGTTGTAGGTCAAAATTAATCCCTAAGACTTATTATAATATATTATATTAAATTACGCATTTGGGACCTAAACAACTTCGCTAGATTCACGTCGGAGCAAAAAAAAAACCCATCTAAAGGCTCGATTTAAGCAAAAATAGTTACAAAGACTTAGGGTTTGCGCGAAGTGACCTTATAAGGCTTGTTGGAGCTCCAAACGAGTCTCTAAGACTTATTATAATATATTGTTTGTTAAAATACTCATTTAGGATCAAAAAAAATTTGCTAGAGTCACTTAGGAGCAAGAAAACCGGTTTAAAAGCTCGATTTAGGAAAAACTAGTTACAAGGACTTAGTTTCTGCGCGAGGTGAATTTTTAAGTGTTGTTGGAGCTCAAAACGAGTCCCTATGAATTATATTAATGCATTATATGTTCAAATACTGATTTGGGATCACAACAGCTTTGCTAGAGTCAATTCGAAGCAAAAATACCCATTTTAGGGCTCGATTTAGGGAAACTAGTTATAAGGACTTAGTTTTTGCGCGAGGTGAGTTTTTAAGTGTTGCTGGAGCTCAAAACGAGTCTCTAAGACTCATTATAATATATTATATTAAATTACACATTTGGGACCTAAACAACTTCGCTAGATTAACTTTGGAGCATAAAAAACCCATCTAAAGACTCGATTTACGCAAAACTAGTTACAAAGACTTAGTTTTTGATCGAAGTCACCTTATAAGGCTTGTTGGAGCTCCAAACGTGTCTTTAAGACTTATTATAATATATTATTTGTTAAAATACTCATTTAGGACCAAAAAAAGTTTGCTAGAGTAACTTAGGAGCCAAAAAACCGGTTTAAAAGCTCGATTTAGGAAAAACTAGTTACAAGGACTTAGTTTTTGCGCGAGGTGAGTTTTTAAGTGTTGTTGGAGCTCAAAACGAGTCCCTATGAATTATATTAATGTATTTTATATTCAAATACTGATTTGGGATCACAACAACATTGCTAGAGTCACTTCGGAGCCAAAATACCCACTTAAGGGCTCTGTTTAGGCAAAACTAGTTATAAGGACTTAGTTTTTACCCGAGGTGGGTTTTTAAGTGTTTTTGGATATCAAAATGAGTCCCTACGAATTATATTAATGTATTATACGTTCAAATACTGATTTGGGATTACAACAACTTTTCTAGAGTCACTTCGGAGGCAAAATACCCATTTTACGGCTCGATTTAGGCAAGCTAGTTATAAGGACTTAGTTTTTGCTCGAGGTGATTTTTTAAGTGTTGTTGGAGCTCAAAATGAGTCCGTACGATTATATTAATGTGTTATATATTCAAATACTGATTTGGGATCACAACAACTTTGCTAGAGTCACTTCAGAGCCAAAATACCTATTTAGGGATCCATTTAGGCAAACTAGTTATAAGGACTTAGCTTTTGCGCGAGGTGAGTTTTTAAGTGTTGCTGGAGCTCAAAACGAGTCTCTAAGACTCATTATAATATATTATATTAAATTACACATTTGGGACCTAAACAACTTCGCTAGATTAACTTTGGAGCATAAAAAACCCATCTAAAGGCTCGATTTAGGCAAAACTAGTTACAAAGACTTAGTTTTTGATCGAAGTCACCTTTATAAGGCTTGTTGGAGCTCCAAACGTGTCTCTAAGACTTATTATAATATATTATTTGTTAAAATACTCATTTAGGATCAAAAAAAAGTTTGCTAGAGTAACTTAGGAGCCAAAAAACCGGTTTAAAAGCTCGATTTAGGAAAAACTAGTTACAAGGACTTAGTTTTTGCGCGAGGTGAGTTTTTAAGTGATTTTGGAGCTCAAAACGAGTCCCTATGAATTATACTAATGTATTATATGTTCAAATACTGATTTGGGATCACAACAACTTTGCTAGAGTCACTTCAGAGCCAAAATACCTATTTTAGGGATCGATTTAGGCAAACTAGTTATAAGGACTTAGCTTTTGCGCGAGGTGAGTTTTTAAGTGTTGTTGTAGGTCAAAATTAATCCCTAAGACTTATTATAATATATTATATTAAATTACGCATTTGGGACCTAAACAACTTCGCTAGATTCACGTCGGAGCCAAAAAAAACCCATCTAAAGGCTCAATTTAAGCAAAACTAGTTACAAAGACTTAGGGTTTGCGCGAAGTGACCTTATAAGGCTTGTTGGAGCTCCAAACGAGTCTCTAACACTTATTATAATATATTATTTGTTAAGACACTCATTTACGATCAAAAAAAGTTTGCTAGAGTCACTTAGGAGCAAGAAAACCGGTTTAAAAGCTCGATTTAGGAAAAACTATTTACAAGGACTTAGTTTCTGCGCGAGGTGAGTTTTTAAGTGTTATTGTAGCTCAAAACGCGTCCCTATGAATTATATTAATGCATTATATGTTCAAATACTGATTTGGGATCACAACAGCTTTGTTAGAGTCAATTCGGAGCAAAAATACCCATTTTAGGGCTCGATTTAGGGAAACTATTTATAAGGAGTTAGTTTTTGCGCGAGGTGAGTTTTTAAGTGTTGCTGGAGCTCAAAACGAGTCCCTAAGACTTATTATAATATATTATATTAAATTAAACATTTGGGACCTAAACAACTTCGCTAGATTAACTTTGGAGCATAAAAAACCCATCTAAAGGCTCGATTTAGGCAAAACTAGTTACAAAGACTTAGTTTTTGATCGAAGTCACCTTATAAGGCTTGTTGGAGCTCCAAACGTGTCTCTAAGACTTATTATAATATATTATTTGTTAAAATACTCATTTAGGATCAAAAAAAGTTTGCTAGAGTAACTTAGGAGCCAAAAAACCGGTTTAAAAGCTCGATTTAGGAAAAACTAGTTACAAGGACTTAGTTTTTGCGCGAGCTGAGTTTTTAAGTGTTGTTGGAGCTCAAAACGAGTCCCTATGAATTATATTAATGTATTATATGTTCGAATACCGATTTGGGATCCCAACAACTTTGCTAGAGTCACTTCGGAGCCAAAATACCCACTCAAGGGCTCGGTTTAGGCAAAACTAGTTATAAGGACTTAGTTTTTGCCCGAGGTGGGTTTTTAAGTGTTTTATGAGCTCAAAATGAGTCCCTACGAATTATATTAATGTATTATACGTTTAAATACTGATTTGGGATCACAAAAACTTTGCTAGAGTCACTTCGGAGGCAAAATACCCATTTTAGGGCTCGATTTAGGCAATCTAGTTATAAGGACTTAGTTTTTGCTCGAGGTGAGTTTTTAGGTGTTGTTGGAGCTCAAAATGAGTCTGTACGATTATATTAATGTATTATATGTTCAAATACTGATTTGGGATCACAACAACTTTGCTAGAGTCACTTCAGAGCCAAAATACCTATTTTAGGGATCGATTTAGGCAAACTAGTTATAAGGACTTAGCTTTTGCGCGAGGTGAGTTTTTAAGTGTTGTTGTAGGTCAAAATTAATCCCTAAGACTTATTATAATATATTATATTAAATTACGCATTTGGGACCTAAACAACTTCGCTAGATTCACGTCGGAGCCAAAAAAAACCCATCTAAAGGCTCAATTTAAGCAAAACTAGTTACAAAGACTTAGGGTTTGCGCGAAGTGACCTTATAAGGCTTGTTGGAGCTCCAAACGCGTCTCTAACACTTATTATAATATATTATTTGTTAAGACACTCATTTAGGATCAAAAAGAGTTTGCTAGAGTCACTTAGGAGCAAGAAAACCGGTTTAAAAGCTCGATTTAGGAAAAACTAGTTACAAGGACTTAGTTTCTGCGCGAGGTGAGTTTTTAAGTGTTATTGAAGCTCAAAACGCGTCCCTATGAATTATATTAACGAATTATATGTTCAAATACTGATTTGGGATCACAACAGCTTTGTTAGAGTCAATTCGAAGCAAAAATACCCATTTTAGGGCTCGATTTAGGGAAACTATTTATAAGGAGTTAGTTTTTGCGCGAGGTGAGTTTTTAAGTGTTGCTGGAGCTCAAAACGAGTCCCTAAGACTTATTATAATATATTATATTCAATTAAACATTTGGGACCTAAACAACTTCGCTAGATTAACTTTGGAGCATAAAAAACCCATCTAAAGGCTCGATTTCGGCAAAACTAGTTACAAAGACTTAGTTTTTGATCGAAGTCACCTTATAAGGCTTGTTGGAGCTCCAAACGTGTCTCTAAGACTTATTATAATATATTATTTGTTAAAATACTCATTTAGGATCAAAAAAAGTTTGCTAGAGTAACTTAGGAGCCAAAAAACCGGTTTAAAAGCTTGATTTAGGAAAAACTAGTTACAAGGACTTAGTTTTTGCGCGAGCTGAGTTTTTAAGTGTTGTTGGAGCTCAAAACGAGTCCCTATGAATTATATTAATGTATTATATGTTCAAATACCGATTTGGGATCCCAACAACTTTGCTAGAGTCACTTCGGAGCCAAAATACCCACTCAAGGGCTCGGTTTAGGCAAAACTAGTTATAAGGACTTAGTTTTTGCCCGAGGTGGGTTTTTAAGTGTTTTTGGAGCTCAAAATGAGTCCCTACGAATTATATTAATGTATTATACGTTTAAATACTGATTTGGGATCACAAAAACTTTGCTAGAGTCACTTCGGAGGCAAAATACCCATTTTAGGGCTCGATTTAGGCAATCTAGTTATAAGGACTTAGTTTTTGCTCGAGGTGAGTTTTTAGGTGTTGTTGGAGCTCAAAATGAGTCTGTACGATTATATTAATGTATTATATGTTCAAATACTGATTTGGGATCACAACAACTTTGCTAGAGTCACTTCAGAGCCAAAATACCTATTTTAGGGATCGATTTAGGCAAAACTAGTTATAAGGAATTAGCTTTTGCGCGAGGTGAGTTTTTAAGTGTTGTTGTAGGTCAAAATTAATCCCTAAGACTTATTATAATATATTATATTAAATTACGCATTTGGGACCTAAACAACTTTGCTAGATTGACGTCGGAGCCAAAAAAAACCCATCTAAAGGCTCAATTTAAGCAAAACTAGTTACAAAGACTTAGGGTTTGCGCGAAGTGACCTTATAAGGCTTGTTGGAGCTCCAAACGAGTCTCTAACACTTATTATAATATATTATTTGTTAAGACACTCATTTAGGATCAAAAAAAGTTTGCTAGAGTCACTTAGGAGCAAGAAAACCGGTTTAAAAGCTCGATTTAGGAAAAACTAGTTACAAGGACTTAGTTTCTGCGCGAGGTGAGTTTTTAAGTGTTATTGTAGCTCAAAACGCGTCCCTATGAATTATATTAATGCATTATATGTTTAAATACTGATTTGGGATCACAACAGCTTTGTTAGAGTCAATTCGGAGCAAAAATACCCATTTTAGGGCTCGATTTAGGGAAACTATTTATAAGGAGTTAGTTTTTGCGCGAGGTGAGTTTTTAAGTGTTGCTGGAGCTCAAAACGAGTCCCTAAGACTTATTATAATATATTATATTAAATTAAACATTTGGGACCTAAACAACTTCGCTAGATTAACTTTGGAGCATAAAAAACCCATCTAAAGGCTCGATTTAGGCAAAACTAGTTACAAAGACTTAGTTTTTGATCGAAGTCACCTTATAAGGCTTGTTGGAGCTCCAAACGTGTCTCTAAGACTTATTATAATATATTATTTGTTAAAATACTCATTTAGGATTAAAAAAAGTTTGCTAGAGTAACTTAGGAGCCAAAAAACCGGTTTAAAAACTCGATTTAGGAAAAACTAGTTACAAGGACTTAGTTTTTGCGCGAGCTGAGTTTTTAAGTGTTGTTGGAGCTCAAAACGAGTCCCTATGAATTATATTAATGTATTTTATGTTCAAATACCGATTTGGGATCCCAACAACTTTGCTAGAGTCACTTCGGAGCCAAAATACCCACTCAAGGGCTCGGTTTAGGCAAAACTAGTTATAAGGACTTAGTTTTTGCCCGAGGTGGGTTTTTAAGTATTTTTGGAGCTCAAAATGAGTCCCTACGAATTATATTAATGTATTATACGTTCAAATACTGATTTGGGATTACAACAACTTTTCTAGAGTCACTTCGGAGGCAAAATACCCATTTTACGGCTCGATTTAGGCAAGCTAGTTATAAGGACTTAGTTTTTGCTCGAGGTGAGTTTTTAAGTGTTGTTGGAGCTCAAAATGAGTCCGTACGATTATATTAATGTATTATATATTCAAATACTGATTTGGGATCACAACAACTTTGCTAGAGTCACTTCAGAGCCAAAATACCTATTTTAGGGATCCATTTAGGCAAACTAGTTATAAGGACTTAGCTTTTGCGCGAGGTGAGTTTTTAAGTGTTGTTGTAGGTCAAAATTAATCCCTAAGACTTATTATAATATATTATATTAAATTACGCATTTGGGACCTAAACAACTTCGCTAGATTCACGTCGGAGCAAAAAAAAACCCATCTAAAGGCTCGATTTAAGCAAAAATAGTTACAAAGACTTAGGGTTTGCGCGAAGTGACCTTATAAGGCTTGTTGGAGCTCCAAACGAGTCTCTAAGACTTATTATAATATATTGTTTGTTAAAATACTCATTTAGGATCAAAAAAAATTTGCTAGAGTCACTTAGGAGCAAGAAAACCGGTTTAAAAGCTCGATTTAGGAAAAACTAGTTACAAGGACTTAGTTTCTGCGCGAGGTGAATTTTTAAGTGTTGTTGGAGCTCAAAACGAGTCCCTATGAATTATATTAATGCATTATATGTTCAAATACTGATTTGGGATCACAACAACTTTGCTAGAGTCAATTCGAAGCAAAAATACCCATTTTAGGGCTCGATTTAGGGAAACTAGTTATAAGGACTTAGTTTTTGCGCGAGGTGAGTTTTTAAGTGTTGCTGGAGCTCAAAACGAGTCTCTAAGACTCATTATAATATATTATATTAAATTACACATTTGGGACCTAAACAACTTCGCTAGATTAACTTTGGAGCATAAAAAACCCATCTAAAGACTCGATTTACGCAAAACTAGTTACAAAGACTTAGTTTTTGATCGAAGTCACCTTATAAGGCTTGTTGGAGCTCCAAACGTGTCTTTAAGACTTATTATAATATATTATTTGTTAAAATACTCATTTAGGACCAAAAAAAGTTTGCTAGAGTAACTTAGGAGCCAAAAAAACCGGTTTAAAAGCTCGATTTAGGAAAAACTAGTTACAAGGACTTAGTTTTTGCGCGAGGTGAGTTTTTAAGTGTTGTTGGAGCTCAAAACGAGTCCCTATGAATTATATTAATGTATTTTATATTCAAATACTGATTTGGGATCACAACAACATTGCTAGAGTCACTTCGGAGCCAAAATACCCACTTATGGGCTCTGTTTAGGCAAAACTAGTTATAAGGACTTAGTTTTTACCCGAGGTGGGTTTTTAAGTGTTTTTGGATATCAAAATGAGTCCCTACGAATTATATTAATGTATTATACGTTCAAATACTGATTTGGGATTACAACAACTTTTCTAGAGTCACTTCGGAGGCAAAATACCCATTTTACGGCTCGATTTAGGCAAGCTAGTTATAAGGACTTAGTTTTTGCTCGAGGTGATTTTTTAAGTGTTGTTGGAGCTCAAAATGAGTCCGTACGATTATATTAATGTATTATATATTCAAATACTGATTTGGGATCACAACAACTTTGCTAGAGTCACTTCAGAGCCAAAATACCTATTTTAGGGATCCATTTAGGCAAACTAGTTATAAGGACTTAGCTTTTGCGCGAGGTGAGTTTTTAAGTGTTGTTGTAGGTCAAAATTAATCCCTAAGACTTATTATAATATATTATATTAAATTACGCATTTGGGACCTAAACAACTTCGCTAGATTCACGTCGGAGCAAAAAAAAAAACCCATCTAAAGGCTCGATTTAAGCAAAAATAGTTACAAAGACTTACGGTTTGCGCGAAGTGACCTTATAAGGCTTGTTGGAGCTCCAAACGAGTCTCTAAGACTTATTATAATATATTGTTTGTTAAAATACCCATTTAGGATAAAAAAAAAATTTGCTAGAGTCACTTAGGAGCAAGAAAACCGGTTTAAAAGCTCGATTTAGGAAAAACTAGTTACAAGGACTTAGTTTCTGCGCGAGGTGAATTTTTAAGTGTTGTTGGAGCTCAAAACGAGTCCCTATGAATTATATTAATGCATTATATGTTCAAATACTGATTTGGGATCACAACAGCTTTGCTAGAGTCAATTCGAAGCAAAAATACCCATTTTAGGGCTCGATTTAGGGAAACTAGTTATAAGGACTTAGTTTTTGCGCGAGGTGAGTTTTTAAGTGTTGCTGGAGCTCAAAACGAGTCTCTAAGACTCATTATAATATATTATATTAAATTACACATTTGGGACCTAAACAACTTCGCTAGATTAACTTTGGAGCATAAAAAACCCATCTAAAGACTCGATTTACGCAAAACTAGTTACAAAGACTTAGTTTTTGATCGAAGTCACCTTATAAGGCTTGTTGGAGCTCCAAACGTGTCTTTAAGACTTATTATAATATATTATTTGTTAAAATACTCATTTAGGACCAAAAAAAATTTGCTAGAGTAACTTAGGAGCCAAAAAACCGGTTTAAAAGCTCGATTTAGGAAAAACTAGTTACAAGGACTTAGTTTTTGCGCGAGGTGAGTTTTTAAGTGTTGTTGGAGCTCAAAACGAGTCCCTATGAATTATATTAATGTATTTTATATTCAAATACTGATTTGGGATCACAACAACATTGCCAGAGTCACTTCGGAGCCAAAATACCCACTTATGGGCTCTGTTTAGGCAAAACTAGTTATAAGGACTTAGTTTTTACCCGAGGTGGGTTTTTAAGTGTTTTTGGATATCAAAATGAGTCCCTACGAATTATATTAATGTATTATACGTTCAAATACTGATTTGGGATTACAACAACTTTTCTAGAGTCACTTCGGAGGCAAAATACCCATTTTACAGCTCGATTTAGGCAAGCTAGTTATAAGGACTTAGTTTTTGCTCGAGGTGATTTTTTAAGTGTTGTTGGAGCTCAAAATGAGTCCGTACGATTATATTAATGTATTATATATTCAAATACTGATTTGGGATCACAACAACTTTGCTAGAGTCACTTCAGAGCCAAAATACCTATTTTAGGGATCCATTTAGGCAAACTAGTTATAAGGACTTAGCTTTTGCGCGAGGTGAGTTTTTAAGTGTTGTTGTAGGTCAAAATTAATCCCTAAAACTTATTATAATATATTATATTAAATTACGCATTTGGGACCTAAACAACTTCGCTAGATTCACGTCGGAGCAAAAAAAAAACCCATCTAAAGGCTCGATTTAAGCAAAAATAGTTACAAAGACTTAGGGTTTGCGCGAAGTGACCTTATAAGGCTTGTTGGAGCTCCAAACGAGTCTCTAAGACTTATTATAATATATTGTTTGTTAAAATACCCATTTAGGATCAAAAAAAATTTGCTAGAGTCACTTAGGAGCAAGAAAACCGGTTTAAAAGCTCGATTTAGGAAAAACTAGTTACAAGGACTTAGTTTCTGCGCGAGGTGAATTTTTAAGTGTTGTTGGAGCTCAAAACGAGTCCCTATGAATTATATTAATGCATTATATGTTCAAATACTGATTTGGGATCACAACAGCTTTGCTAGAGTCAATTCGAAGCAAAAATACCCATTTTAGGGCTCGATTTAGGGAAACTAGTTATAAGGACTTAGTTTTTGCGCGAGGTGAGTTTTTAAGTGTTGCTGGAGCTCAAAACGAGTCTCTAAGACTCATTATAATATATTATATTAAATTACACATTTGGGACCTAAACAACTTCGCTAGATTAACTTTGGAGCATAAAAAACCCATCTAAAGACTCGATTTACGCAAAACTAGTTACAAAGACTTAGTTTTTGATCGAAGTCACCTTATAAGGCTTGTTGGAGCTCCAAACGTGTCTTTAAGACTTATTATAATATATTATTTGTTAAAATACTCATTTAGGACCAAAAAAAGTTTGCTAGAGTAACTTAGGAGCCAAAAAACCGGTTTAAAAGCTCGATTTAGGAAAAACTAGTTACAAGGACTTAGTTTTTGCGCGAGGTGAGTTTTTAAGTGTTGTTGGAGCTCAAAACGAGTCCCTATGAATTATATTAATGTATTTTATATTCAAATACTGATTTGGGATCACAACAACATTGCCAGAGTCACTTCGGAGCCAAAATACCCACTTATGGGCTCTGTTTAGGCAAAACTAGTTATAAGGACTTAGTTTTTACCCGAGGTGGGTTTTTAAGTGTTTTTGGATATCAAAATGAGTCCCTACGAATTATATTAATGTATTATACGTTCAAATACTGATTTGGGATTACAACAACTTTTCTAGAGTCACTTCGGAGGCAAAATACCCATTTTACGGCTCGATTTAGGCAAGCTAGTTATAAGGACTTAGTTTTTGCTCGAGGTGATTTTTTAAGTGTTGTTGGAGCTCAAAATGAGTCCGTACGATTATATTAATGTATTATATATTCAAATACTGATTTGGGATCACAACAACTTTGCTAGAGTCACTTCAGAGCCAAAATACCTATTTTAGGGATCCATTTAGGCAAACTAGTTATAAGGACTTAGCTTTTGCGCGAGGTGAGTTTTTAAGTGTTGTTGTAGGTCAAAATTAATCCCTAAGACTTATTATAATATATTATATTAAATTACGCATTTGGGACCTAAACAACTTCGCTAGATTCACGTCGGAGCAAAAAAAAAAACCCATCTAAAGGCTCGATTTAAGCAAAAATAGTTACAAAGACTTAGGGTTTGCGCGAAGTGACCTTATAAGGCTTGTTGGAGCTCCAAACGAGTCTCTAAGACTTATTATAATATATTGTTTGTTAAAATACCCATTTAGGATCAAAAAAAATTTGCTAGAGTCACTTAGGAGCAAGAAAACCGGTTTAAAAGCTCGATTTAGGAAAAACTAGTTACAAGGACTTAGTTTCTGCGCGAGGTGAATTTTTAAGTGTTGTTGGAGCTCAAAACGAGTCCCTATGAATTATATTAATGCATTATATGTTCAAATACTGATTTGGGATCACAACAGCTTTGCTAGAGTCAATTCGAAGCAAAAATACCCATTTTAGGGCTCGATTTAGGGAAACTAGTTATAAGGACTTAGTTTTTGCGCGAGGTGAGTTTTTAAGTGTTGCTGGAGCTCAAAACGAGTCCCTAAGACTCATTATAATATATTATGTTAAATTACACATTTGGGACCTAAACAACTTTGCTAGATTAACTTTGGAGCATAAAAAACCCATCTAAAGCCTCGATTTAGGCAAAACTAGTTACAAAGACTTAGTTTTTGATCGAAGTCACCTTATAAGGCTTGTTGGAGCTCCAAACGTGTCTCTAAGACTTATTATAATATATTATTTGTTAAAATACTCATTTAGGATCAAAAAAAGTTTGCTAGAGTAACTTAGGAGCCAAAAAACCGGTTTAAAAGCTCGATTTAGGAAAAACTAGTTACAAGGACTTAGTTTTTGTGCGAGGTGAGTTTTTAAGTGTTGTTGGAGCTCAAAACGAGTCCCTATGAATTATATTAATGTATTTTATATTCAAATACTGATTTGGGATCACAACAACATCGCCAGAGTCACTTCGGAGCCAAAATACCCACTTATGGGCTCTGTTTAGGCAAAACTAGTTATAAGGACTTAGTTTTTACCCGAGGTGGGTTTTTAAGTGTTTTTGGATATCAAAATGAGTCCCTACGAATTATATTAATGTATTATACGTTCAAATACTGATTTGGGATTACAACAACTTTTCTAGAGTCACTTCGGAGGCAAAATACCCATTTTACGGCTCGATTTAGGCAAGCTAGTTATAAGGACTTAGTTTTTGCTCGAGGTGATTTTTTAAGTGTTGTTGGAGCTCAAAATGAGTCCGTACGATTATATTAATGTATTATATATTCAAATACTGATTTGGGATCACAACAACTTTGCACTTCAGAGCCAAAATACCTATTTTAGGGATCCATTTAGGCAAACTAGTTATAAGGACTTAGCTTTTGCGCGAGGTGAGTTTTTAAGTGTTGTTGTAGGTCAAAATTAATCCCTAAGACTTATTATAATATATTATATTAAATTACGCATTTGGGACCTAAACAACTTCGCTAGATTCACGTCGGAGCAAAAAAAAAACCCATCTAAAGGCTCGATTTAAGCAAAAATAGTTACAAAGACTTAGGGTTTGCGCGAAGTGACCTTATAAGGCTTGTTGGAGCTCCAAACGAGTCTCTAAGACTTATTATAATATATTGTTTGTTAAAATACCCATTTAGGATCAAAAAAAATTTGCTAGAGTCACTTAGGAGCAAGAAAACCGGTTTAAAAGCTCGATTTAGGAAAAACTAGTTACAATGACTTAGTTTCTGCGCGAGGTGAATTTTTAAGTGTTGTTGGAGCTCAAAACGAGTCCCTATGAATTATATTAATGCATTATATGTTCAAATACTGATTTGGGATCACAACAGCTTTGCTAGAGTCAATTCGAAGCAAAAATACTCATTTTAGGGCTCGATTTAGGGAAACTAATTATAAGGACTTAGTTTTTGCGCGAGGTGAGATTTTAAGTGTTGCTGGAGCTCAAAACGAGTCCCTAAGACTCATTATAATATATTATGTTAAATTACACATTTGGGACCTAAACAACTTTGCTAGATTAACTTTGGAGCATAAAAAACCCATCTAAAGCCTCGATTTAGGCAAAACTAGTTACAAAGACTTAGTTTTTGATCGAAGTCACCTTATAAGGCTTGTTGGAGCTCCAAACGTGTCTCTAAGACTTATTATAATATATTATTTGTTAAAATACTCATTTAGGATCAAAAAAAGTTTGCTAGAGTAACTTAGGAGCCAAAAAACCGGTTTAAAAGCTCGATTTAGGAAAAACTAGTTACAAGGACTTAGTTTTTGCGCGAGGTGAGTTTTTAAGTGTTGTTGGAGCTCAAAACGAGTCCCTATGAATTATATTAATGTATTTTATATTCAAATACTGATTTGGGATCACAACAACATTGCCAGAGTCACTTCGGAGCCAAAATACCCACTTATGGGCTCTGTTTAGGCAAAACTAGTTATAAAGACTTAGTTTTTACCCGAGGTGGGTTTTTAAGTGTTTTTGGATATCAAAATGAGTCCCTACGAATTATATTAATGTATTATACGTTCAAATACTGATTTGGGATTACAACAACTTTTCTAGAGTCACTTCGGAGGCAAAATACCCATTTTACGGCTCGATTTAGGCAAGCTAGTTATAAGGACTTAGTTTTTGCTCGAGGTGATTTTTTAAGTGTTGTTGGAGCTCAAAATGAGTCCGTACGATTATATTAATGTATTATATATTCAAATACTGATTTGGGATCACAACAACTTTGCTAGAGTCACTTCAGAGCCAAAATACCTATTTTAGGGATCCATTTAGGCAAACTAGTTATAAGGACTTAGCTTTTGCGCGAGGTGAGTTTTTAAGTGTTGTTGTAGGTCAAAATTAATCCCTAAGACTTATTATAATATATTATATTAAATTACGCATTTGGGACCTAAACAACTTCGCTAGATTCACGTCGGAGCAAAAAAAAAAACCCATCTAAAGGCTCGATTTAAGCAAAAATAGTTACAAAGACTTAGGGTTTGCGCGAAGTGACCTTATAAGGCTTGTTGGAGCTCCAAACGAGTCTCTAAGACTTATTATAATATATTGTTTGTTAAAATACCCATTTAGGATCAAAAAAAATTTGCTAGAGTCACTTAGGAGCAAGAAAACCGGTTT
Organism: Boehmeria nivea var. tenacissima; assembly: GCA_018132145.1. Lineage (NCBI taxonomy): Eukaryota > Viridiplantae > Streptophyta > Magnoliopsida > Rosales > Urticaceae > Boehmeria > Boehmeria nivea. The sequence goes on along the minus strand of CM030875.1, from coordinate 3,409,842 downwards.
AAAAGCTCGATTTAGGAAAAACTAGTTACAAGGACTTAGTTTCTGCGCGAGGTGAATTTTTAAGTGTTGTTGGAGCTCAAAACGAGTCCCTATGAATTATATTAATGCATTATATGTTCAAATACTGATTTGGGATCACAACAGCTTTGCTAGAGTCAATTCGAAGCAAAAATACCCATTTTAGGGCTCGATTTAGGGAAACTAGTTATAAGGACTTAGTTTTTGCGCGAGGTGAGTTTTTAAGTGTTGCTGGAGCTCAAAACGAGTCCCTAAGACTCATTATAATATATTATGTTAAATTACACATTTGGGACCTAAACAACTTTGCTAGATTAACTTTGGAGCATAAAAAACCCATCTAAAGCCTCGATTTAGGCAAAACTAGTTACAAAGACTTAGTTTTTGATCGAAGTCACCTTATAAGGCTTGTTGGAGCTCCAAACGTGTCTCTAAGACTTATTATAATATATTATTTGTTAAAATACTCATTTAGGATCAAAAAAAGTTTGCTAGAGTAACTTAGGAGCCAAAAAACCGGTTTAAAAGCTCGATTTAGGAAAAACTAGTTACAAGGACTTAGTTTTTGTGCGAGGTGAGTTTTTAAGTGTTGTTGGAGCTCATAACGAGTCCCTATGAATTATATTAATGTATTTTATATTCAAATACTGATTTGGGATCACAACAACATCGCCAGAGTCACTTCGGAGCCAAAATACCCACTTATGGGCTCTGTTTAGGCAAAACTAGTTATAAGGACTTAGTTTTTACCCGAGGTGGGTTTTTAAGTGTTTTTGGATATCAAAATGAGTCCCTACGAATTATATTAATGTATTATACGTTCAAATACTGATTTGGGATTACAACAACTTTTCTAGAGTCACTTCGGAGGCAAAATACCCATTTTACGGCTCGATTTAGGCAAGCTAGTTATAAGGACTTAGTTTTTGCTCGAGGTGATTTTTTAAGTGTTGTTGGAGCTCAAAATGAGTCCGTACGATTATATTAATGTATTATATATTCAAATACTGATTTGGGATCACAACAACTTTGCACTTCAGAGCCAAAATACCTATTTTAGGGATCCATTTAGGCAAACTAGTTATGAGGACTTAGCTTTTGCGCGAGGTGAGTTTTTAAGTGTTGTTGTAGGTCAAAATTAATCCCTAAGACTTATTATAATATATTATATTAAATTACGCATTTGGGACCTAAACAACTTCGCTAGATTCACGTCGGAGCAAAAAAAAAACCCATCTAAAGGCTCGATTTAAGCAAAAATAGTTACAAAGACTTAGGGTTTGCGCGAAGTGACCTTATAAGGCTTGTTGGAGCTCCAAACGAGTCTCTAAGACTTATTATAATATATTGTTTGTTAAAATACCCATTTAGGATCAAAAAAAATTTGCTAGAGTCACTTAGGACCAAGAAAACCGGTTTAAAAGCTCGATTTAGGAAAAACTAGTTACAAGGACTTAGTTTCTGCGCGAGGTGAATTTTTAAGTGTTGTTGGAGCTCAAAACGAGTCCCTATGAATTATATTAATGCATTATATGTTCAAATACTGATTTGGGATCACAACAGCTTTGCTAGAGTCAATTCGAAGCAAAAATACTCATTTTAGGGCTCGATTTAGGGAAACTAATTATAAGGACTTAGTTTTTGCGCGAGGTGAGTTTTTAAGTGTTGCTGGAGCTCAAAACGAGTCCCTAAGACTCATTATAATATATTATGTTAAATTACACATTTGGGACCTAAACAACTTTGCTAGATTAACTTTGGAGCATAAAAAACCCATCTAAAGCCTCGATTTAGGCAAAACTAGTTACAAAGACTTAGTTTTTGATCGAAGTCACCTTATAAGGCTTGTTGGAGCTCCAAACGTGTCTCTAAGACTTATTATAATATATTATTTGTTAAAATACTCATTTAGGATCAAAAAAAGTTTGCTAGAGTAACTTAGGAGCCAAAAAACCGGTTTAAAAGCTCGATTTAGGAAAAACTAGTTACAAGGACTTAGTTTTTGCGCGAGGTGAGTTTTTAAGTGTTGTTGGAGCTCAAAACGAGTCCCTATGAATTATATTAATGTATTATATGTTCAAATACTAATTTGGGATCACAACAACTTTGCTAGAGTCACTTCGGAGCCAAAATACCCACTTAAGGGCTCGGTTTAGGCAAAACTAGTTATAAGAACTTAGTTTTTGCCCGAGGTGGGTTTTTAAGTGTTTTTGGAGATCAAAATGAAGCCCTACGAATTATATTAATGTATTATACGTTCAAATAATGATTTGGGATCACAACAACTTTGCTAGAGTCACTTCGGAGGCAAAATACCCATTTTACAGCTCGATTTAGGCAAGCTAGTTATAAGGACTTAGTTTTTGCTCGAGGTGAGTTTTTAAGTGTTGTTGGAGCTCAAAATGAGTCCGTACGATTATATTAATGTATTATATATTCAAATACTGATTTGGGATCACAACAACTTTGCTAGAGTCACTTCAGAGCCAAAATACCTATTTTAGGGATCCATTTAGGCAAACTAGTTATAAGGACTTAGCTTTTGCGCGAGGTGAGTTTTTAAGTGTTGTTGTAGGTCAAAATTAATCCCTAAGACTTATTATAATATATTATATTAAATTAGGCATTTGGGACCTAAACAACTTCGCTAGATTCACGTCGGAGCCAAAAAAACCCCATCTAAAGGCTCGATTTAAGCAAAACTAGTTACAAAGACTTAGGGTTTGGGCGAAGTGACCTTATAAGGCTTGTTGGAGCTCTAAACGAGTCTCTAAGACTTATTATAATATATTGTTTGTTAAAATACTCATTTAGGATCAAAAAAAATTTGCTAGAGTCACTTAGGAGCAAGAAAACCGGTTTAAAAGCTCGATTTAGGAAAAACTAGTTACAAGGACTTAGTTTCTGCGCGAGGTGAATTTTTAAGTGTTGTTGGAGCTCAAAACGAGTCCCTATGAATTATATTAATGCATTATATGTTCAAATACTGATTTGGGATCACAACAGCTTTGCTAGAGTCAATTCGAAGCAAAAATACCCATTTTAGGGCTCGATTTAGGGAAACTAGTTATAAGGACTTAGTTTTTGCGCGAGGTGAGTTTTTAAGTGTTGCTGGAGCTCAAAACGAGTCTCTAAGACTCATTATAATATATTATATTAAATTACACATTTGGGACCTAAACAACTTCGCTAGATTAACTTTGGAGCATAAAAAACCCATCTAAAGACTCGATTTACGCAAAACTAGTTACAAAGACTTAGTTTTTGATCGAAGTCACCTTATAAGGCTTGTTGGAGCTCCAAACGTGTCTTTAGGACTTATTATAATATATTATTTGTTAAAATACTCATTTAGGACCAAAAAAAGTTTGCTAGAGTAACTTAGGAGCCAAAAAACCGGTTTAAAAGCTCGATTTAGGAAAAACTAGTTACAAGGACTTAGTTTTTGCGCGAGGTGAGTTTTTAAGTGTTGTTGGAGCTCAAAACGAGTCCCTATGAATTATATTAATGTATTTTATATTCAAATACTGATTTGGGATCACAACAACATTGCTAGAGTCACTTCGGAGCCAAAATACCCACTTAAGGGCTCTGTTTAGGCAAAACTAGTTATAAGGACTTAGTTTTTACCCGAGGTGGGTTTTTAAGTGTTTTTGGATATCAAAATGAGTCCCTATGAATTATATTAATGTATTATACGTTCAAATACTGATTTGGGATTACAACAACTTTTCTAGAGTCACTTCGGAGGCAAAATACCCATTTTACGGCTCGATTTAGGCAAGCTAGTTATAAGGACTTAGTTTTTGCTCGAGGTGAGTTTTTAAGTGTTGTTGGAGCTCAAAATGAGTCCGTACGATTATATTAATGTATTATATATTCAAATACTGATTTGGGATCACAACAACTTTACTAGAGTCACTTCAGAGCCAAAATACCTATTTTAGGGATCCATTTAGGCAAACTAGTTATAAGGACTTAGCTTTTGCGCGAGGTGAGTTTTTAAGTGTTGTTGTGGGTCAAAATTAATCCCTAAGACTTATTATAATATATTATATTAAATTACGCATTTGGGACCTAAACAACTTCGCTAGATTCACGTCGGAGCCAAAAAAACCCCATCTAAAGGCTCGATTTAAGCAAAACTAGTTACAAAGACTTAGGGTTTGGGCGAAGTGACCTTATAAGGCTTGTTGGAGCTCTAAACGAGTCTCTAAGACTTATTATAATATATTGTTTGTTAAAATACTCATTTAGGATCAAAAAAAATTTGCTAGAGTCACTTAGGAGCAAGAAAACCGGTTTAAAAGCTCGATTTAGGAAAAACTAGTTACAAGGACTTAGTTTCTGCGCGAGGTGAATTTTTAAGTGTTGTTGGAGCTCAAAACGAGTCCCTATGAATTATATTAATGCATTATATGTTCAAATACTGATTTGGGATCACAACAGCTTTGCTAGAGTCAATTCGAAGCAAAAATACCCATTTTAGGGCTCGATTTAGGGAAACTAGTTATAAGGACTTAGTTTTTGCGCGAGGTGAGTTTTTAAGTGTTGCTGGAGCTCAAAACGAGTCCCTAAGACTCATTATAATATATTATGTTAAATTACACATTTGGGACCTAAACAACTTTGCTAGATTAACTTTGGAGCATAAAAAACCCATCTAAAGCCTCGATTTAGGCTAAACTAGTTACAAAGACTTAGTTTTTGATCGAAGTCACCTTATAAGGCTTGTTGGAGCTGCAAACGTGTCTCTAAGACTTATTATAATATATTATTTGTTAAAATACTCATTTAGGATCAAAAAAAGTTTGCTAGAGTAACTTAGGAGCCAAAAAACCGGTTTAAAAGCTCGATTTAGGAAAAACTAGTTACAAGGACTTAGTTTTTGCGCGAGGTGAGTTTTTAAGTGTTGTTGGAGCTCAAAACGAGTCCCTATGAATTATATTAATGTATTATATGTTCAAATACTGATTTGGGATCACAACAACTTTGCTAGAGTCACTTCGGAGCCAAAATACCCACTTAAGGGCTCGGTTTAGGCAAAACTAGTTATAAGGACTTAGTTTTTGCCCGAGGTGGGTTTTTAAGTGTTTTTGGAGATCAAAATGAAGCCCTACGAATTATATTAATGTATTATACGTTCAAATAATGATTTGGGATCACAACAACTTTGCTAGAGTCACTTCGGAGGCAAAATACCCATTTTACGGCTCGATTTAGGCAAGCTAGTTATAAGGACTTAGTTTTTGCTCGAGGTGAGTTTTTAAGTGTTGTTGGAGCTCAAAATGAGTCCGTACGATTATATTAATGTATTATATATTCAAATACTGATTTGGGATCACAACAACTTTGCTAGAGTCACTTCAGAGCCAAAATACCTATTTTAGGGATCCATTTAGGCAAACTAGTTATAAGGACTTAGCTTTTGCGCGAGGTGAGTTTTTAAGTGTTGTTGTAGGTGAAAATTAATCCCTAAGACTTATTATAATATATTATATTAAATTACGCATTTGGGACCTAAACAACTTCGCTAGATTCACGTCGGAGCCAAAAAAACCCCATCTAAAGGCTCGATTTAAGCAAAACTAGTTACAAAGACTTAGGGTTTGGGCGAAGTGACCTTATAAGGCTTGTAGGAGCTCTAAACGAGTCTCTAAGACTTATTATAATATATTGTTTGTTAAAATACTCATTTAGGATCAAAAAAAATTTGCTAGAGTCACTTAGGAGCAAGAAAACCGGTTTAAAAGCTCGATTTAGGAAAAACTAGTTACAAGGACTTAGTTTCTGCGCGAGGTGAATTTTTAAGTGTTGTTGGAGCTCAAAACGAGTCCCTATGAATTATATTAATGCATTATATGTTCAAATACTGATTTGGGATCACAACAGCTTTGCTAGAGTCAATTCGAAGCAAAAATACCCATTTTAGGGCTCGATTTAGGGAAACTAGTTATAAGGACTTAGTTTTTGCGCGAGGTGAGTTTTTAAGTGTTGCTGGAGCTCAAAACGAGTCCCTAAGACTCATTATAATATATTATGTTAAATTACACATTTGGGACCTAAACAACTTTGCTAGATTAACTTTGGAGCATAAAAAACCCATCTAAAGCCTCGATTTAGGCAAAACTAGTTACAAAGACTTAGTTTTTGATCGAAGTCACCTTATAAGGCTTGTTGGAGCTCCAAACGTGTCTCTAAGACTTATTATAATATATTATTTGTTAAAATACTCATTTAGGATCAAAAAAAGTTTGCTAGAGTAACTTAGGAGCCAAAAAACCGGTTTAAAAGCTCGATTTAGGAAAAACTAGTTACAAGGACTTAGTTTTTGCGCGAGGTGAGTTTTTAAGTGTTGTTGGAGCTCAAAACGAGTCCCTATGAATTATATTAATGTATTATATGTTCAAATACTGATTTGGGATCACAACAACTTTGCTAGAGTCACTTCGGAGCCAAAATACCCACTTAAGGGCTCGGTTTAGGCAAAACTAGTTATAAGGACTTAGTTTTTGCCCGAGGTGGGTTTTTAAGTGTTTTTGGAGATCAAAATGAAGCCCTACGAATTATATTAATGTATTATACGTTCAAATAATGACTTGGGATCACAACAACTTTGCTTGAGTCACTTCAGAGCCAAAATACCCATTTTAGGGCTCGATTTAGGCAAGCTAGTTATAAGGACTTAGTTTTTGCTCGAGGTGAGTTTTTAAGTGTTGTTGGAGCTCAAAATGAGTACGTACGATTATATTAATGTATTATATGTTCAAATACTGATTTGGGATCACAAAAACTTTGCTAGAGTCACTTCAGAGCCAAAATACCTATTTTAGGGATCGGTTTAGGCAAACTAGTTATAAGGACTTAGCTTTTGCGCGAGGTGAGTTTTTAAGTGCTGTTGTTGGTCAAATTTAATACCTAAGACTTATTATAATATATTATATTAAATTATGCATTTGGGACCTAAACAACTTCGCTAGATTCACGTCGGAGCCAAAAAAAACCCATCTAAAGGCTCGATTTAAGCAAAACTAGTTACAAAGACTTAGGGTTTGCGAGAAGTGACCTTATAAGGCTTGTTGGAGCTCCAAACGAGTCTCTAAGACTTATTATAATATATTATTTGTTAAAATACTCATTTAGGATCAAAAAAAGTTTGTTAGAGTCACTTAAAAGCAAGAAAACCGGTTTAAAAGCTCGATTTAGGAAAAACTAGTTACAAGCACTTAGTTTCTGCGCGAGGTGAGTTTTTAAGTGTTGTTGGAGCTCAAAATGAGTCCCTGTGAATTATATTAATGTATTATATGTTTAAATACTGATTTGGGATCACAACAGCTTTGCTAGAGTCAATTCGGAGCAAAAATACCCATTTTAGGGCTCGATTTAGGGAAACTAGTTATAAGGACATAGTTTTTGCGCGAGGTGAGTTTTTAAGTGTTGTTGGAGCTCAAAACAAGTCCCTATGAATTATATTAATGTATTATATGTTCAAATACTGATTTGGGATCACAACAACTTTGCTAGAGTCACTTCAGAGCCAAAATACCCACTTAAGGGCTCGATTTAGGCAAAACTAGTTATAAGGACTTAGTTTTTTTACGATGTGGGTTTTTAAGTGTTTTTGGAGCTCAAAATGAGTCCCTACGAATTATATTAATGTATTATACGTTCAAATACTGGTTTGGGGTCACAACAACTTTGCTAGAGTCACTTCGGAGGCAAAATACCCATTTTAGGGCTCGATTTAGGCAAGCTAGTTGTAAGGACTTAGTTTTTGTGCGAGGTGAGTTTTTAAGTGTTGTTGGAGCTCAAAATGAGTCCCTATGAATTATATTAATGCATTATATGTTCAAATACTGATTTGAGATCACAACAGCTTTGCTAGAGTCAATTCGGAGCAAAAATACCCATTCTAGGGCTCGATTTAGGGAAACTAGTTACAAGGACTTAGTTTTTGCGCGAGGTGAGTTTTTAAGTGTTGCTGGAGCTCAAAATGAGTCCGTACGATTATATTAATGTATTATATGTTCAAATACTGATTTGGGATCACAACAACTTTGCTAGAGTCACTTCAGAGCCAAAATACCCATTTTAGGGATCGTTTTAAGCAAACTAGTTATAAGGACTTAGCTTTTGCGCGATGTGAGTTTTTAAGTGTTGTTGTAGGTCAAAATTAATCCCTAAGACTTATTATAATATATTATATTAAATTACGCATTTGGGACCTAAACAACTTCGCTAGATTCACGTCGGAGCCAAAAAAACCCATCTGAAGGCTCGATTTAAGCAAAACTAGTTACAAAGACTTAAGGTTTGCGCGAAGTGACCTTATAAGGCTTTTTGGAGCTCCAAACGAGTCTCTAAGACTTATTATAATATATTATTTGTTAAAATAATTATTTAGGATCGAAAAAGGTTTTCTAGAGTCACTTAGGAGCAAGAAAACCAGTTTAAAAGCTCGATTTAGGAAAAACTAGTTACAAGGACTTAGTTTCTGCGCGAGGTGAGTTTTTAAGTGTTGTTGGAGCTCAAAACGAGTCCCTATGAATTATATTAATGCATTATATGTTCAAATACTGATTTGGGATCACAACAGCTTTGCTAGAGTCAATTCGGAGCAAAAATACTCATTTTTGGGCTCGATTTAGGGAAACTAGTTATAAGGACTTTGTTTTTGTGCGAGGTGAGTTTTTAAGTGTTGCTGGAGCTCAAACGAGTCCCTAAGACTCATTATAATATATTATATTAAATTACACATTTGGGACCTAAACAACTTCGCTAGATTAACTTTGGAGCATAAAAAACCCATCTAAAGGCTCGATTTAGGCAAAACTAGTTCCAAAGACTTAGTTTTTTATCGAAGTCACCTTATAAGGTTTGTTGGAGCTCCAAACGTGTCTCTAAGACTTATTATAATATTTTATTTGTTAAAATACTCATTTAGGATCAAAAAAAGTTTGCTAGAGTAACTTAGGAGCCAAAAAACCAGTTTAAAAGATCGATTTAGGAAAAACTAGTTAAAAGAACTTAGTTTTTGCGCGAGGTGAGTTTTTAAGTGTTGTTGGAGCTCAAAACGAGTCCCTATGAATTATATTAATGTATTATATGTTCAAATACTGATTTGGGATCACAACAACTTTGCTAGAGTCACTTCGGAGCCAAAATACCCTCTTATGGGCTCGGTTTAGGCAAAACTAGTTATAAGGACTTAGTTTTTGCCCGAGGTGGGTTTTTAAGAGTTTTTGGAGCTCAAAATGAGTCCCTACGAATTATATTAATGTATTTTACGTTCAAATACTGATTTGGGATCACAAAAACTTTGCTAGAGTCACTTAAGAGGCAAAATACCCATTTTAGGGCTCGATTTAGGCAAGCTAGTTATAAGGACTTAGGTTTTGCGCGAGGTGAGTTTTTAAGTGTTATTGGAGCACAAAATGTGTCCATACGATTATATCAATGTATTATATATTCAAATACTGATTTGGGATCACAACAACTTTGCTAGAGTCACTTCAGAGCCAAAATACCCATTTTAGGGATCGATTTAGGCAAACTAGTTATAAGGACTTAGCTTTTGCGCGATGTGAGTTTTTAAGTGTTGTTGTAGGTCAAAATTAATCCCTAAGACTTATTATAGTATATTATATTAAATTACGCATTTGGGACCTAAACAACTTCGCTAGATTCACGTCGGAGCTAAAAAAACCCATCTAAAGGCTCGATTTAAGCAAAACTAGTTACAAAGACTTAGGGTTTACGCGAAGTGACCTTATAAGGCTTGTTGGAGCTCCAAACGAGTCTCTAAGACTTATTATAATATATTATTTGTTAAAATACTCATTTAGGATCAAAAAAAGTTTGCTAGAATCACTTAGGAGCAAGAAAACCGGTTTAAAAGCTCGATTTAGGAAAAACTAGTTACAAGGACTTAGTTTATGCGCGAGGTGAGTTCTTAAGTGTTGTTGGAGCTCAAAATGAGTCCCTATGAATTATATTAATGCATTATATGTTCAAATACTGTTTTGGGATCACAACAGCTTTGCTAGAGTCAATTCGAAGTAAAAATACTCATTTTTGGGCTCGATTTAGGGAAACTAGTTATAAGGACTTTGTTTTTGCGCGAGGTGAGTTTTTAAGTGTTGCTGGAGCTCAAACGTGTCCCTAAGACTCATTATAATATATTATATTAAATTACACATTTGGGACCTAAACAACTTCGCTAGATTAACTTTGGAGCATAAAAAACCCATCTAAAGGCTCGATTTAGGCAAAACTAGTTAGAAAGACTTAGTTTTTTATCGAAGTCACCTTATAAGGTTTGTTGGAGCTAAAAACGTGTCTCTAAGACTTATTATAATATTTTATTTGTTAAAATACTCATTTAGGATCAAAAAAAGTTTGCTAGAGTAACTTAGGAGCCAAAAAACCGGTTTAAAAGCTCGATTTAGGAAAAACTAGTTAAAAGGACTTAGTTTTTGCGCGAGGTGAGCTTTTAAGTGTTGTTGGAGCTCAAAACGAGTCCCTATGAATTATATTAATGTATTATATGATCAAATACTGATTTGGGATCACAACAACTTTGCTAGAGTCACTTCGGAGCCAAAATACGCTCTTATGGGCTCGGTTTAGGCAAAACTAGTTATAAAGACTTAGTTTTTGCCCGAGGTGGGTTTTTAAGTGTTTTTGGAGCTCAAAATGAGTCCCTACGAATTATATTAATGTATTATACGTTCAAATACTGATTTGGGATCACAAAAACTTTGCTAGAGTCACTTCAGAGGCAAAATACCCATTTTAGGACTCGATTTAGGCAAGCTAGTTATAAGGACTTAGTTTTTGCGCGAGGTGAGTTTTTAAGTGTTGCTGGAGCTCAAAATGAGTCCGTACGATTATATTAATGTATTATATGTTCAAATACTGATTTGGGATCTCAACAACTTTGCTAGAGTCACTTCAGAGCCAAAATACCCATTTTAGGGATCGTTTTAAGCAAACTAGTTATAAGGACTTAGCTTTTGCGCGATGTGAGTTTTTAAGTGTTGTTGTAGGTCAAAATTAATCCCTAAGACTTATTATAATATATTATATTAAATTACGCATTTGGGACCTAAACAACTTCGCTAGATTCACGTCGGAGCCAAAAAAACCCATCTAAAGGCTCGATTTAGGCAAAACTAGTTACAAAGACTTAAGGTTTGCGCGAAGTGACCTTATAAGGCTTGTTGGAGCTCCAAACGAGTCTCTAAGACTTATTATAATATATTATTTGTTAAAATAATTATTTAGGATTGAAAAAGGTTTTCTAGAGTCACTTAGGAGCAAGAAAACCAGTTTAAAAGCTCGATTTAGGAAAAACTAGTTACAAGGACTTAGTTTCTGCGCGAGGTGAGTTTTTAAGTGTTGTTGGAGCTCAAAACGAGTCCCTATGAATTATATTAATGCATTATATGTTCAAATACTGATTTGGGATCACAACAGCTTTGCTAGAGTCAATTCGTAGCAAAAATACTCATTTTTGGGCTCGATTTAGGGAAACTAGTTATAAGGACTTTGTTTTTGCGCGAGGTGAGTTTTTAAGTGTTGCTGGAGCTCAAACGAGTCCCTAAGACTCATTATAATATATTATATTAAATTACACATTTGGGACCTAAACAACTTCGCTAGATTAACTTTGGAGCATAAAAAACCCATCTAAAGGCTCGATTTAGGCAAAACTAGTTCCAAAGACTTAGTTTTTTATCGAAGTCACCTTATAAGGTTTGTTGGAGCTCCAAACGTGTCTCTAAGACTTATTATAATATTTTATTTGTTAAAATACTCATTTAGGATCAAAAAAAGTTTGCTAGAGTAACTTAGGAGCCAAAAAACCGGTTTAAAAGATCGATTTAGGAAAAACTAGTTAAAAGAACTTAGTTTTTGCGCGAGGTGAGTTTTTAAGTGTTGTTGGAGCTCAAAACGAGTCCCTATGAATTATATTAATGTATTACATGTTCAAATACTGATTTGGGATCACAACAACTTTGCTAGAGTCACTTCGGAGCCAAAATACCCTCTTATGGGCTCGGTTTAGGCAAAACTAGTTATAAGGACTTAGTTTTTGCCCGAGGTGGGTTTTTAAGAGTTTTTGGAGCTCAAAATGAGTCCCTACGAATTATATTAATGTATTTTACGTTCAAATACTGATTTGGGATCACAAAAACTTTGCTAGAGTCACTTAAGAGGCAAAATACCCATTTTAGGGCTCGATTTAGGCAAGCTAGTTATAAGGACTTAGGTTTTGCGCGAGGTGAGTTTTTAAGTGTTATTGGAGCACAAAATGTGTCCATACGATTATATCAATGTATTATATATTCAAATACTGATTTGGGATCACAACAACTTTGCTAGAGTCACTTCAGAGCCAAAATACCCATTTTAGGGATCGATTTAGGCAAACTAGTTATAAGGACTTAGCTTTTGCGCGAGGTGAGTTTTTAAGTGTTGTTGTAGGTCAAAATTAATCCCTAAGACTTATTATAATATATTATATTAAATTACGCATTTGGGACCTAAACAACTTCGCTAGATTCACGTCGGAGCTAAAAAAACCCATCTAAAGGCTCGATTTAAGCAAAACTAGTTACAAAGACTTAGGGTTTGCGCGAAGTGACCTTATAAGGCTTGTTGGAGCTCCAAACGAGTCTCTAAGACTTATTATAATATATTATTTGTTAAAATACTCATTTAGGATCAAAAAAAATTTGCTAGAGTCACTTAGGAGCAAGAAAACCGGTTTAAAAGCTCGATTTAGGAAAAACTAGTTACAAGGACTTAGTTTCTGCGCGAGGTGAGTTTTTAAGTGTTGTTGGAGCTCAAAACGAGTCCCTATGAATTATATTAATGCATTATATGTTCAAATACTGATTTGGGATCACAACAGCTTTGCTAGAGTCAATTCGAAGTAAAAATACCCATTTTAGGGCTCGATTTAGGGAAAGTAGTTATAGGGACTTAGTTTTTGCACGAGGTGAGTTTTCAAGTGTTGCTGGAGCTCATAACGAGTCCCTAAGACTCATTATAATATATTATATTAAATTACACATTTGGGACCTAAACAACTTCGCTAGATTGACTTTGGAGCATAAAAAACCCATCTAAAGGATCGATTTAGGCAAAACTAGTTACAAAGATTTAGTTTTTGATCGAAGTGACCTTATAAGGCTTGTTGGAGCTCCAAAGGAGTCTCTAAGACTTATTATAATATATTATTTGTTAAAATACTCATTTAGGATCAACAAAAGTTTGCTAGAGTCACTTAGGAGCAAGAAAACCGGTTTAAAAGCTCGATTTAGGAAAAACTAGACAAGAACTTAGTTTCTGCGCAAGGTGAGTTTTTAAGTGTTGTTGGAGCTCAAAACGAGTCCCTATGAATTATATTAATGCATTATACGTTCAAATACTGATTTGGGATCACAACAGCTTTGCTAGAGTCAATTCAGAGCAAAAATACCCATTTTAGGGCTCGATTTAGGGAAACTAGTTATAAGGACTTAGTTTTTGCGCGAGGTGAGTTTTTAAGTGTTGCTGGAGCTCAAAACGAGTCCCTAAGACTCATTATAATATATTATATTAAATTACACATTTGGGACCTAAACAACTTCGCTAGATTGACTTTGGCGCATAAAAAACCCATCTAAAGGTTCGATTTAGGCAAAACTAGTTACAAAGATTTAGTTTTTTATCGAAGTGACCTTATAAGGCTTGTTGAAGCTCCAAACGATTCTCTAAGACTTATTATAATATATTATTTGCTAAAATACTCATTTAGGATCAAAAAAAGTTTGCTAGAGTCACTTAGGAGCCAAAAAATCAGTTTAAAAGCTCGATTTAGGAAAAACTAGTTACAAGGACTTAGTTTTTGCGCGAGGTGAGTTTTTAAGTGTTGTTGGAGCTCAAAACGAGTCCCTATGAATTATATTAATGTATTATATGTTCAAATACTGATTTGGGATCGCAACGACTTTGCTAGAGTCACTTCGGAGCCAAAATACCCACTTAAGGGCTCGATTTAGGCAAAACTAGTTATAAGGACTTAGTTTTTGCCCGCGGTGGGTTTTTAAGTGTTTTTGGAGCTCAAAATGAGTCCCTACGAATTATATTAATGTATTATACGTTCAAATACTGATTTGGGATCAGAACAACTTTGCTAGAGTCACTTCGGAGGCACAATACCCATTTTAGGGCTCGATTTAGGCAAGCTCGTTATAAGGACTTAGTTTTTGCGCGAGGTGAGCTTTTAAGTGTTGTTGGAGCTCAAAATGAGTCCATACGATTATATTAATATATTATATGTTCAAATACTGATTTGGGATCACAACAACTTTGCTAGAGTCACTTCAGAGCCAAAATACCCATTTTAGGGATCGATTTAGGCAAACTAGTTATAAGGACTTAGCTTTTGCGCGAGGTGAGTTTTTAAGTGTTGTTGTAAGTCAAAATTAATCCCTAAGACTTATTATAATATATTATATTAAATTACGCAATTGGGACCAAAAATAACTTCGCTAGATTCACGTCGGAGCCAAAAAAAAACCCATCTAAAGGCTCTATTTAAGCAAAACTAGTTACAAAGACTTAGGGTTTGCACGAAGTGACCTTATAAGGCTTGTTGGAGTTCCAAACGAGTCTCTAAGACTTATTATAATATATTTTTTGTTAAAATATCCAACAACACTAAAAAACTCACCTCGCGTAAAAACTAAGTCCTTATAACTAGTTTTACCTAAATCGAGCTTTTAAACAGGTTTTTTTGGCTCCGAAGTGACTCTAGCAAACTTGTTTTGATCCTAAATGAATATTTGATAAAATAATATATTATAATAAGTCTTAGAGACTCGTTTGGAGCTCCAAAAATCCTTATAAGGTCACTTCGCGCAAAAACTAAGTCTTTGTAACTAGTTTTCCCTAAATCGAGCCTTTAGATGGGTTTTTCGGCTCCGAAGTGAATCTAGCGAAGTTGTTTATGTCCAAAATGTGTAATTTAATATAATATATTGTAATAAGTCTTAGGGACTCGTTCTGAGCTCCAACAACACTTAAAAACTCACCTCGCGCAAAAACTAAGTCCTTATAAGTAGTTTGCCTAAATCGAGCCCTAAAATGGGTACTTTTTCTCCGAAGTGACTCTAGCAAGGTTGTTGTGATCCCAAATCAGTATTCGAACATATAGTACATTAATATAATTCTTAGGGACTCATTTTGAGCTCCAAAAACACTTAAAAACTCACCTCGCGCAAAAACTAAGTCCTTGTAACTATTTTTGCCTAAATCGAGCTTTTAAACGGGTTTTTTTTGCCTCCGAAGTGACTCTAGCAAACTTATTTTGATCCTAAATGAGTATTTGAACAAATAATATATTATAATAAGTCTTAGAGACTCGTTTGGAGCTCAAACAAGCCTTATATGGTCACTTCGCGCAAAAACTAAGTCTTTGTAGATAGTTTTGCCTAAATCGAGACTTTAGATGGGTTTTTTGGATCCGAAGTGAATCTAGCGAAGTTGTTTAGGTCCCAAATGTGTAATTTAATATAATATATTACACATAATATATTTTGATCCTTAATGAGTATTTGAACAAATAATATATTATAATAAGTCTTAGAGACTCGTTTGGAGCTCCAACAAGCCTTATAAGGTCACTTCGCGCTAAAACTAAGTCTTTATTAACTAGTTTTGCCTAAATCGAGCCTTTAGATGGGTTTTTTTTGCTCCGAAATGAGTCTAGCAAAATTGTTTAGGTCCCAAATGTGTAATTTAATATAATGTATTATAATAAGTCTTAGGGACTCGTTTTGAGCTCCAACAACACTTAAAAACTCACCTCACGAAAAAACTAAGTCCTTATAACTAGTTTGCCTAAATCGAGCCCTAAAATGGGTATTTTGGATCCGAAGTGACACTAGCAAAGTTGTTGTGATCCCAAATAATTATTTGAACATATAATACATTAATATAATTCGTAGGGACTCATTTTGAGCTCCAACAACACTTAAAAACTCACCTCGAGCAAAAATTAAGTGCTTATAACTAGTTTGCCTAAATCGAGCCCTAAAATGGGTATTTTGCATCCGAAGTGACTTAGCAAAGTTGTTGTGATCCCAAATCAGTATTTGAACATATAATACATTAATAAAATTCGTAGGGACTCATTTTGAGCTCCAAAAACACTTAAAAATCCACCTCGGGCAAAAACTAAGTCCTTATAACTAGTTTTGCCTAAATCGAGCCCTTAAGTGGGTATTTTGACTTCGATGTGACTCTAGCAAAGTTGTTGTGATCCTAAATCAGTATTTCAATACATAATACATTAGTATAATTCGTAGGGACTCATTTTGAACTCCAACAACACTAAAAAACTCACCTCGCGTAAAAACTAAGTCCTTATAACTAGTTTTGCCTAAATTGAGCTTTTAAACGGGTTTTTTTGTCTCCGAAGTGACTCTAGCAAACTTGTTTTGATCCTAAATGAATATTTGAAAAAATAATATATTATAAAAAGTCTTAGAGACTCGTTTGGAGCTCCAACAAGCCATATCAGGTCACTTCGCGCAAAAACTAAGTCTTTGTAACTAGTTTTGCCTAAATCGAGCCTTTCTATGGGTTTTTTGGCTCCAAGGTGAATGTAGCGAAGTTGTTTAGGTCCCGAATGTGTAATTTAATATAATATATTATAATAAGTTTTAGGGACTCGTTTTGAGCTCCAACAACACTTAAAAACTCACCTCGCGCAAAAACTAAGTCCTTGTAACTAGTTTCCCTAAATCGAGCCCAAAAATGGGTATTTTTGCTCTGAATTGACTCTAGCAAATTTGTTGTGATCCCAAATCAGTATTTAAACATATAATACATTAATATAATACGTAGGAACTCGTTTTGAGCTCCAACAACACTTAAAAACTCACCTCGCGTAAAAACTAAGTCCTTGTAACTAGTTTTTCCTAAATCGAGCTTTTAAGCCGGTTTTTTGGCTCCTAAGTGACTCTTGCAAACTTATTTTGATCCTAAATGAGTATTTTAACAAATAATATATTATAAAAAGTCTTAGAGACTCGTTTGGAGCTCCAACAAGCCTTATGTTCCCTCGAAAACACACGCGAATTGTAACCGCAAGTGCACGGGTCATTCAAGTAATAAAGTGGACAAAAGAGTCCGGATATCGTTCCCACAGAGAACTAATTAACCTAATTAACTAAGCACTACGAATACTAAATGTCTAATTTATCTATGCTAACAATTTAGATAAAAAAATGATAAATAAACAAAATAAATATAAATAACAATATTATAATTAAAACCTAGGATCGATTAGCTTCCCTCAATATTTCTTCTATTTAATTATCGTTAATATCTCACTGCAATTATCAATTCTATGCTAGTCTAGGAATTTAAGAATTAAGTCGCAGCTCTCGCTTATTGACCTAATTATTTATTTAATTCTAACTCACGCGTCCGCTCGCTAAGATCAAACACATTCACGCACGATTCCTAGAATCCTAAATCGATCACCTCTCGGTCCTTACGATTCAGAATTCGACTACCTAGCCTACCAGTCACCTCTCGGTCCTTATGGCGCCTAAGCTGCGATTCTTGTTATTCGCAATTCAATTAAATTGCCTCTCTCAAGTTTAACCTAATTGAATCTAGAGTTTCTATCCAGTCTCTCAGTTGCAAATAGAAATAAATAAACCAACAAGAACACAAACATGAAAATTGAATGATTGCAGCAATTTATTAATGAAAACTAAAATAAATTCGACATTGAGTTCGGCTAATCTCTCCTAGAGAGAGATTTAGCCTCTTGAGACCAAACAAATGAATAAATAAACTAAACTAGGGTTCATAATGATTACAAGAAATACAAGAGAAAGGAAATAAAAGAATAGAGAAAACTCAGTCGGAATTTGCAGGCAAATCCGTCTTCATCTTCCCTTTGAAGAGCAAAATCCTCTCTTGGTGTACTTGAGCTTCTTGTGGTGTTTCTCTTTCTGTGTCAATCCCCCTTTTTTTCGTCTCTAGTGTGTTCTATTTATAGAGCACGTGATTTGACCTAATTTTGGTGGAAATTCGGAGTCATCAAATCTGGAAAACGACGACGTTTGGCATCAGGAGGATTTGCCGATCGATCGGCTCAGTTTCGCGATCGATCGGCTACGCATCTGTATCGGCCTTCAGCGGACGCCCGATCGATCGGCTCTTAGTTCGCGATCGATCGGCGCAATGGCTGTGATTCTTCGTAGGAATTGGCCGATCGATCGGCTGCTATGGCGCGATCGATCGGCGATGGCTCTGTCTTTTTCCGCTGTCTTACAAATTCTTGCCGATCGATCGGCTCTTGATGCCCGACCGATCGGCGATGGATCTGCCTTTTGCTCCTAATTTTTCTTTCGCTCCAGAGTGCTCCGTTTTGTGTGCTTTTTTTATCTCGGTTTCCGTACTTGTGCTTAAATCACCTGTACACTCACAAAAATCATTAAATAACATAAACTTGAGGAATTTAACAACAATTCAAGCCTGAATTTGCGATATATAAGTGAGTATTTTGCTCGCTTATCACACCCCCAAACTTGAATCATTGCTTGTCCTCAAGCAACAATGTAGCACAATTTTTAATTCTATGATGCATGACTCCTATCTTAAACATGAATGAATGAATAATTGGATAAATGAATGAATGAATGAATAATTGGATAAATGAATGAATGAATAATCCTAAATGAAAACAAAGCAATGTATGATTCTAACTTCAATATCCAGATTCTTTGTCGTGCATGGTATGGATAGTTCTAAGGGACATTTCACCGATTCCCTTGTAGTATCGAAGTCCTCATCCTCCTAGAGTTTTTACAGATCAAGCTTACCTCAGAAATGGCCTTTCAAGTGTGTGTGTGCGATTCCTCTTTCATCTAACCGACTACTGCATACTCAAGAATACTTAACGGTTCATACCGAAGAGAATCACCATAAGCCCGACCTTGTCGCTAATCTCCACTAATGTAAACCACAAGTAATTGAGGATCAAAAGGACTTTTCGGCTTGTAATATTGCGGCCTCGGCTAAGGTAGGTTGAAGGTTAATTTTAAGCTCGATGTTCACCTAAACCCATGCCTTTACGGCAACACCACTGAATCTTTTTACACCTTCTTTTCCTTTCAATTTTTCCACCCGATTACCAAAACACCAAACCACCCTTCCCCCAAACTTCGTTTTGACTACCCTTGTTAAATTAGAACATTGGATACTTTTTTTTTTTGATCCAATATTATTATTATTGATACGGGTAACGAAATTGGGTGTTAGGCTCTACATTGTTAACATAATCACTCTCCTTCATGCAAAATTAAGCATTACAGTCTAGGTGAACAAGGGTGATTGTGGATAATGTAAGGCTAGTGGGTGTGTAAATGTCACAGGTTGGTAAAATCTGATATAAATGGTGGTTATAGGCTCAAAAATATGGGTGCAAAGATATATTGCCAAAGGTGTGCTATTTAGGCTCAAACGGTTTAAATGATGGCCTTAATCATTTCCTCAAGTTCTTGTCACTAGGATTTCGCCTCAAAAAGCAACTAAGGTCGGGTTCTAGAAATCTCAAACAAGTATTATCAAAAAGAACTTCTATTGCATACATTCATCAGTCGAATTTCAAGAGAAATATTACGTGCATGGAATGTGAAATAGCCAAATCCTAAAATTACTATCAATGTTATACTCAAAGAAGGGGAAAAACTTATGACACAACGCAGGACTCGACTTCGTGCCAGTCCTCATCATCGACTCACGCCATTGCACAAATGAAAGAAACACTAAACATTTCGTTAGAATTCATACAATAGCCAAGTTTATTAACATGCATAAATGAAAACAAGCTACATAAAAATAAACCTAATAACCTAAAAATAAAGTAAATGGAAATGAAAATTAAATAGTTCAACAATAATTAAAATACAACTAATAGAAAATAAAGATAGAAATGTGCCTCCTCTCGATCGGGTTGCTGCGGCCTGGCCATGCAATGGAAAGCACCCTCCCAAACTTGGAATAGACAGTGTCCTCACTGTCTCAAATAAGGCAATGGAAGGAGGGCGTATTCGGGCCATGATTCCCACTCAACGTCGGGTCGGTCCGAGGACGGGCTGCGGTATGGCTGCAAGAGGTACTCGGGGAATGGCTCCCTCGGTTGGTGCTGCAGGTCCACCTCCAGGTTGTGCACATGCTGGGCGAGGTGGTACTAGCATTGCTGCAAGTCGGTCACACGGCGAAGGAGGCTAGCCTGACCCAACTGTAGAGACTCCTGACCCAACCGCAAAGTCTCGAACCCCTGAGTCATCAGCGCGGCAATGGAGTCGAGTGAATGGGGCTCTGGTGGTGGGGCACCGGAAAAGAAGCCCTCACCTGGCTGGACTTGGCGACGCGACCTACGCACTGCTTGGCGGCGCTCCCGTTCTTCATCAACTCCACCGTCGATGTTCTGCGTCGGGATCATGTTCATGTGCCGAATGCGCGGTGGGGCTGTGGGTGGTTGCGGTGGCGGAGGTTGATTGGGGAAAGGCACAAAGCCCATCCCGTCAGGGTCGGGGGTACCGCCGGGCCACTGTTCGAATCTCATTAAGCTTTCGTGGTTAAATTTCTTCGGCCCCAATGTCATCTCCTCATCGCTCATCGGCATACCGACCTGAGCACACAAGTAGGTGATTAGAATCGGATGAGTGAGTGCCGCCGGGTGCTGCCCCATATTCGCCCGATGACAGATGGAGTCCTTGATGATCGTGGCGGCGTCGACGGAGCGGCCGGAACAGATGCAGTAGGTGAGGAGGGCGCGGTCTGTTGTAATCTCCGATCTCTAGGAGGTCGGCATGAGATTATGGCGGATGAGATGATACCATACATGTGCGAAGCGGTTGAGAGTGTTGGCACGGACATGCAGTGGCTTGGTCGGGTTAGAGGCCGAATAAGACCAATGGGAGCCTGGGAAACCCATCTCCTGCAAAAGAGCCTCATAATCGGCACCCTCGTGTAATAAACGATGGAAATCGTCATCCGCTACCGTGGGGAGGTTGAGAACGCTCCGTAAGGTGGCCGAGCTGAATGAAACGTCCTTGCCGCGTACCAACACGACATTGCCCGGTCTGTTAAAGTGTGCGTTGGCATAGAACTCCCGGACCACGACCAAATTGGCTGCGCAAGGTTGATCGCACAAGCGGTGCCAGTCGAGCCGGTGTATCTGAGCCTGCAGATAACCGTCGCTGGGCTCGGGCGCGAAGTCGCACTCCACGTGCGTTGGTTGGCCAGACTGCACTAAGTGCTTATAGAGTCGTTCGGCATCTGCATTAACAAACACTTGAGAAAAGGCCACGGCGGGTCGACGCAGCATCTCGGCCGGCACTCTAGTCTTTCTCTTAGCCATGACGGAGAGGGATAATCAAACTCAACAACCACAACAAATAACCGCACACGAAGTATACCCGCAGACACAACCAGCAAAACAAACCCGCAACACGACCAACAAAACAATGCCAAAATACCCAATAACGCACCAGAGTCACTACGCCCACCCCGCAGAACAAATGTAGCAAAAATAATCCAAACAAAGAACCACAACCCAACCAACAAAGCGTGCCGACAACCAAAAGGCTACGGAGAAAAATTGGCAAACCTCTAAAGAGCGCGAGATAGCCGGCGGTGAAGGCGGTGAAGGCGTTGCGCTGTAGGATAGCGGCGTTCAGAAGGTTGGTCCGCGGCAGGAGAGTGACGGTGCTCGGCGTGGAGAGCAGGGGAGAGGCGAAGCGGGGGTGGTTGGCTGACCGGCGTGGAGGGCACGGAGCGGCGCGCGGTGGAAGGGTGGAGGCGAGAATGCGACTCGGCTGGTGAGGGCGCGGCAGGGGGTGAGAGGGACGTGAGGGAGTATGATGTTTGGGAAGGGAGGAAGTAGAGAGAGAGAAGACGATCGGCTGGGTGTGAGGGAGAAGGAGAAGAACGATCGGAGAGGAGAAAGGAGAGAGGGGGAGAGGGTGTTTAGGCGAAGTTAAAAACCCTCGAAGAGTAGTGAAACGCACCGTTTAAGACATGTGCGTGCCTTGCCGATCGATCGGCCCCAGCCTTGCGATCGATCGGCTATCGATCGGGTGCCCTCAGTCGTCTCTCGCGATCGATCGCAGCGGAGTCCGCGATCGATCGGCTGAGTGTTGGTCTGTCACTATGTCTTCTCGCGATCGGTCGGCTGGAATCTCGCGACCAATCTGCTGCGACTCAGCCCTGGTGATGTGCGCCTGAGGATAGGAGTCACGATCGATCGGCGTGATTAAGCGATCGATCGGCCAATGAATTATTATTATTATTATTTTTTTGCTCGTGTTGCCTCCCGAGAAGCCGATCCGTTTAACATCCATCTTGACACGGTGTCACCACCAGTTTTCAAATAGCGGCTTCCGTCCATAGTACGTGTCATACAACACGTCCCACGGGTTTTGGTCTTCAACACCCTCAAGCTTGGCGAACTGTGGCTTTCTGAACGTACGTGCAAAAGGGAGTTTCATCGATTTGTATGGGTGGGAGGTTTGGAAGGAAGCTCCAAATGATGGTGGATGAGGCGTCGTCCATAAGTGATATTCACTTTTGAATTCTTCAACGGACGATGGTATTGTGATGTCGTGGGTCTCGAAAAGAGATGACTCATCATCTAAATCATCATATTCAATCATGGCTCTCGACTTCTCCGCCATGGAATCCTCATCAAATGTCACAACATCATAATCTTCCCAAAGTCCGCTCGGCGTCCGATCGCTTTCACACTCTATCTCGTTTGTTACGATTTTGATGGAGTTTGTAGGAGGCGTACTTAAGGTTGGCAGCTCCTTTTGGATTTGATTGAGTTGGAGTTGTACTCTTTTTAGTTCTTCTCTCTTTGACATCGCTGCGATTGTGTCTTCTTGAGGTATTGGTGTTGTTGACATGACCCTCTGGAGATGATCCAGTTGATTCTGCAATTGACCGATTTGTTTTCTTCTTTGCTCTTTGTCATGCAGCTGTGTCGCTTCCAAATATTGTGTAGATTCGGTGTGTAACTCGAGGAAGCACTCCATCGTCGGGTTTAGAGTATCTTGGTATGTCATCGGGTTGTATATCTCCTCCTCAAAACATTGATACATTTTCGGAGGGTTCCAACATTTGTAATCGTACATAGCTAGATCTTCTAGGTACCGGTAGGCTTCGTCCACGGTGAAATTGTAGAAAGAGGTGAAAGTTCCTACTTCCACCCATTCTCGTGTTGCGGTGGTGAGCCCATCCAACAAGTTCAATAGTTGACCCTCTCGGTTGAAGCCGTGGTAAGGAAAGTCCCGGAGGAGGTCCTTGTATCTCTCTTATACAATATAGTAAGGCTCGTGATTCCTATGCACAAATTGTAAGATCTCTTGTCGATCCCACATTTTTAAGCTCCTGCAAAACAAAAACAGGATAGGATCAAAGAAAAATTTTAAATTGAATAAAAATGAACCCTTTTTTTTATTATTATCATTATTTTTTTTTTAATTTTATTATGCCTAGATTAAAGTTTCTATCGCTCTTCACAGTGTTAATCAAATTAGGCCGTTTTGTTCCCCGGCAACGGTGCCAAAAACTTGTTCACTCGAAAACACACGCGAATTGTAACCGCAAGTGCAATGGTCATTCAAATAATAAAGTGTACAAAAGAGTCCGGATATCGTTCCCACAGAGAACTAATTAACCTAATTAACTAAGCACTACGAATACTAAATGTCTACTTTATCTAGGATAACAATTTAGATAAAAAAATGATAAATAAACAAAATAAATATAAATAACAATATTATAATTAAAACCTAGGATCGATTAGCTTCCCTCAATATTTCTTCTATTTAATTATCGTTAATATCTCACTGCAATTATCAATTCTATGCTAGTCTAGGAATTTAAGAATTAAGTCGCAGCTCTCGCTTATTGACCTAATTATGTATTTAATTCTAACTCACGCGTCCGCTCGCTAAGATCAAACACATTCACGCACGATTCTTAGAATCCTAAATCGATCACCTCTCGGTCCTTACGATTCAGAATTCGACTACCTAGCCTACCAGTCACCTCTCGGTCTTTATGGCGCCTAAGCTGCGATTCTTGTTATTCCCAATTCAATTAAATTGCCCCTCTCAAGTTTAACCTAATTGAATCTAGAGTTTCTATCCAATCTCTCAATTGCAAATAGAAATAAATAAACCAACAAGAACACAAACATGAAAATTGCATGATTGCAGCAATTTATTAATGAAAACTAAAATAAATTCGACATTGAGTTCGTCTAATCTCTCCTAGAGAGAGATTTAGCCTCTCGAGACCAAACAAATGAATAAATAAACTAAACTAGGGTTCATAATGATTACAAGAAATACAAGAGAAAGGAAATAAAAGAATAGAGAAAACTCAGTCGTAATATGCAGGCAAATCCGTCTTCATCGTCCCTTTGAAGAGCAAAATCCTCTCTTGGTGTTCTTGAGCTTCTTGTGGTGTTTCTCTTTCTGTGTCAATCCCCCTTTTTTCGTATCAAGTGTGTTCTATTTATAGAGCACGTGATTTGACCTAATTTTAGTGGAAATTCGGAGCCATCAAATCTGGAAAACGACGACGTTTGGCATCAGGAGGATTTACCAATCGATCGACTCAGTTTCGCGATCGATCGGCTACGCATCTGTATCGGCCTTCAGCGGACGCCCGATCGATCGGCTCTTAGTTCGCGATCGATCGGCGCAATGGCTGTGATTCTTCGTAGGAATTGGCCGATCGATCGGCTGCTATGGCGCGATCGATCGGCGATGGCTCTGCCTTTTTCCGCTGTCTTACAAATTCTTGCCGATCGATCGGCTCTTGATGCCCGACCGATCGGCGATGGATCTGCCTTTTGCTCCTAATTTTTCTTTCGCTCCAGAGTGCTCCGTTTTGTGTGCTTTTTTTATCTCGGTTTCCGTACTTGTGCTTAAATCACCTGTACACTCACAAAAATCATTAAATAACATAAACTTGAGCAATTTAACAACAATTGAAGCTTGAATTTGCGATATATAAGTGAGTATTTTGCTCGCTTATCACCTTATAAGGTCACTTCGCGCAAAAACTAAGTCTTTGTAACTAGTTTTGCCTAAATCGAGCCTTTAGATGGGTTTTTGGCTCCAAAGTGAATGTAGCGAAGTTGTTTGGGTCCCAAATGTGTAATTTAATATAATATATTATAATAAGTCTTAGGGACTCGTTTTGAGCTACAACAACACTTAAAAACTCACCTCGCGTAAAAACTAAGTCCTTATAACTAGTTTCCCTAAATTGAGCCTTAAAATGGGTATTTTGGCTCCGAATTGACTCTAACAAAGTTGTTGTGATCCCAAATCAGTATTTAAACATATAATACGTTAATATAATTCGTAGAAACTCGTTTTGAGCTCCAACAACACTTAAAAACTCACCTCGCGCAAAAACTTTGCTAAGTCACTTCGGAGGCAACTCACCTCCAAAGTTGCCTCCGAAGTGACTTAGCAAAGTTTTTGCGCGAGGTGAGTTTTTATGTGTTTTTGGATCTCAAAATGAGTCCCTGTGAATTATATTAATGTATTATATATTCAAATACTGATTTGGGATCACAACAACTTTGCTATAGTCACTTCGGAGCCAAAATACCCATTTTACGGCTCGATTTAGGCAAACTAGTTATAAGGACTTAGTTTTTGCGCGAGTTGAGATTTTAAGTGTTGTTCGAGCTTAAAATGAGTCCCTAAGACTTATTATAATATATTATATTAAATTACACATTTAGGACCTAAACAACTTCGCTAGATTCACTTCGGAGCCAAAAAAACCCATCTAAAGGCTCGATTTAGGCAAAACTAGTTACAAACACTTAGTTTTTGCGCGAAGTGACCTTATAAGGCTTGTTGGAGCTCCAAACGAGTCTATAAGACTTATTATAATATAATATTCGTTCAAATATTCATTTAAGATCAAAATAAGTTTGCTAGCATCACTTTGGAGCGAAAAAACCCGTTTAAAAGTTTGATTTAGGCAAAACTAGTTATAAGGTTTTAGTTTTTGCGCGAGGTGAGGTTTTTGTCTTGTTGGAGGTCAAAATGAGTCCCTATGAATTATATTAATGTATTATATGTTCAAATACTGATTTGGGATCACAACAACTTTGCTAGAGTCACTTCGGAGCCAAAATACCCACTTATGGGCTCGATTTAGGCAAAACTAGTTATAAGAACTTAATTTTTGCGCGAGGTGAGTTCTTAAGTATTGTTGGAGCTCAAAATGAGTCCCTATGAATTATATTAATGTATTATATGTTCAAATACTGATTTGAGATCACAACAACTTTGTTAGAGTCACATCAGACGTCCTACCCTCGTGGCTCTGAAGGCAGTGACCTCGATTTATCACATCTGCCTAAAGTTCCCACACCCCGTGGCATCAGAGTCGTCCATAAGAATCAATATGAAGCTCGGATGTGATACACAACGAGTATCAGATCGGCTCCCGCAGAACCAGAGGGAAAGCGGACGGCCGAGGAAGCAGGCTTGGCCGAGAAAGCCTTCAGAATCAGGGTTCCTGATATCCAGTACGAGTTGAATCCCCGATTCTCGGCCCAATAGCAATTAAAAGGCCCGGCCAAAGAAATGAAGGAGGTAGGCGTGGACTCTACCGACCCAGCACGCAAAATCAAAATCGGGACTTCTCTAAGTCCAGAGACGCGCGAAGCCATTATGACGTATCTTCGCTGCAATCAAGACGTGTTCACATGGAGTCACAGTGACATGAAGGGGATAGACCCCGAGCTAATGTGCCAGCATCTCAATATCGATCCCGGGTTCCTACCCGGTGATAGAAGAGGAGACCGCTCTACCCCAAGAGAGTCCAACGCTTAAAGATGAAGTCAATAAGCTCATCAGAGCGGGGTTCATTCGCGAAGCGAAGTATCCTGCTTGGGTCTCGAACCACGTACTAGTCCCTAAGCCAGACGGAAGACGGAGATGCTGCGTAGATTTCACCAACCTCAACGAAGCATGTCCGAATGTTAGCTTTTCTGTACCCTGAATTGACCAAAAGGTCGATGCGACCGCGGGCCATGAAATCCTTAGCTTCATGGACGCATATTCAGGGTACCATCAGATCCCCATGTTCCCTCGAGAGAAACACACCGCCTTCATCACCGATCGCGGACTTTATTGCTATAAAGTCATTCCCTTCGGTTTGAAGAATGTAGGGGCAACTTATCAGAGGCTGGTGAATAAGATCTTTGTGGAGCTGCTAGTAGTCTCGATGGAGGTCTACATCGATGACAATGGTCAAGAGTGCCGCAGCTAAAGATCATGTCACGCACCTAGATCAAATATTCTCTATCATTCGGCAAACCAACATGATGCTCAATTCGAACAAATGCACCTTTGCGGTCAGGGCTGGAAAGTTCTTAAGCTTCATGGTGAGTCAACGAGCAATTGAAGCCAAACAAGAGAAAATCCAAGCTATCCTCGACATGGAGTCCCCTCGGAGAGGGAAAGAAGTCCAAAAACTCACAGGGTGTATCGCCGCATTAAACAGGATTGTCTCTTGGTATACCGACAGGTATCACCCCTTCTTCAATGTCATCCGAGAAAGTAAGGAGTTTGTTTGGACCGAGGAATGTGAACAAGCTTTCCAAGAGCTCAAGGTATACCTTGGGCACGCCCCAAATCTGGCGAAGCCATCACTGAGGGACAAACTCTTCACCTGCCTCGCTGTCTCGGAGCATGCAGTCAGTTCAGTGCTCATCAAGGAAGCAGCTGGAGTACAAGTACTGGTGTACTACATCAGCAAGTGCCTGCTGAGCTCAGATATCTTGAGCTAGAACGACTTGCCCTGGCTCTAATCATCTCGACCAAGAAGTTTCGCCATTACTTCCTGGCCCACCGGTAGTTATTTTCACTAATCATCCGATGAAACAAGTACTGCACATGCCAGAGGCCTCGAGCAGACTTGTAAAATGGGCAGTTGAGTTAACACAGCTTGACATTTTTTATCAGCCGCGGACAGCGATCAAGGTCAATCTTTGCCGAATTTCATTACCGAATTTAGCTTTTCTTCGAACAAGGATCAGGATCGGCAAATGGAACCCTCGAAGTGGAAGCTGTACGTAGATGGATCCTCGAACGAGAATGGCTCAGTAGCGGGGCTTATATTGATCAGCCCTGAGAACCACCGCATCAGCAGCGCCTTGCGTTTCACCTTCAAAGCTTCGAATAATGAGGCAGAGTACGAAGCTCTTCAGGTAGACTCACTTCTAATTTTAAGTGATTCAAAATTAGTTGTAAGTCATATTTTAGGTGAAGTCCAAGCCCGCGATGATCGGACGATAACATACCTTAAAAGGGTCAAAGCGGAGCTTTAAAACTTTTCTAGGTATGAAATAAAGCATGTCGACAAGAGAGGAGTTTCAACACCGCTACTTCGATCCCTCAACGACAAGGAAGCCAAAGAAGTCCTAAGTGAGATCCACGACGGAGTCTGTAATATATGAGGCAGAGGAGACGGCTTGAACTGTTAAAGAATTATGATTGTGCAATCAACTATCATCTTGGAAAAGCCAATTCGGTTGCTGATGCATTGAGTAGGAAATCATATGGAGAATTATATCGAATTTCAGCGATTTTGAAGCCAATTCTCCTAGATCTACAAAGATTGGGAATTGAAATCGAGCCCTACGGTATAATTGAAAGATTATCAGTTATAACCCTCCAACCTTCATTGCTAGAACAGATCAAAGAAGGTCAAAGCTCAAATGAATACTTAATCGAATTAATATCTGAGATACTATCTAGTAAGAAAGTAGATTTTTAGCTTTTAGAAGATGGAGTAATAAGATTTAGAAGCCGATTATGTGTACCAGATAATGCAGAGATTAAGAGAACTATCTAAAGGGAGGCTCATTGTAGTCCATACTCAGTACACCCGGGTACAACGAAGATATACAAGGACTTGAAGGCTTATTATTGGTGGTCCGATATGAACAAGGATGTAGAGAAATTTATAGAGCAATGTCTTACTTGCCAACAGGTCAAAGCGGAGCATCAAAGACCACCAGGAACATTGCAACCTTTAATAGTGCCTCAATGGAAGTGGGAGGACATTACTATGGATTTTGTTGTTTGATTTCTACGAACAAGAGAAGGGCAGGATACTATTTGGGTTGTAGTGGATAGACTTATAAAGTCAGCTCACTTTCTTCCTGTCCATACTTCTTATTCAATGGATCAATACGCTCAGCTTTATATTAAGGAGATAGTAAGACTACACGGTGTACCTAAGTCAATCTTCTCCGATAGATATTCCAGGTTCACTTCCACATTTTGGAAATACTTGCGTAAAGCAATAGGCACAAATTTGGCATTTAGTATAGCCTTTCACCCTCAATCAGATAGTCATTCAAAGAGGAAAATTCAGACACTAGAAGATATGCTAAGGGCATGCGTCTTGGATTTTCAAGGGTCGTGGGATAAATACTTGCCTTTGGTGGAATTCGCTTAAAACAACAGCTATTATTCCACTATTGACATGGCTCCGTATGAGGCAATGTATAGTAGAAAATGTAGATCGCCAATTAACTGGGATGAAATTGAAGAGAAGAAATTCCTTGGCCCAGAACTTTTGTAAAGAACGACTGAAGTAGTGGAAAAGATTCGGAAGAGAATGTTAACCGCGCAAAATCGGCATAATAGTTATGCAGATACCAGACGGCGTGATCTAGAATTTGAAATTGGCGATAAAGTATTTTTAAAATTTTCTCCAATGAAGGGAGTCATGAGGTTTGGAAAGAAAGGAAAGCTATGCCCTAGATTTGTTGGTCCATTTGAAG
This sequence comes from Boehmeria nivea var. tenacissima, assembly GCA_018132145.1. NCBI lineage: Eukaryota > Viridiplantae > Streptophyta > Magnoliopsida > Rosales > Urticaceae > Boehmeria > Boehmeria nivea. The sequence goes on along the minus strand of CM030875.1, from coordinate 3,379,904 downwards.
TTTTAGAAAAGATTGGGGTTGTTGCCTATAGATTAGCTCTTCCTCCCTTACTATCCGCCGTACACAATGTTTTCCATGTTTCTATGCTGAGAAAGTACATCCCAAATTCTTCTCATGTTCTGAGCTATGAACCGTTACGGTTAAATCAAGACCAGACCTATGAAGAGAAACCAATAAGAATCCTCGACATGAAGGAAAAAGAATTAAGGAATAAAAGAATTCCAAGTGAAGGTCTTGTGGAAGAATCACCCAACAGAGGAGGCTACATGGAAAAGAAAAGAAGAAATGAGAAGCAAATATCCAGAGTTATTCCGGTAAGGAAATTTCGAGGACGAAATTTTTAAGGATAGGAGGATTGTAGTGCCCAAGTTCTTCAAGAGCATATCATGTCAATCATACTTACATTGCATTTCATATTTGACATTTAGGTTAGTTTCTATCATAGAACAAATGTGGCATAATATGTGCGATAACGCATTTAACTTACTCCTAGTGTTTTGTTCTAAACGTAAGCTCTGTAACCCTTGAAGATTAGGTGAATTAGGTTTCGTTCACTAAGTAGAACCTAACCACAAAAAAAAAAGTCAAAGTCAACCTTAAGCAAGCACGGCGTTTTCTTTGACATTTTCTTGATAAACTTGAATGAGCTTGGTTTATTTTGATGAAAGAATTATTTGCTAAGTTTTTTTTATAATCCTTGATTTATAATGTTTTTATTTGACTTTACTTTCTATTTTAGAAGATTAATAAAGACAGTAATTCATTTGGTTTGAAAAGAACTAGGTTTCACCGAAATACCGTGAAAACCTCGCGTAGAAGAAAAAGTCTAAGAAGTATGCAAAACCTATGGAAATGAGACGAGGTTTCAATATTTTGAATTGAGTTTAGGTGAATTTTATCACCTATAGCCTTTATTAGTCAGCATCAAAGTCGTTTTTAACATGACACCTTTCAACAAATAAAAAAATTCCAACTACGTCCTAATTTAGCTATAAGTAACTTTAGTTACTAAGCAAGCTACTCACTTATATTTCATCTCAACTCCGACCAGAGCTTCATCCCTGAGAAAAAACCATATAAAAAGCTCCCTTTTCCAAAAACAAACCATTTCCAAGTGGTAGAAGTCAATTCGGAGCTAGAAATCGCAAGCTAGAGCCGATATCGCAAGAACGGTTAGCTAGTTTTTCATATTTGAGCTTTTTATTTCCAATCTGAAAATTACACTTCTATAATGATTTTAGGGCTTTGGTTACTGTTATCAATGTGTTAGGAAGGTGTCTTAAGCTTTGGAAAGTTAGGGTTTTTGTTGAGGAATCGAAAACAACCCTAGAGAACCAAAAAGCTTCGATCAATTTCGTTCAGTTTCTTTTAGGGATTTTGAGCTTCAACTCTGTCCTCCCAGTGTTTGATGAAATGTAAATCATATTAGATTGATATAATAATATATTTAAATTATTCTTGTTGTTGTATAAGCCTTAAATGTTTATTTTAGTACATTATAGTTTGATGAAACCGAATTCGAAACCACGTAAACCTATTTTTACTCAACTAGTTTCTTTAAATGTTTTACTTTATTCTATTTGTATAAAAACTCTAAAATCAGTATGTTAACCACGTTTTCAATGTTTTAGACTCACCAATATATTTGTTAAATGATTGTTGCCCTTAGGAGCTATGGAAAAATTTGTATTTTTACTTATTGGCCTAAGTGTACAGAAATGTGTCAAACTTACTAGTTGGGAATTGTCATGAAATTGATTTATGCAAGCCCTAAATGATGCTTTGGAATTTGGCAAAATATCAATAAATAAGGCGATATGCTGCCCATTTGAAAACAAAATCGAAATGATAATATTTTACTAATAATAAACCAGTTTCCCGTTTAGAACGTTATTTCGAGCTTTCTTGCTAAAAGTTCTTAAACTTATGCAACTATAGTTTATCGTAAACCTTATTTCAATTATTTATTTCTTCCCTATGGTTAATATTAAGTATTTGAATATGTTTTTTTTGCGGAATTAATTCAATTTACATTTAACAATAAGAAATCCCTTAAATTGCGTGTTCTAGGTGATATAGCACACTGTGAACTTTGAGGGGACTAATTCTTCTCTTCAAATCATCTTCTCTAGATAGTTAAAGGTAAGTAAAACTCACTCAACTGCATTACAAGGACAATACGTGCTGTGTGTTTAATTTATATTTTGTGCATTACTATGTCTTTGATGATCACGTGTGCATTCACAACCTCACGTCATTACGCATGTAAAAGTAAATGATTCTGTTAGTTGTACAAATTGTGAAAGGAGTCATTTTAAAGTATTATTCCATGTTATGTTTTGTGTATCAATTCTTTGTCGGGTTTGGATAGGCGGCAGACCTGTCTCTAATGTCCCGACCTAAGGGGACTATAAGTTTCCGGCGCGGTGTGGAAAGTCCCTTGTCGATCTCAAAGGAACATGTGATTTATAAATCCCACATGACGGCGATTATGTTTGTGATATGTCACCACCTCTCATATGATTTATTTGGCCACCATGTAATAGGTCTTGCAAATAAAACCGTCTACTGGCCCCAGTGATGAGTTGAGCACGTTATGGGCCCAACTAAGTGATTTTATTTTCAATTGAAGATGTTTTTATAAAATTTACGGTGCAATGACAAATGAAAAATGATATGTTTCAAATAATTCACATTTAGCATTGTTTTTGCTTACTGGGCATTTGCTCATTAATGTTCTTGTGATGCAGAGGATGTAAATTTATAGTGAATATTGATGATGTTGACTGGAGTGCTTCCGAGCCCATGATCTGATGCATAGTGGACGACTATGATCTTGTGGAAAACTTTTTGGTGTTGTTTATGTATTATAAGTATATAACAATAAAACTGCGCAGTACTTTTCTTTTCAACGAATACTTATACTTATATTTGTACTAATACTTTAGATGTATAAACGCTTCACGGTGTCTTTATTAAACTATTTTGAAAGGTTCAAATTGATCTCAAGTTTTTGAAGAGTTATGTGTGATTAATACTCTTTAACGTTAGTATGCTTAAAGTATAATTACGTTAAGGGGTGTTACAAAAAGTGACATCGCGCTAAAACAACAATCTTACAACTAGTTTTGCCGAAATATAGCCCTTAAAGAGCTTCGTTGGCTTTGTTTTCAAAAAGCCTTAAAAAGTCCCTTCGCGCTAAATCAAAATCCTTATAACTGGTTTTGCTGAAATATAGCCTTTAAAGGGCTTTTTTTAGCTCTGAAGTGACTCTAGCAAAGTTGATTTTATCCTAAATGAGTATTTTAACATATAATATATTATAAAATGTCTAAAGGACTCATTTGGAGCTCCAACAAGCCTTTAAATGTTACTTTTCGCAAAAAACAAAGTCCTTTTGTTTTGACGAAATCTGGCCTTTAAATGGCTTTTTATGCTCCAAAGCGACACTAGGAACGTTCTTTTGACCCCAACTGAGTTTTTAAACCTATAATATATTATAATAAGTATAATAAGTATATTATAATAAGTATTAAACCTCCAAAAAGCCTCGAAAACCCACTTTGCGCAAAACCAAAGTCCTTATAACTTATTTTGCTTAAATCTTTCTATAAAGGGCTCTTTTTTGGTCCAAAGTGACTCTAGCAAAGTTGTTTTGATCCCAAAGGAATATTTGCACATATAATATATTATAAAAGTCTAAAGGACTCATTTAGACCCCCAACAAGCTTTTAAATGTTACTTTGCGCAGAAACAAAGCCATTGTAACTAGTTTTGCCGAAATCTAGCCTTTACATGGCTTTTTATGCTCCGAAGTGACTCTAGCAAGGTTCTTTTTATCCCAACAAAGTTTTTAAACCTATAATATATTATAAGAAGTCTTAGAGACTCATTTTGAGCTCCAACAAGCCTTAAAAAGTCACATCGCTCTAAAACAAACATCTTATAACTAGTTTAATCGAAATATAGCCCTTAAAGGGCTTTGTTGGCTCCGAAGTACCTCTAGCAAATTTTTTGGATCCCAAATAAGTATTCGAACATAAAATATATTATATTAAGTCTTAGGGACCCATTTGAAGCTCCAACAAGCATTAAAAGTTCACTTTACGCTAAAACAAAGTCATTGTAACTAGTTTTGTCGAAATCGAACCTTTAAAGGGCGTTTTCGGCACTGAAGTGAATCTAGCAAAATCGTTTTGATCCCAAATGAGTATTTGGACATATTATATATTATAATCAGTCTAAAGTACTCATTTAAGCTACAACAACCATTAAAAAGTCACTTTGCGCAAAGACAAACTCCATATAACTACATATTTCGAAATATAGCCTTTAAAGCGCTTTTTTTTTTTCTCCAAAGTGACTCTAGCAAAGTTGCTTTGATCCAAAATGAGTATTTTAACATATAATATATTATAATAAGTCTAAAGAACTCATTTGGAGCTTCATATAGCCTTAAAAATACACTTTTCGCAAAAACAAAGTCCTTATAAATAGTTTTACCGAAATCTAACCTTGAAAGGGTGTTTTTGTCTCCGAAATGATTCTAGCAAAGCTCTTTTGATCCCAAATGAGTTTTTGGATATATAATATATTATAATAAGTCTTAGATTCTCATTCTTAGGACCAACAAGCCTTAAAAAGTTCCTTCGCGAAAAATCAAACTCCTTATAACTAGTTTTGCTGAGATATTGCCTTTAAAGGGCTTTTTTTGGCTCCGAAGTGACTCTAGTAAAGTTGTTTTGACCCCAAATGAGTATTTTAACATATAATATATTATGAAATGTCTTAAAGACTCATTTGGAGCTGCAACAACCCTCAAAATGTCTCCTTTCGCAAAAACAAAGTTCTTAAAATAAGTTTTGCCGAAATCTAGCCTTTAAAGGGATTTTTATGCTTCAAAGTGACTCTAGCAAAGTTCTTTTGATCCCAACTGATTTTTTGAACATATAATATATTATAATAAGTCTTAGAGACTCATATGGAGCTCCAACAAGCCTTAAAAAGTCAAATCACGCTAAAACTAACTTCTTATAACTGTTTTTGTCGAAATATAGCGCTTAAAGGGCTTTTTCGGCTCCGAAGTGACTGTAGCAAATTTTTTGGATCCCAAATGAGGATTTGAACATATAATTATGATATTAGGTCTTAGGGACCTATTTGAAACTCAAACAAGCCTTTAAAAGTCACTTCGCGCTAAAACAAAGTCATTATAACTAGTTTTGTTAAAATCGAGCCTTTAAAGGGTATCTTTGGCTCCGTAGTGACTTTAGCATAGTCGTTTTGATCCCAAAGGAGTATTTTAACAAATAATATATTATAATAAGTCTAAAGGACTCATTTAGAGCTCCAACATGTGTTCGCTCGAAAACACACGCGAATTTGTAACCGCAAGTGCACGGGTCATTCAAGTAATAAAGTGGATAATGAGTCCGAATATCGTTCCCATGGAGAACAAATGCCTATATCTAAGTACTACTATTAATAAAGAACTACTTTGTCTAGAAATCGAATTTAGATGAATGTAATAAAATTAGAATAAACAAAACAATGAAATTAAATTGACAAGAACTAAAATTGCACGGATTAACTCAATTAACTAATTACTAGGGTCGATTGGCTTCCCTCGATGCTTCCTCAATTCAATCCTTTACTAATTCATTACCACAATTTTTAGTTATATACTAGTCTAAGAGGTTATTAATTACGTCGCAGCTTTCGCATATAGACCTAATTGTGCATTTAATCCTAACTTACGCGTCCGTTTGCTAGAATTAACTACAAATTACGCTCAGCTCTTATAGTTCTAAATCGATCACCTCTCGGTCCCTACGATTTATAACTAGACTACCTAGACTATCAATCACCTCTCGTCCTTATGATGTCTAAGTTGTGTTCTTACTATTCCTGATTCAACTCAATTTCCTCTTTCGAGTTTAATTAAATTAAACCTAAATTCTTCTATTCAATCTTTCAATTGCAACAGAAAATAAAATAAACCAGCAAGAATCACAAGTATATAAACTGAATATTGCAGAAATTTATTAATTAAAATTGAAAAGAATCGACATCGAGTTCAGCCAATCTCTCCTAGACAGAGAGATTAGCCTCTCATAATTATGTACAGCAAAGAATAAATTCTAGAGTTCATGAATAACATAGAATTAAATGAGAAGAAGATACAAAAAGAATAAGAGTAAGAAAAACTCTAAAAATCGATGATCTTCACGAATTCCTCAGCTCCGATGAACGCTCAATCTTCTTCTTCTTGTTCTCTTGAGTTTCTCCTTTTCAAGTGTCTTTCTTTTTCGTCCAAGTCCCCCCTCTTCGTCCAAAATAGTGTTCTATTTATAGAGCACGAAGTTTGACCTAATTTTGGAGGAATTTCGGAACCTTTCGCGCTTGGAAAACGACGTCGTTCAGCCTCAGGAGGTCTGGCCGATCGATCGGCGCATAACTTGCGATCGATCGGCGCCTACGCTTTCTCAGGAATTGTGGCTCCCGATCGATCGGTTTCAATCTCACGATCGATCGGCGATGCTTCTGGTTGACTTCGCGTAGTTGAGCCGATCGATCGGCCAATGAGCCGCGATCGATCGGCATTCTTTCTGCCTTTTTCGTTGCGTTTCTTTAAACTTGAGCCGATCGATCGGCTAATGAGCCGCGATCAATCGGCGATGCCTCTGCCTTTTTGGGCTCGTCATTGCAACTCTTGCCGATCGATCGGCTAATGAGCCGCGATCGATCGGCGATGCCTCTGTCTTTGTCGTCTCGTTTTCCTTTGCTCCAAAATGTTCCGTTTTGTGTACTTTTTCACCTCGGTTTTCGTACTTGTGCTTAAATCACCTGTACACTCACAAAACTCATTAAATAACATAAACTTGAGGAATTAAACAACAATTCAAGCCTGAATTTGCGATATATAAGTGAGTATTTTGCTCACTTATCACACCTCCAAACTTGAATCATTGCTTGTCCTCAAGCAACAATGAAGCACAAATTTTAATTCTATGATGCATGACTCCTATCTTAAACATGAATAAGTGAATGAATGAATAATTGGATAAATGAATGAATAAATGAATGAATAATCCTAAATGAAAAATAATCCTAAATGAAAACAAAAGTATGATTCTAACTTCAACATCCGGATTCTTTATCGTGTATGGCATGGATAGTTCTCAGGGACATTTCACCGATTCCCTTGTGGTATCGAAGTCCTCATCCAACTAGAGCTTTTACAGATCAAGCTTACCTCGGAAATGGCCTTTCAAGTGTGTGTGTGCGATTCCTCTTTCATTCAACCGACTACTGCATACTCAAGAAGACTTAACGGTTCATACCGAAGAGAATCACCATAAGCCCGAACCCGTCGCTAATCTCCACTAATGTAGAACACAAGTAATTGAGGATCAAAAGGACTTTTCGGCTTGTAATATTGCGGCCTCGGCTAAGGTAGGTTGAAGGTAAATTTTAAGCTCGATGATCACCTAAACCCATGCCTCTACGGCAACACCACTGAATCTTTTTACACCTTCTTTTCCTTTCAATTTTTCCACCCGATTACCAAAATACCAAGCCACCCTTCCCCCAAACTTCGTTTTGACTACCCTTATTAAATTAGAGCATTGGATACTTTTTTTTTTTTTTTCGATCCAATATTTTTATTGTTGATACGGGTAACGAAATTGGGTTTAAGTGTCACGACCCGCTTCAACGGTCCGTGACTCATACTTGCTTACGTACGTATAAGTTTTATACTTAAACCTGACAATCACAATGTAATTATAGAAAGTAGTGTACGCGCGTACTTACTTTTTTTTTTTACAAAACATTACTACATCATTGCTATAACATTGTAAGAACTCTTAATTATACCACAGTGTTACTGCAATATAATCAAAATACTTCTTAACTATGCTACTGCAATGGTGTCAAAAAAATATATATACTCTTGTTCTTTAAAGTACTTTAGTTTGATATATTCATATTTACAAACCAACAGTACAAAATATTGAGCCACGAGAGTCTTCAACCACCACAGGTAGTCCACACACTCGTTATAGCATCCTCGACCTCCTCCTTAGCTTTGCGTCTTCTTACCTGTGTCTACAATACAAGAAACCTGGTGAGTTGCTAAACTCAATAAGTGACGAATCTATCTATGCTATGTGCCATGACAATTAATGCATCACATAAGAAATATAAATAATGAGCAGTACACATAATAATATAAGAGGTCATTTGTCCCATACCAAATGATCCCTGCAATAGAAAATAGTTTCTTAGTATTCCTAGCGTTGTCTCGACCACCCTTTTGTGATCATAGACCTTAGCCGACGAATCGGCGAACATGCATCATGAGAGAGTCTGGGATCCACTGATGGTACCGCATCATGAATCATAACATGAGGCGCCAGGCGGGGAGTGGGCCAGCTCAACCTTTAGAGCATCTCCCGGCCACATTACATCCTCCTGTATTATTTTAAAAACTATAGCATGCTATATTGCATCAAAAGATTTCATCATCATTATCAGGAGGGCATAAGTGTCAAAGAGTACTATCGGTACCATCGACTCGTTTTCGTAACATTCTATCTTATGTTGTTGACGTTTCAATCAACAACCCCCGGTACCGTATCATTTCAGGCGACCGAGCCACATATTCCTTGAGGGTTATTCATCTCGGGGTATAAACCCGACAAATACTTTCATTAAACTCATATTCTTTCATTTTACATTCATTGTTAATCATCTGGAGCTCGGAAGAATATTCCTAGGTCTTGATATTATTTCGCGCGGGAATAAGATTCCACGGCGGCGAAACTGTTCATTAATAACCCTCGTGATTCCTTGACTTGTAAGTCAAAGGATATTTCATCATTTGGTTGGTTTACAACACATTACAAGGCTCGGGTAGTTTCTAACCTTCATCGTAACTTATCGGGCAAGGCCCGTACTAAGTTTTATGAGTTAGAAAAGGCCGAGGCCATTAATCTTGTTAGTTTCATCATTACCGGGTTTAAACCTAATTTTGGTTATTAGCAAAGGAATTTAGATGCATAACCATACAATTCCTAGCACATAATACAATTTATTCTTGTATTGTAGGTGCATCATCACTTACTCGGAGTCACTCGGTGTGAAAATCGTCGCTTCGGGTCGTTTTGGTCTTCCGAGGGTCGGAACTTTGTATTTCCTATTATAACAATGTAAAAACCATTAGGTTTTAAAATTTATTCCATCAAAAATTCATTTAAAGTGCCTAAAATTCATTTTAAAGGTTTTTGGGCCAATTTGGGTCAAAAAGAGGCATAGAAAAATGTTTCAGGTCGTTTCGGAGTCATTTGGCCCAAGCCGACACATGCTGGGCGTGCAAGGGGGCTGCTGGGCGCGCACACGGGGCTGGCCGGGCGCGCAGGGCCGCACACGGGGCCTGCTGGGCGCGCACGGGCCGCCAGCAGCACGCCTGGCGCGCGCATGGGGGCTGGAAGCACGCCTGGCGCGCGCACGGGCGCAGGCAGCGCACCTGGCGCGCGCGCTGGGCACCTGTCGGGCACGCTGGGCGCCTGCCGCGCGCGCAGGGCGCATGCCGCGCGCGCTGGGCGCCTACCGCGCGCGCTGGGCGCCTGCCGCGCTCGCTGGGCGCCTGCCACGCGCGCTGGGCGCGCCTGCTGCGCGCGCTGGGCGCCCACAGCGCGCCTACAGCGCCCAGGTCCCCGGGCAGTGACCAAATTGCACCAATTTGTGCAATTTTCACCACCAAACTAATTTTTAAAGCTTAAATCAATATTTTATACTTCAATACACACCAAACTTCATTCAAATCTAATAAATCATCAAAACTTTCCCTCTTAGACCTATGATCAAACAAAACATATTCAAAACTTAACTAACTTTGTAATTTCTTTCTCAAGCAAGATTAACCTTTCCTTTTACCTTCAATTGACTAATTCTCAAACAAAAATACAATTCAACATCATCAACATCAACCACAACTCAGTTTAACATCATTGAGATCTTAATTTATTTCAAAACATCTCAAAACATCCTTGTACAAACTTATGATCTCTAAGGAAAAGAATTCTACCTTTTTGTGTTGTTCTTTCTTTGAACTTGTAGAATTTTCCTTCCAAACACTTCTCCAAGCTTTTCAATGGTTTAAAAGAAATTATAAGAAATTATTAGGTGCTGTAAATTCACTTGAGAGAAGATGAGAGCAAGAAGAAACTACAAACTTACCAAACTTGTTCAAACTAACTTTGATTCCTTTTTTACTTTCTTCTTCTTGTTCTTCCTTTCCTTTCTCTCTTCTTTCTTTTTTTTTTTTCCTCTTCCTTTCTTTTCTTCACTTTCTGTTCTGTTTTGGTGCTTCAAATTCGTGCTAAGGCTGGTTAGTTAAATAAAAACCTAAGCTAGTTGGTGTGTCGCGACGACGTCACGGCGAGGTAATCGCCTTTCCACCTCAAGCTTGGCTTTTGACACCTCTAGCTTAAATTTTGCTTACTAAGCTATTAAAAGATCAGACTTAATATCTAAAGGCCAGCTCATACTTGCCCATGTGATGGTGAAACCCGTCGTGCTTACTTCTTTTACGAAATTTGCACGTTAGTCCACCGAAATAAACTCTTAACAACTAAGTACTTTGCTACATTTCTAAAAATATTTCTAAGCTCTTCAAGCACAATTTCTTTCTTAAAACACCATATTTATATAATTATAAAGTACTATATACATTTTCAGAATTTATAGAGCTCATTTCATATTTTTCCTTGGTGTTACAATTTCGGTCCCGAAATAGCGGTTTTTACCGAAATATCACCGTAACTTCTTCGTTTGACCTCGGATTGGCCTCAAATTTCATACATGAGCTCAATATACTGATATAAGCTCAAAACAAATTTATTTTCTTGATTGGTGACCATTTTCTTCATTTTTTCCAAATTTGGTCCAAAAATGCAATTTTTTGTAAAGTTTCGGACTCGTTGTGCAATTTTTGGATGTAACAAGAATTCTTAAACAAAAATCCTTGTCTTTTGTCACCAAAATCTAATATTAAACTCATTCCTTGACATAACTAATAACTTACTAATATTTATTTCAGTTATTCAACTAATCACGCCTTGATTAGTCGAATTAGGGTTTCGGACTCGCGAGGGATTTTATGAAAGAAAACATTCTCGTACTCGTTGTAATTTTCAAGAAATACACAACGGTTTATTTATTATATAATTTATGGGACATTGGGGAGTCGGGGTTCACATTAAGGCTCTACATTGTTAACATAATCACTTTCCTTCATACAAAATTAAGCATCGCAGTCTAGGTGAACAAGGGTGATTGTGGATAATGTAAGGTTAGTGGGTGTGTAAATGTCACTGGTTGGTAAAATCAGAAATAAATGGTGGTTATAGGCTCAAAACTATGGGTGCAAAGATATATTGTCCAAGGTGTGCTATTTAGGCTCAAACGGTCCAAATGATGGCCTTAATCATCTCCTCAATTTCTTGTTACTAGGATTTCGCCTCGAAAAGCAACTAAGGTCGGGTTCTAGAGATCTCGAACAAGCATTATCAGAAAGAACTTCTATTGCATACTTTCATCAGTCGGATTTCAAGAGAAATATTACGTGCATGGAATGTGAAATAGCCAAATCCTAAGTTTACTATCAATGTTATACTCAAAGAAGGGGAAAAACTTACGACACAACGCAGGACTCGACTTCGTGCCAGTCCTCATCATCGACTCACGCCATTGCACAAATGAAAGAAACACTAAACATTTCGTTAGAATTCATACAAATAGCCAATTTTATTAACATGCATCAATGAAAACAAGCTACATAAAATTAAACCTAATAACCTAACAATAAAGTAAATGACAATGAAAACTAGATAGTTCAACAATAATAAAAATACAACTAATAATAAAAAAATAAAGATAGAAATTGTGCCTCCTCTCGATCGGGTTGCTGCGGCCTTGCCATGCAATGGAAAGCACCCCCCTAAACTTGGAATAGACAGTGTCCTCACTGTCTCAAATGAAGCGGTGGAAGGGGGGGCCTATTCGGGCCAAGGTTCCCACTCGACGTCAGGTCAGTCCGGGGATGGGCTGCGGTATGGCTGCAGGAGGTACTCGGGGAATGGCTCCCTCGGTTGGTGCTGCAGGTCCACCTCCAGGTTGTGCACATGCTGGGCGAGGTGGTACTGGCGCTGCTGCATGTCGGTCACACGGCGAAGGAGGCTAGCCTGACCCAACTGTAAAGACTCCTGACCCAACCGCAGGGTCTCGAAACCCTGAGTCATCAGCGTGGCGAGGGAGTCGAATGAATGGGGCTCTGGTGGTGGCGCACTGGAAGAGGATCCCTCGCCTGGCTGGACTTGGCGACGCGACCGACGCGGCGTTCCCGTTCTTCATCAACTCCGGCGTCGATATTCTGCGTCGGAATCATGTTGAAGTGCCGAATGCGCGGTGGGGCTGCGGGTGGGGGCGGTGGCGGAGGCTGATTGGGGAAAGGCACGAAGCCCATCCCGTCCGGGTCTGGGGTACCGCCGGGCCACTGCTCGAATCTCATCAAGCTGTCGTGGTTAAACTTCCTCGGCCCCAATGTCATCTCCTCATCGCTCATCGGCACACCGGCCTGAGCATACAAATGGGTGATCAGAATCGGATGAATGAGTGCCGCCGGGTGCTGCCCCAGATTCGCCCGATGGCAGATGGAGTCTTTAATGATCGTGGCGGCGTCGATTGAGCGGCCGGAGCAGATGCAGTAGGTGAGGAGGGCTCGGTCGGTTGTAATCTCCGATCTCTGGGAGGTCGGTATGAGATTGTGGCGGATGAGGTGATACCACGCATGCGCAAAACGGTTGAGAGTGTTGGCACGGACATGCAGTGGCTTGGTCGGGTTGGAGGCCGAATAAGACCACTGGGAGCCTGGGAAACCCATCTCTTGCAAAAGAGCCTCATAATCGGCACCCTCGTGTAATAAACGATGAAAATCGTCATCCGCGACCGTTGGAAGGTTGAGGACGCTCCGTAGGGTATCTGAGCTGAAGGACACGTCCCTGCCTCGAACTAACACGACATTGCCCGGTCTGTTGAAGTGGGCGTTGGCGTAGAACTCCCGGACCTCGACCACATTGGCTGCGCAAGGTTGGTCGCACAACCGTTGCCAGCCGAGCCGGCGTATCTGAGCCTGCAAATGACCGTCGCTAGGCTCAGGGGCGAAATCGCACTCCACGTGCGTTGGTTAGCCAGACTGCACAAAATGCTTATAGAGTCGCTCGGCATCTGCATTGACAAACACTTGAGAAAAAGCCACGGCGGGTCGGCGCACCAACTCGGCCGGCACCCTAGTCTTTCTCTTACCCATGTCGGAGAGGATAATCGAACTCAACAACCACAACAACTAACCGCACAGCACACGAAGCAAACCCGCAACAATAGACAGTAAAACAAACCCACTAGACGACCACCAATAGAGCTAAAAATCCAATAATGCACCAAAATCACCGACGCCCACCCCGCAGAAAAATTGTAGCAGCAAGTAATCCAAACAATAAACCACAACCCAACCAACAAAGCTTGCCAACAACCTAGGTCCACGGAGAGGAAAAGTGGCAAACCTCAAAAAACGAGAAGCAGCCGACGGTGCACTGTGACGGCGGCGCGCAACGAATGATGACTCGAAGATGGGAGGGCTGGCGCGGAGAGACGCGAGGCCGAGCGGCGCGGAAGGTGAGAGAGACGCGAGGCTGAGGGCGGGGCTGCGTTCGAGACGCTGGCTTTGCGAGGGGTGAGGCGGAGTGGGCGAGGAGGGCACGGCGGGGGCTGAATGGGCTCGCGAGGGTGGCTTGGTGGGGGAAATTATCTGGTGGCGAGAGGAGGAGATGGTGTTCGGTCGGCTGGTGGTGAGGGAGAGAGAGATGGAGAGAGAGTGGCATTCGATCGGCTGGTGGTGATTGGGGCGAAGTGATGAAGTTTATAAGATAAAAACCCTCGAACTCAAGTGAAACGCAGCGTTTCAGACCTTTTTGCGCCTTGCCGATCGATCGGCCCTCGTTTCGCAATCGATCGGCTCTCTCGCGATCGATCGCAGCAGAGTCGGCGATCGATCGGCTTGATGTTTGTCTGTCGAAAGTCTCTCTCGCGATCGATCGGCTTATTCCTCCCGATCGATCGGCGTTGGCTCGGCCTTAAATTTTTTTTTTTCATCTGAAAATCAAAAACAAACTTATTAGCCATCATATCGAACTTCAAACTACAAAATGAAGATAAAACAATAAAAATGCAAATAAAATAAAATGAAAATAAAAAGAAACAAAACTTAAAAAGCGAAAACATAAAATACGGCTCGGGTTGCCTCCCGAGAAGTCGATCCGTTTAACGTCCATCTTGACGCTGCATCTCTTTATCCGAGGAATGTAATGACAGCCACTTGGCGAACTTCATTGCCCATGTACGGTTTGAGTCGTTGACCGTTCACCTTGAAAGTCGCCCCGTCGTCGCTTTTTACTTCAACGGCACCATGGGGAAACACTTTAACCACTGTGAATGGTCCCGACCATCGGGACTTCAACTTACCTGGAAAGAGTTTAAGGCGTGAATTGAACAAAAGGACCTTCGCACCTTCTTCGAATTCCCGTCGGACTAAGTTTTTATCGTGCCATCGCTTTGTCTTTTCCTTGTAGAGACGAGCACTTTCATAAGCCTCAAGACGCATCTCGTCAAGCTCGTTCAAGTCTAGAAGACGCTTTTCACCGGCGGATTTCAAATCGAAATTGAGCTTCTTGATTGCCCAATATGCCTTGTGTTCCAACTCCACTGGTAGATGGCAGGCCTTTCCAAACACCAACCGATACGGTGACATTCCTATAGGTGTCTTGAAAGCGGTTCGATAGGCCCATAGTGCATCATCCAACTTTGTCGACCAATCTTTTCTGTTGGATTGTACCGTCTTCTCCAGGATCGATTTCACTTCTCTGTTAGACACTTCCGCTTGGCCATTTGCTTGAGGATGGTAGGCTAGTGTTTTCTTGTGCTTGATCCCATACTTTGCCATTGTGGCATCAAACACCTTGTTACAGAAGTGTGTGCCTTCGTCACTAATAATAGCTCGGGGGGTGCCGAAACGAGTAAAGATGTTCTTGGAAAGGAACTTGACCACTACCTTCGCATCATTCGTTGTTGTTGCCACCGCTTCCACCCACTTGGAGACGTAGTCCACGGTGAGCAAAATGTATAGATTCCCGAAAGATGGAGGGAATGGTCCCATGAAATCAATGCCCCAAACATCGAATATTTCAACTTCGAGAATGGAGGTTAATGGCATCTCATGTCGTCGGGATATGTTACCCGTCCGTTGGCATCTATCACAACTCATAATAAAAGCATGGGCGTCTTTAAACAATGATGGCCAATAAAAACCAGACTGTAACACCTTATGAGCTGTGCGAATGGCCCCGAAATGTCCTCCATATGGTGCAGAATGGCAATGATATAGGATGTCGAGGAACTCTTCTTCAGGAACACAACGGCGGATGACTTGGTCAGAACACCGCCGAAACAAGAAAGGCTCGTCCCAAAGGTAGTAGTTGACATCATGGAGGAATTTCTTGCGTTGTTGTGTTGTCAGATCAGGAGGAAGCACATGACAGGAAAGGTAATTCACAAAATCTGCAAACCATGGGATGTAGTCACGAATAGCCATTATCTGTTCATCCGGAAATTGCTCATGTATAAGAGGGGTTTCAGAATTTTCTCTTGTGCCCTCGAGATGCGACAGATGGTCAGCCACAACATTTTCTACCCCACGCTTATCACGGATCTCCATATCGAATTCTTGCAAGAGAAGTACCCACCGAATGAGACGAGGTTTGGCATCCTTCTTTTCTAGCAAATAACGGATGGCGGCATGATCAGTGAATACGACAACTTTCGATCCAATGATGTAAGCTCGAAACTTGTCACAAGAATACACAACTGCCAGCATTTCTTTCTCAGTTGTAGTGTAGTTTCCTTGAGCCTCGTTCAACGTTCTGCTAGCATAATAAATAGCTCGAAACACCTTATCCTTCCTCTGACCCAACACGGCTCCTACGGCAAAATCACTGGCGTCACACATAATTTCAAATGGAAACCCCCAGTCTGGTACGGCCATAATCGGTGCCTGAATCAGTTTCTCCTTGAGAATGTTGAATGCTTGTAGACATGACTCGCCAAACTCAAACGGCGCATCCTTCTCTAAGAGATTGCACAATGGTCGAGCTATTTTAGAGAAATCCTTGATGAATCTACGATAGAAGCCAGCATGACCCAGAAAACTTCTAATGCCCTTTACATTCACTGGTGGTGGTAGATGTTCTATCGTAGATATTTTGGCTCGATCAACTTCCAACCCATCTTTTGAAACTCTGTGGCCCAGAACAATGCCCTCTTTAACCATGAAGTGACATTTCTCCCAATTTAAGACCAGTTGCTTCTCTTCACATCTTTTCAGCACCATACCCAGATTGGTCAAACAATGATCGAAAGAAGAGCCAAAAACAGAGAAGTCATCCATGAAGATCTCCATGACATCTTCAACCAAATCCGCGAAGATAGCCATCATACAACGCTGAAATGTAGCAGGAACATTGCAGAGGCCGAATGGCATACGGCGAAAGGCGAATGTACCATACGGACAAGTAAATGTAGTCTTCTCTTGGTCCTCAGGAGCTATGGCAATCTGATTATACCCGGAGTATCTATCTAGAAAGCAGTAATACTGGTGGCCAGCCAACCTGTCAAGCATCTGGTCAATGAAAGGCAGAGGGAAGTGGTCTTTTCTGGTAGCCTTATTCAACTTTCTGTAGTCAATGCAGATACGCCATCCTGTCACGGTGCGAGAGGGAATTAGCTCATTCTTCTCATTCTTCACCACTGTCATGCCACCCTTTTTCGGAACAACTTGAACTGGACTGACCCAAGAACTGTCTGAGATTGCATATATGAACCCTGCGTTTAACCACTTCAAAACCTCTTTCTTTACTACTTCTTTCATTGCTGGATTCAACCGCCGCTGATGCTCAATAGTGGGTTTGTAGTCATCCTCCATTAAAATCTTATGCATACAGATCGAGGGACTGATTCCTTTTATGTCTGAGATCGACCATGCGAAGGCAGATTGGTGTTGGCGAAGGACCTCAAGAAGCTTTAGCTCTTCTTCTTTAGTTAAGTCAGATGAGATAATCACTGGCTTCGTCTCATCTTCACCCAAAAAGGAGTAGCGGAGGTGTTCTGGCAGTTGTTTCAACACTAGGCCGTCTGAAGTCTTTACTTCCTCCTCAATCACTGTCTCATCGTCTTTGTTTTCCAGGGCAAGTATAGTCTCAATCACTCCATCGACACAAGTTGGAGTTTCTTTGTCAAGATCTACCTCTGATAAGGACTCGCTCAAACACTTCTCCAACGGGTCCGTATGAATCAACTCTTGAAAATACTTTTCTGCACATGGCTTTAACACCTCAATTCGCTTGCACGAGGGTTCTTCAGATGGAAATTTCATAGCCTGAGGGATGTTAAACTTCACCTCTTCACCGTTTACTCGCAAAGTGAGATGGCCTTCTCGTACATCAATTAATGCTTGTCCCGTTGCTAAAAATGCCCTACCAAGGATAATGGGGACGTCCCTGTCTTCCTCCATGTCGAGAACCACAAAGTCCACCGGGAAGATGAACTTATCTATTTTCACGAGCACGTCCTCAAGAATCCCTCGAGGGAAGGCAATAGACCTGTCTGCCATCTGTAAAGAGATCGAAGTTGGTGTGAGGTCTCCGATGTCTAGCTTGTTAAGGATAGATGAAGGCATGAGGTTAATGCTAGCTCCAAGATCGCACAGTGCTTTCTCAATAATGTGGCCTCCAATCGAGCAAGGAATAGTGAAACTTCCTGGATCTTTCAGCTTTTCTGGTAATTTTCTCTGAATGATGGCACTACACTGTTCTGATAAGTTGATCATCCCTTGTTCTTTAATCTTCCTTTTCTTGGTCATTATCTCCTTCATAAACTTGGCGTAATGGGGCATCTGTTCCAAAGCATCGGCAAACGGGATATTCACCTGTAGTTTCTTGAAAATGCTCAGGAACTTGGAGAACTGTTCATCAATTATCTTCTTTTTGAACCGCTGAGGGTATGGAAGAGGATGGGTTATCTTTGGCGGCTTGTCAGGAAAGGTAATGTTACCAGGTGTGACAACTATAGGTTCTGTGACTTGGGTAGTGTCTTCGTTTACCTTCTCCACTTCACCTTCTTTCAACTGTTCCTTTTTATTTTCTCCCAACTCCTTTCCACTCCGTAGAGTTACAGCTTTACATTCCCGTGGGTTTTTCTCTGTATCACTAGGAAATGTCCTAGCAGATTGTTCTTGAACTGCTAAAGCCAACTGACCAATCTGAGTCTCTAGTGTTTTGATTGTTGCCCCCATGTTCACACAATGAGTCTCTAAACTATTGAAGCGCTTGTCGTAAGCGTCCATTCTTTTCCTTGACTCGCTCACAAAAGCATTAATGTTGTCCTCTAGATTCGGCGCCCTCTTTTCCACAGACGCGTTATAATTCGATGAGGATTGCCCTTGGAACCCCGGAGGTGGTGCATTCAGAGCGTTTCTTGGGTTGCTGTAGGAGAAGTTTTCATGGTTCCTCAACCCTGGATGATAATGTGCAGGCAGATTGTTGTTTGGCCGAAATTGATAGTTCCTGTTTCCCACAAACTGAGCATCTTCTACCCCAAACTGTTCCTCTGAATGTTGTGCTTGCTCTGGCTAGCCCTGCATCATCGCTACTTGTCCCATGGTTGGCCCTTTCTGATTAGCAAGTTGATTGGTCAAGGACGCAATTTGTGCTTGAATTGCAGACAACTGATCGACTTCTAAAACTCCTGCAACTCGTCTACCCATGTTTCTGTCTGAAGGTGCCTGATAATGACTCGTGGCCATCTCCTCATACAAATCACAAGCTTCTTCAGCCGTTTTATTCATCACTGAACCACCTGCTGCAGCATCTACCATACTCCTAGTGGCATAGTTCAAACCATTGTAGAATGTCTGAGCTTGAAACCATAGCTCAAACCCGTGTTGTGGACACCTCCTTAACAGGTCCTTAAACCTGTCCCAAGCATCGTACAATGATTCGCTCTCCCCTTGTCGGAATTGGCTTATCTCAACCCTTAGCTGCGAAGTCATCTGTGGAGGGAAGAACTTTGTGAGAAACTTCTGCACCATGGCATCCCAAGTTTCAATGGACCCCTTTGGAAGAGCATGGAACCATGTGCGAGCCTTGTCCCGGAGAGAGAACGGGAACAATTGGAGCTTAATTGTGTCATGGGGCACACCATTATACTTCACAGTGTCGCACAGCTCCAGAAAGGATGATAGATGGTTATGAGGATCTTCAGACGGCAAACCCCCAAACTGCTGCTGTTGTACCATGGCGATCAATCCGGGTTTCAACTCGAAATTGTTAGCGTTGATGGCCTGTCGCCGAATCCCCGAATAGTTTTCATTGACTACAGGCCTCAAGTAGTCGCGAAGCGTGCGGGTTTCATTCTGAGGTTGTTGCCCCTGTTGAGCCTGTAGAACATTAACGTTCCTTGCTTGTTGCGCAGCCGGTACATCGTCGGCCATTGTGAACTCGGATGTCAAATTCCTGTTGCTCTTTCTCAACGACCGAAGTGTGCGTTCAATTTCTGGATCGAGTGGTAATATGTGTTGACCACCCGACCTTGGCATACACCTATAAAGCAAATGCACAAAAGAGACCGGCAACGTTAGTTAAGTAAAAATAAAACTCTAAATCAAAATAATTCTCGTTTATTGTAGTATTAAACAAAGTTAGACGCTTTGTTCCCCGGCAACGGCGCCAAAAGCTTGTTCGCTCGAAAACACACTCGAATTTGTAACCGCAAGTGCACGGGTCATTCAAGTAATAAAGTGGATAATGAGTCCGAATATCGTTCCCACGGAGAACAAATGCCTATATCTAAGTACTACTATTAATAAAGAACTACTTTGTCTAGAAATCGAATTTAGATGAATGTAATAAAATTAGAATAAACAAAACAATGAAATTAAATTGACAAGAACTAAAATTGCACGGATTAACTCAATTAACTAATTACTAGGGTCGATTGGCTTCCCTCGATGCTTCCTCAATTCAATCCTTTACTAATTCATTACCACAATTTTCAGTTATATACTAGAGTAAGAGGTTATTATTTACGTCGCAGCTTTCGCATATAGACCTAATTGTGCATTTAATCCTAACTTACGCGTCCGTTTGCTAGAATTAACTACAAATTACGCTCAGCTCTTATAGTTCTAAATCGATCACCTCTCGGTCCCTACGATTTATAACTAGACTACCTAGACTATCAATCGCCTCTCGGTCCTTATGATGTCTAAGTTGTGTTCTTACTATTCCCGATTCAACTCAATTTCCTCTTTCGAGTTTAATTAAATTAAACCTAAATTCTTCTATTCAATCTTTCAATTGCAACAGAAAATAAAATAAACCAGCAAGAATCACAAGTATATAAACTGAATATTGCAGAAATTTATTAATTAAAATTGAAAAGAATCGACATCGAGTTCAGCCAATCTCTCCTAGACAGAGAGATTAGCCTCTCATAATTATGTACAGCAAAGAATAAATTCTAGAGTTCATGAATAACATAGAATTAAATGAGAAGAAGATACAAAAAGAATAAGAGTAAGAAAAACTCTGAAAATCGATGATCTTCACGAATTCCTCAGCTCCGATGAACGCTCAATCTTCTTCTTCTTGTTCTCTTGAGTTTCTCCTTGTCAAGTGTCTTTCTTTTTCGTCCAAGTCCCCCCTCTTCGTCCAAAATAGTGTTCTATTTATAGAGCACGAAGTTTGACCTAATTTTGGAGGAATTTCGGAACCTTTCGCGCTTGGAAAACGACGTCGTTCAGCTTCAGGAGGTCTGGCCGATCGATCGGCGCCTACGCTTTCTCAGGAATTGTGGCTCCCGATCGATCGGCTTCAATCTCACGATCGATCGGCGATGCTTCTGGTTGACTTCGCGTAGTTGAGCCGATCGATCGGCCAATGAGCCGCGATCGATCGGCATTCCTTCTGCCTTTTTCGTTGCGTTTCTTTAAACTTGAGCCGATCGATCGGCTAATGAGCCGCGATCGATCGGCGATGCCTCTGCCTTTTTGGGCTCGTCATTGCAACTCTTGCCGATCGATCGGCTAATGAGCCGCGATCGATCGGCGATGCCTCTGTCTTTGTCGTCTCGTTTTCCTTTGCTCCAAAATGTTCCGTTTTGTGTACTTTTTCACCTCGGTTTCCGTACTTGTGCTTAAATCACCTGTACACTCACAAAACTCATTAAATAACATAAACTTCAGGAATTAAACAACAATTCAAGCCTGAATTTGCGATATATAAGTGAGTATTTTGCTCACTTATCAACATGCCTTAAAAAGTCACTTTGCGCAAAGACAAAGTCCATATAACTACTTATTTCGAAATATAGCTTTTAAAGGGCTTTTTTTTTTTTTTGCTCTGAAGTGACTCTTGCAAAGTTGTTTTGATCCCAAATGATTATTTGAACATATAATATATTATAATAAGTCTAAAGGACTCATTTGGAGCTCCAACAGACCTTAAAAACTCACTTTACACAAAAATAAGTTTTTATAACTTGTTTTACCAAAATCTAAACTTTAAAGGGCGTTTTTGGCTCCGAAGTGACTCTAGCAAATTTCTTTTGATCCCAAATGAGTATTTGAATATATAATATATTATAATGAGTCTTAGGGACTTATTTGTAGGTCCAACAAGTCTTAAATAGTCTCTTCGCGCTAAAACAAGCTCATTATAGCTAATTTTACCGAAATATAGCCTTTAATGGGCCCTTTTGGCTCTAAAGTGATAGTAACAAATTGTTTTGACCCCGAATGTGTATTTGAGCAATAATATATTTTAACAAGTCCAAAGGACATATTTGGATTTACAACAAGTCTTCAAAACTCACTTTATGGAAAAACAAAGTCCTCATAACTAGTAATTTCGAAATATAGCTTTTGAAGGGCTTTATCGGCTCCGAAGTGACTCTAGGAACGTTGTTTTGATCCCAAATGGGTATTTGAACATATATTATATTATAATTAGTCTAAAGGACTCATTTGGAGCTCCAACAACCTTAAAATGTTACTTTGCCTAAAAACAAAGTACGTATAACTAGTTTTGCCGAAATCTAGCCTTTAAAGGGCTTTTTATGCTCCGAAGTGACTGTAGAAAAGTTCTTTCGATCCCAACTGAGTTTTTGAACAAATAATGAATTATAATATGTCTTGGGGACTCATTTAGAGCTCCAACAAGCCTTACAAAGTCACGTCGCGCTAAAACATATTTCTTATAACTAGTTTTGTCGAAATATAGCCGTTGAAAGGCTTTTTCGGCTCCGCAGTGACTCAAGCAAATTTTTTTGATCCCAAATGAGTATTTGAACATATAATATTATATTAAGTCTTTGAACCTATTTGAACCTCCAACAAGCCATAAAAAGTCACTTTTCGCAAAAACAAAGCCCATATAGCAACTTGTTTTGAAATATCGCCTTTAAAGGTCTTTTTTGGCTCCGAAGTGACTCTAGCAAGGTTGTTTTGACCAAAAATGAGAATTTAAACATATAATATCTTATAATAAGTCTGAAGGACATATTTGGTGCTCCAACAGGCCTTAAAAACTCACTTTGCGCAAAATCAAAGTCCTTATAATTAGTTTTGCCAAAATCTAAACTTTAAAGGGCTTTTTTGGCTCCGAAGTGACTCTAGCAAGGTTGTTTTGATCCCAAATGGTATTTGAACAAAGAATATATTATAATAAGTCTAATGGACTGATTAGGAGATCCAAACGAGCCTTAAAAACTCACTTTGCACAAAAACGAAATCCTTATAACTAGTTTTGCCAAAATCTAATTTTAAAGGACTTTTTTTGGGTCCCAAGTGATTCTAGCAAAGTTGTTTTGATCACAAATGAGTATTTGAACATATAATATATCATAATAAGTCTAAAGGACTCATTTGGAGCTCCAACAAGCCTTTAAATGTTACTTTGCGAAAAAACAAAGTCCTTTTATCTAGTTTTGACAAAATATAGCCTTTAAATGGCTTTTTATGCTCCAAAGTGACTCTAGGAAAGTTCTTTTGACCCTAACTGAGTTTTTAAACCTATAATATATTATAATAAGTATAAAGGACTCATATAAAACTCCAAAAAGCGTTGAAAACCCACTTTGTGTAAAAACAAAGTCCGTATAATTTATTTTGCCGAAATCTAAGCCTCTAGAGGGCTCTTTTTGCTCAAAAGTGACTCTAGCAAAGTTGTTTTGATCCCAAATGAGTATTTGAACATATAATATATTATTAAAAGTCTAAAGGACTCATTTAGACCTCCAACAAGCTTTTAAATGTTAGTTTGCACAGAAACAAAGCCATTGTAACTAGTTTTGCCGGAATCTAGCCTTTAAAGGGCTTTTTATGCTCCGAAGTGACTCTGGCAAGGCTCTTTTAATCCCAACAGAGTTTTTGAACATATAATATATTATAATAATTCTTAGAGACTCATTTTGAGCTCCAACAAGCCTTAAAAACTTAATTTTCACAAAAACAAAGTCCTTATTACTAGTTTTGCTGAAATCTAACCTTTAAAGGGCTTTTTTGGATCTGAAGTGACTCTAGCGAAGTTGTTTCGATCCCAAATGAGTATTTGTGCATATAAAATATGATAATAAATCTGAAGGATTCAGTTTTACCTCCAAAAAGCCTTAAAATGTCACTTTGTGCAAAAATAAAGTCCTTATAACTAGTTTTGCCGGAATTGAACCTTTAAAGGGCCTTTTATGCTCCGAAGTGACTCTGTCAAAGTTCTTTTGATCCCAAATGAGTATTTAAAAAAATAATATATTATAATAAGTCTTAGGGGCTCATTTAGAGATCCAACAAGCTTTAAAAAGTCACATCGCGCTAAAAGAAAATTCTTTATAACTAGTTTTGTCAAAATATAGCCTTTAAAGGGGTTTTTTGGTTCCGAAGTGACTCTAGCAAATACTTTTGATTCCAAATGAGTATTTGATTATATAGTACATTATATTAAGTCATAGGGACCAATTTAAAGGTCCAACAAGCCATAGAAAGCCACTTCGCTCTAAAACAAAGTCACTTTGATTAGTTTTAATGAAATAGAGCTTTCGAAGAGTATTTTTGGCTCCGAAGTGACTCTACCAAAGTTGTTTTGATCCCAAATGAGTATTTGAACATATAATATACTGTAATAAGTGTAAATACTCATTTTGAGCTCCAACAAGCCATAAAAAGTCAATTTGCGCAAAAACAAAGTCCATATAACAACTTATTTCGAAATATAGCCTCTAAAGGGCTTTTTTTTTTTTGCTCCGAAGTGACTCTAGCAAAGTTGTTTTGATCTCAAACAAGTATTTTAACATATAATATATTATAATATGTCTAAAGGACATATTTGGAGTGCCTACAAGCCTTAAAAACTCACTTTGCGCAAAAAAAAAAAAAATTCTTATAACTATTTTTGTCGAAATCTAACCTTTAAAGGGCTTTTTCGGGTCCGAAGTTACTCTAGCAAAGTTGTTTTGATCCTAAATGAGAATTTTAACATATAAACAAAGTCCTTACAACTAGTTATGCTGAAATCTAGCCTTTAAAGGTCTTTTTATGCCTCAAAGTGACACTAGCAAAGTTATTTTGATCCCAACTGAGTTTTTGAACATATATTATTTTATAATAAGTCTTAAGGACTCATTTGGAGATCCAACAAGCTTTCAAAAGTCACATTGCGCTAAAACAAATTCCTTATGCTAGCTTTACCGAAATATAGCCTTTAAAGGGCTTTTTTGGTCTCGAAGTGATTCTAGCAAATTTTTTTGATCCCGCATAAGAATTTGAATATATAATATATTATATTTAGTCTTACAGACCCATTTGAAGCTCCAAAAAGCCTTAAAAAGTCGCTTCGCACCAAAACAAGGTCATTATAAATAATTTTATCGCAATGGAGCCTGTAAACGGTATTTTTGGCTCCGAAGTGATTCTAGCAAAGTTTATTTGATCACAAGTCAGTATTTAAACATATAATAAATTATCATAAGTCTAAAGACTCATTTGGAGTTCCAACAAGCCTTAAAAAGTCACTTTGCGCAAAAACAAAGTCCTTATAAATAGTTTTGTCGATATATAGCCTTTAAAAGGCTTTTTTGGCTCCAAAGTCAGTCTAGCAAAGTTATTTTTAAGCCAAAATAGTATTTAAACATATAATATATTATAATCAGTCTAAAGGACGCAATTGGAATTCCAACAAGAATTAAAGAGTCACTTGTTGCGAAAACAAAGTCCTTATAACTAGTTATTTTGAAATATAGCCTTTAAACGGCTTTATCGTATCCGAAGTGACTCTAGCAAACTTCTTTTGGCCCCAAATGGGTATTTGAACATATAATATATTATAATAAATCTAAAAGACTTATTTGGAGCTCCAAAAATCTTAAAATGTCACTTTTCGCAAAAATAAATTCCTTATAACTAGTTCTGCCGAAATCTAGCCTTTAAAAGGCGTTTTATGCTCCGAAGTGACTTTGCAAAGTTCTTTTGATCCAAACTGTATTTTTCAACATATAATATATTATAATAAGTCTTAGGGACTCATTTGGAGCTCCAACAAGCCTTAAAAAGTCACATCGCGCTAAAACAAAATTCTTATAACAAGTTTTGCCGAAATATAGCTCTTAAAGGGCTTTTTTTTGTTTCCGAAGTGACTCTAGCAAATTTTTTTGATCCCAAATAAGTATTTGGACATATAATATATTATGTTAAGTCTTAGGGATCCATTTGAAACTCTAACAAGCCCTAAAAAGTCATTTCAGGCTAGAACAATGTTATTATAAATACTTTTGTCGAAATCAAACCTTTAAACGGAGTTTTTTGCTACGAGGTGACTCTAGCAAAGTTTTTTTCATCTCAAATGATTATTTGAACATATAGTATATTATAATAAATCTAACGGACTCATTTGAAGCTCTAACAAGCCTTAAAAACTCACTTTGCGCAAAAATACAGTCCATACAACTACTTATTTCGAAGTGTAGCATTTAAAGGGCTTTTTTTGGGCTCCGAAATGACTCTAGCAATGTTGTTTTGATCCTAAATGATTATTTCAACATATAACTTATTATAATAAGTCTAAATGAGTCATTTAGAGCTCCAAAAAGCCTTACAAACTCACTTTGCGCAAAAAATAAAGTCCTTATAACTAGTTTTGCCGAAATCTAACCTTCAAGGGCTTTTTTGGCTCCGAAGTGACTCTAGCAATGTTCTTGTGATTCCAAATGAATATTTGAACATATAATATATTATAATAAGTCTTAGAGAATCAATTTTAGGTCCAACAAGCCTGAAAAAGTCTCTTCACGCTAAAACAAATTCCTTATAGCTAGTTTTGCCGACATATAGCCTTTAAAGGGCTTTTTGGCTCCAAAGTGAGTCTAGCGAAGTTGTTTTGAGCCCAAAATAGTACTTAAACATATAATATATTATAAAAAGTCTAAAGAACTCATTTGGAGTTCCAACAAGCCTTAAAAAGTCACTTTTCGCGATAATAAAGTCCGTCTAAGTAGTTATTTTGAAACATAGCCTTTAAAGGGCTTTTTCGTCTCCGAAGTGACTCCAGCAAAGTTCTTTTGATCCAAAATAGGTATTTGAACTCATAATATATTATAATAAATCTAAAAGACTTATTTGGAGCTCCAACAAGCCTTAAAATATCACTTTGCGCAAAAATAAATTCCTTATAACTAGTTATGCCGAAATCTAGCCTTTAAATGACGTTTTATGCTCCGAAGTGACTCTGGCAAAGTTCTTTTGATCGAAACCGTGTTTTTCAACATATAATTTACTATAATAAGTCTTAGGGACTCATATGTAGCTCCAACAATCCTTAAAAAGTCACATCGCGCTAGAACAAACTTCTTATAATTAGTTTTGCCGAAATATAGCCCTCAAAGGACTTTTTCTCTGAAGTGACTCTAGCATATTTTTTTCTTATCCCAAATGAGTATTTGGATATATAATATATTATAATATAAATTATGAAAGAACCGTTTTGTTAGTAGATGTTCCTTGTTGGCGACAGAACACTTCCAAGGAACACAGGCAATAACTAAAACCGAGATGGTAAAATAAACGAGTGAACAGTGACGTGAACAGTAACCAAAATGTGTAGCAAATAAATAAAATGACACAAGAAAATTGGTTACGCAGTTCGGCTTTCGCCTACATCTGTGGGGCCTCGCCCAGATGAAACGATCCACTAGAAATCTCAAAACGAGAATGCTCGGACTTATACAAGACTTCGACTCCCTCTCAATCTTCGTCGCCGTCTCCTCGTCACTCCTAGTGATCTATCCTTGATGAGATCCCCTCGCCTTACAAACAAACCCTTGACGAGATCCCCTCGTCTACAAATCACACATCCCGTGTAATCTCTCACCAATTTCCCGTTACAAAGTTCACTCAACCATATACACTCACCAGCACGGTTTATAGAACACCGTGTGAACACCACTCACCAAAGTGTAAACATGAACCAGAAAATAAACCCAGAAAAGTATAAAAGCACTCAGCTCTCTCCAAGTAGTTCACGTCAGTTTTCTCTTCAAATGATCAGATAATATAGATGGAGAAGATGTCTTGATGACCAAGAATAATCTCTAAAAGGAAAGACAATAAACATGCAATAATAACTTGGTCAAAGATGATTATTTTCAGATCAACATAATCATCAATGTCACCAGCAATATCTTCACGCGTTCCAGCTCTGTGTTCGATCACCGCGTGATATATAAGGTAACAAATCTTCCAGGTTAGCTTTTCACACACGGACTTGCCATATCGAAACTTCGTGTTCGAACTCCGCGTGATATATAAGGAAACAAATCCTCCGGTCAGCTCAGCGTACACGGACTTACTATATAAAAATTATGTGTTTGAACTCCGTGTGATATACAAGGAAACACAATCAAGACAACCATCAGACTTGCCAAATATACAGCAGGCGTCACAACACCACGTGAAACACATAAGGAAAGTTCCAAACTTATTTGGCAAGAGAATATCCGAAAATCACTAAGCATCATTGACTTTCTATTGAGAGAAAAACATATCATATCATGTATGGTCAACACCTATTAATACCAAATAATATATTCAGAATAATGAAATGAATCAATAATCCGACGAATGAAAACAAGAAAATAAATCAAATTCGTCCAAGTCAACTAATCTTCACTTGCCAGATATATTCAGTGTTCGAACACTGCGTCCGACACCCGCAAGAAAACACTGCAACTCATCCAAAAAAAAAAAACCACAGCAATCTTCAAGATTAGACATAGACAATCAAAAATATCATCAATCAATGAAATGTGATTTTGTCAATTAAAATGCCAATAATCAAAGCACTAACAATTTCCCCGTTTGGCATTTTTGATTGGCAAAACCGCGGAAGCTAACACATACACCCCTTTTTTGCCAAGAAAAGGCAAAGGAATATCAAGAACGATGGAATTCTCCCCCTTTCTTCATGCGTCTTACTTGATTCTTCAGCTTCCCCTATATCGAAACGGGTAGTGGAATCATTAACCTGAACACTTGTTGGAACATTAGAAACGACATCACCACAAAGGCTTAACTCCCCTTGCATATCAGCTACTTGTTTCCCACGAAAAATCTTCTCTTTAACATTCATATCTTCCACAGCCTTCAAAGAAGTGCAAGCTATATTACAGTGTAAATTTGACTTTTCCATCCACACTTGTTTAGTTGATCTCCGACTATGTGACGTCTTCTTTATAACTTTTCTTAGATCTGCAAGATACTGATAACATCGTGGCCTGATATGTCCTCTTTTGTTGCAGTAGTGGCAAGTTGGAATCCATCGCTTTTCTCTCACCCTTCCTGATGAAGTAGTAGTTGTTCTGCCTGGTGTTGCAACAGATGGTGTTCTCGATGGTGTAGCAACAATTGCTTTCCCATATTTCTTAAATGCAGGAGTTCTGACTGGTGTTTCAACTGGTCTTTTGCCCCTCACAACTTCTTCTTTATTGACTCCAGATGCGCTACCTTTAACAAATACCGTCTGACTGCTTCTTGTCTGTCTGGTATACCCAAGACCAAAATGCTCTTTCTCTGTTCTTCCTGCAGCCAAGATTTCATCCAATTTAGAAGAACCATAATTTAACATCTTTACCGATTTTTTTAATTTCTCAAGTTCTCCTTTGAGTGTTGCAACACTATCTTGGCTCTCATTGAGTTTAGACTCCCAGTCTAAATTTATCTTCTATAGATCGTTCTTCTCAATGTTGGATTGTTAAATTCGGACAGACATCTTCTCACAGATTTTTGTCAATTCGGTCCACTTGGTATGAATCAACCGGTAGGCTTGTACCAACTCTTCTTCAGTTAGGTCTTCATCATCGCTGCTTTCGCAAGTCAGTGTTGGAACACTTTTAGTGAAACCTGCCGTGTTCTTTGAGAGACCAGCACCACCATCTCCACCTGCATCATCAGTTCTAGAAGCAAAAGCAATAAAATTAGATTCATCATCTATATTGTATTCTGAATCTCCATCATCGACTTGTTCTTCTTTTTTATGACATTAGCACACTCGGCTTGTATATGACTGAAACCTTCACATTTTTTGCATTGAATCCCTTTATTCTTCACATAAGATTCTGAATTATTTCCTCCACCGAACCTTCTTCTGTTGATTTTGTTCAATCTCTTAATGATCTTAGCAATTTATTTAGCAAGATAATCATCATCACAGATTGAGTCCATCTCCTCCGCATGACTTTCGACTTGAAAGGCGATCCCTTGAGCCTTTTTACCACCTTTCTCTTCTTCGAGATTCATCTCAAACGTTCGAAGAGATCCCATCAACTCCTCGAGTTTCATGCTTCTAACGTCCTTTGCCTCTTCTATCGCTGTAACTTTATATGCAAATCTCTTTAAAAGAGATCTAAGCGTCTTTCTAACTAGCTTTTCTTCCGAGAACTTCTCACCAAGCGCAAAGGCTTCATTGGCAATGTCGCACAATCTAGAGTTGAAATCAGTGATGGACTCTTCTTCTTTCATCCTGAGGTTCTTAAAACGAGTGGTAAGAATCTGTAATTTAGAGAGTTAAACGGCATCTGTACCTTAATGAGCAATTTGAAGGATTTCCTATGCTTCTTTAGCCGTTTCGCATGTTGAAATCAGCTTGAACTTGTTCGCATCAACGGCATTGAAAATGGCGTTCAAGGCTTTCGAATTGTTATTCGCCAGCTTATCTTCATTTGTAGTCCATTCAACCTCGGGCTTTAGCACAGATTCTCTTTTATCGTTCCTTGTCATAGGATGATCCCAACCAGTCAAAATCGCCTTCCATGCTTTCTCAACAACTAACTTGATGAATGCCATCATGCTTGCTTTCCAGTAGGAATAATTTGTTCCATCAAGCAATGGTGGATGTTGAACGGAGCCTCCTTCTCTAAGACAGTCCATCTCGTCAAAACAGATCTGAAAAACCATGGATCTCGCTTAAAGCACAAGCGACCCGCTATGCTACCAATTGAAAGAACCGTTTTGTTAGTAGGTGTTCCTTGTTGGTGACAAAACACTTCCAAGGAACACAGGCAATAACTAAAACCGATATGGTAAAATAAACAAGTGAACAGTGACGTGAACAGTAACCAAAATGTGTAGCAAATAAATAAAATGACACAAGAAAATTGGTTATGCAGTTCGGCTTTCGCCTACGTCTGCGGGGCCTCGCCCAGATGAAACGATCCACTAGAAATCTCAAAACGAGAATGCTCGGACTTATACAAGACTTCAACTCCCTCTCAATCTTCGTCGCCGTCTCCTCGTCACTCCTAGCGATCTACCCTTGACGAGATCCCCTCGCCTTATAAACAAACCCTTGACGAGATCTCCTCGTCTACAAATCACACATCCCGTGTAATCTCTCACCAATTTCCCATTACAAAGTTCACTCAACCATATACACTCACTAGCACGGTTTATAGAACACCGTGTGAACACCACTCACCAGAGTGTAAACATGAACCAGAAAATAAACCCAGAAAAGTATAAAAGCACTCAGCTCTCTCTAGGTAATTCACGTCAGTTTTCTCTTCAAATGATCAGATAATATAGATGGAGAAGATGACCTGATGACCAAGAATAATCTCCAAAAGGAAAGCCAATAAAGATACAATAATAACTTGGTCAAAGATGATTATTTTCGGATCAACATAATCATCAATGCACCAGCAATATCTTCACACGTTCCAGCTCTGT
The DNA here is from genome assembly GCA_018132145.1 of Boehmeria nivea var. tenacissima. Taxonomy (NCBI): domain Eukaryota; kingdom Viridiplantae; phylum Streptophyta; class Magnoliopsida; order Rosales; family Urticaceae; genus Boehmeria; species Boehmeria nivea. The sequence goes on along the minus strand of CM030875.1, from coordinate 3,348,472 downwards.
GTTCGATCACCGCGTGATATATAAGGTAACAAATCTTCCAGGTCAGCTTTTCACACACGGACTTGCCATATCGAGACTTCGTGTTCGAACTCCGCGTGATATATAAGGAAACAAACCCTCCGGTCAGCTCAGCGCACACGGACTTACCATATAAAAACTCTGTGTTCGAACTCCGTGTGATGTACAAGGAAACAAAATCAAGACAACCATCAGACTTGCCAAATATACAGCAGGCGTCACAACACCGCGTGAAATACATAAGGAAAGTTCCAAACTTATTTGGCAAAAGAATATCCAAAAATCACCAAGCATCATTGACTTTCCATTGAGAGAAAAACATATCATAACATGTATGGTTAACACCCATTAATACCGAATAATATATTCAAAATAATGAATTGAATTGTCTAAAGGACTCATTTGAAGCTCCAACAAGCCTTAAAAAGTCACTTTGCGCAAAAATTAAAGTCCATACAACTACTTATTTCGAAATATAGGATTTGAAGGGCTTTTTTTTTGCTCCGAAGTGACTCTAGCAAAGTTGTTTTAATCCCAAATGATTATTTGAACATATAATTTATATAATAAGTCTAAAAGAGTCATTTGGAGCTCCAAAAAGCCTTAAACACTCACTTTGCGCAAAAAAACAAAGTCCTTTTAACTAGTTTTGCCGAAATCTAACCTTTCAAGGACTTTTTTAGCTCCGAAGTGACTCTAGCAAAGTTCTTGTGATCCCAATTGAATATTTGAACATAAAATATATTATAATAACTCTTAGGGACTCATTTTTAGGTACATCAAGACTTAAAAAGTCTCTTCGCGATAAAACAAACTCCTATAGCTAGTTTTGCCGACATATAGCCTTTAATGGGCTTTTTCGGCTCAAAAGTGAGTCGAGCAAAGTTGTTTTGATCCTAAAATAGTATTTGAACATATAATATATTACAATAAGTCTAAAGGACTCATTTGGAGTTCCAACAAGTCTTAAAAAGTCACTTTTTGTGAAAATATTGTCCTTATAATTAGTTATTTTGAAATATAGCCTTTCAAGGGCTTTATCGTGTCCGAAGTGACTCTAGAAAAGTTCTTTTGATCCCAAATGAGTATTTGAACATATAATATATTATAATAAATATAAAAGACTTATTTGGAGCTCCAACAAGCCTTAAAATGTCACTTTGCGGAAAAATAAATTCCTTATAATTAGTTATGCCGAAATGTAGCCTTTAAATGGTGTTTTATGCTCCGAAGTGACCCTGGCAAAGTTCTTTTGATCCAAACTGTGTTTTACAACTTATAATATCTTATAATAAGTCTTAGGGACTAATTTGGAGCTCCAACAAGCCTTAAAAAGTCACATCGCGCTATAACAAACTTCTTATAACTAGTTTTGCTGAAATATAGCACTTAAAGGGCTTTTTTTAGCTCTGAAGTGACTCCAGAAAATTTTTTTGATCCCAAATGAGTATTTGGACATAGAATATATTATATTAAGTCTTAGGGACTCATTTTAAGCTCCAACAAGCCTTAAAAAATCACGCACTCTATAACAAAGTTATTATAAATAGTTTTGTCGAAATCAAGCCTTTAAACGGCGTTTTTGGCTTTGAAGTGATTCTAGCAAAGTTGTTTTGATCCCAAATGATTATTTGAACATATAATATATTATAATAAGTCTAAATGATTCATTTGAAGCTCCAACCAGCCTTATAAAGTCACTTTGCTAAAAAAATAAAGTCCTTATAACTACTTATTTCCAAATATAGCCTTTAAACGACTTTTTTTGTGGGCACCGAACTGACTCTAGTAAAGTTGTTTTGATCCCAAATGATTATTTGAGCATATATTTTATTGAAATTAGTCTAAAGGACTAATTTGGATCTCCAACAAACCTTAAAAACTCACTTTGTGCAAAAACAAAGTCCTTATTACTAGTTTTGCCGAAATCTATTCTTTCAAGGGTTTTTTTTGCCTCCGAAGCGACTATAGCAAAGTTCCTGTGATCGCAAGTGAATATATAAATATATGATACATTATAATAAGTCTTAGGGACACATTTTTGGGTCCAACAAGGCTTAGAAAGTCTCTTCGCACTAAAACAAACTACTTATAATTATTTTTGCTGACATATAGCCTTTAAAGGGCTTTTTTGGCTCCAAAGTGAGTCTAGCAAAGTTGTTTGGATCGCAGAATAGTATTTGAACATATAATATATTATCATAACTCTAAAGGACTCATTTGGAGTTCTAACAAGTCTTAAAAGTCATTTTTACAAAAACGAAGTCCTTATAACTTGTTATTTTTTAATATAGCCATTAAAGGATTTTTTCCGGCTCCGAAGTGACTCTAACAAAGTTCTTTTGATCCGAAAAGGGTATTTGATTATATAATATATTATAATAAGTCCGTAGGACTTATTTAGTGCTCCAACAAGCCTTGAAATGTGACTTTGCGTAAAAAAAATAAAAAAAAGACCTTATAACTAGGTTTGCCGAAATCTAGCCTTTGAAGGGCTTTTTATGCTCAGAAGTGACTATGGCAAAGTTCTATTGATCCCAACTGAGTTTTTGAATATAAAATATATTATAATAAGTCTTATGGACACATTTGGTGTTACAAAAAGCCTTAAAAAGTCACATTGCACAAAAATAAACGTCTTATAACTAGTTTCGCTGAAATATAGCCGTTAAAGGGCTTTTTTGGTTCCGAAGTTACTCTATCAAATTTCTTTGATCCCAAATGAGTATTTGAAGATATAATATATTATATTTATCTTAGGGACCCATTTTAAGCTCCAACAAGCCTTAAAAATTCACTTCGCGCTAAAACAAAGTCATTATAAATAGTTTTGTCAAAATCGAGTCTTTAAACGGCATTTTTGGTTACGAAGTGTCTCTAGCAATGTTGTTTTTATCCCAAAATAGTATTTGAATATATAATATATTATAAAAAGTCTAAAGGACTCATTTGGAGTTCTAACAAGTTTTAAAAGGTCACTTTGCGCGAAAACAAAGTCCTTATAACTAGTTATTTCGAAATATAGACTTTAAAGGGCTTTTTTGGCTCCAAAGTGAGTCTAGCAAAGTTGTTTGGATCCCAAAATTGAATTTGAACAAATGATATGTTATAATAAGTCTAAAGGACTCTTTTGGAGTTCCAACAAGTCTTAAAAAGTCATTTTTCGCGAAAACAAAGTCCTTGTAACTAGTTATTTTGAAATATAGCCTTTAAAGGGCTTTTTCGGCTCCGAAGTGACTCAAGCAAAGTTCTTTTGTGGGTATTTGAAATGTAATGTTTTATAATAAATCTAAAAGGCTTAGTTGGAGCTCTAACAATCCTTAAAATGTCACTTTGCGCCAAACTAAAGTCCTTATAACTTTTTGTGCAAAATCTAGCCTTTAAATGGCTTTTTATGCTCCGAAGTGACTCTTGCAAACTTCTTTTGATCCAAACTGTGTTTTTGAACATATAATTTGATGGTGTGTAATTTGAACCAACGCTGAGATCCGTACCTCTAGACGTTAGTGCGGCAATGAAAAAGAAAAATTGGCCGGAAAAGGCGAAAACACGACGGTTTTTAGAGTGGTTCGGCCCTCCTCCGGAGTAATAGCCTACGTCCACTTTTCTAGTATTTTTGGTAAATTTCTTACAAAGATTTCAACAAATTTTTCTCCAACCCCTTCTCCGTTTTCGTTCCCTTCGTTATATAGGTCAGGAGAGAGGGATAGGTTAATGAGATTTTGCACCCAATCCCCTAAATCACGAGATCAGGTAAACCACTATACCATCACTTACAATCCTTCAAATCCCGGGATTAGCTAGGTGACCAAATACATTTACAGACATTCATTGGAAATTGAACCTCTACAGTGACCATCCCAGGCTCTACGAAATTAGACACATAAATATCCCACGATCGGGATTAGATAAAACAGTAGAGAAGAAGGACCTAAAGGACCGCGCGCGATCTCCATCATCAATCGGGGGTCACCAGCTTCGTGGGTCTAGCCTTCCATCTTGAGTGAAGTCCTTGCTTCCTCTCCGAGGTTAGCTTCACGGGGGCGGATCATCTCTGAGGATCCTTGGCCTTCTTGTCCGTTAATCCCTCTCTGAGGGTCTTGTTGTAAAATTAATGCCACCTCCGGTGGTGCTTATCCAACTTATCTTCGAGGGTACAAGATTCGAGGGTCATCTTCGACAATCCTCGTACACTTTTTATTCGGGGCACACTCTTGTGATGACGTGGCATTGTTGTGCTATTGGAAATGAGTGCGTGTTCGCATTAATTGCTCTTTGGGGCCTCCGTCCCCGAAGCTACAATCGCGAACGCAAAATCTCTTACAACATCTGCCCCTAATCTCGAAGACACGAAGCGTGCCTCTTTGGATTCCTTCATAGGGAAGCTTCCTTTCTCAAAAGTTGCACTTAACGATTGACGGGCATTAAATGCTCTGATGACTTTTAAGAGATTCCTGCCGTTTCGATGGGATTTGCAGATGTCAGGTCATAATGAGATTTTTTTTTTTCTGAAAATCCCTGTCTGTCAGATGACGAGAAAGAGATCCTAATCGGACGCCCTGGATTCAAGCTCGGGGTTTGAGACGAAAAGGTACGATGAGACTCTGCCTCTTCGCTTCCCCCTCTTCGCCTATAAATCCCCTCTTCTTCATTATCTTGCAAACTTTTGAACTTTTGCGCATTCCATTCTCTCTGAAATCCCAAAAACTGTTCGAGTTCTAGAGATTTTTTGCATGATACCTCTGAAATTCTCACCGGAAGCCGAATCCGATCTTCGATTGCCTTCCACTTCTAATTTTCTGGTAAGCTCTCTGTTCGTATCCTCAAATCCTTATTCTCCAACTGGTTTAGGGTTTATTAGACCTTTAGCAAATTTCTGGATTTTAAGTGATTTAATAGGTTTTTCTTTTCCTCTCTTTCTCAGAAACAATGTCGGGCGAATCTGTGATGCCTTCTTCTGGGACCCAATCTGGGTCGAAGTCCTCCACCGTACATGCGGAGGTTTCTCAGGCTTCTTTGACAACGAGTCTACCACCGTCTCCGGCGATGGAGAAAGGAAAGAATAAGAAAACCATCATGAAGACCCCCCGTACAGGACATAATCACCCCCCGTATCCACTAGTGGCCTTCAACAAGTCCGTCATGAAGCACGGGGCGCGGCTCCCCCTGCATCCCTTGGTTCGGGGAGTGCTGGCACACTTCAATCTGTCCCCGAGCCAACTGAACCCAAATGCCTATAAGGTATTGGCGGGGATGCACATCTTGTAGAGGCAGCTGTTCAAGGACAACCTCGCCGTCGAGGAGGTCTGCTACCTTTACAAGCCTTCCTCGAAGAAGTCTGAGGTTAGCTACTTCTTCGAAGAGGGAGTAGCCGCTCCTCCGAAGAAAGCCGCTTTCTCTGGGCCACTGAAGAGAAAGAAAGCGGCCTCCTCTTCAAAGAGGCCCACTGCCGTACCAACTTTGTCTACGACATAGGAGGCCGAATAAGAGGTGCCTTCTCCGGAGCCTTTGAAGAGGAGAAAGAGATCAGGGATGGAGTCGCAGCCGACTCCCGAGGTCGCTAACGCCAATCCTTCTCCCTCTGGGAGTGAGGATGTTCCAAGTTCTCGGACCGAGATCGCCCCTGAGTCCAAGAACTCTCAGGTGCCTCTGGATATTCCCTCGGGGATAGCCCGCGAGGAGAGAGCCTTTGACGAAGTTACCCGGGAGGCACTCAGGGCAGCGGAGGAAGTAATTCGAGGGGCAATTTCTTCGGATCCACCAATCCCTCCACCGGCTATAGTGGAAGATCCTCTTCTCAGCATCGAGGATCTTCTAGAAGAGGAGCGCGCAGATTCGGTTGCTTCTCTGCCGAATGCTCTTCCTAGGCAGGCGAATACTCAGACCTCGACCCAGACTCTGCCTGGATCGACTCACTTCGTACCTTTCATCCTCAACGATGGTAAGTAGACGCTTCCGGCAAAAATAGAAACGTGATAAAAAGAATCAAGTCTAGTCGAAATTAGAATACTAACCTGCTTATTGTTCGGAGATGAATTTTTCGGTCGACTTGGGTCCTCGCCTACGGCGAGCTCCCAGACTCAGCAAATTCCTGTCCACGAGGCTTCCACGGGGAACAAGGACAAGGGAAAAAGGCCAGTAGAAGACGCTCCTCCTTCGGGAGTGGATTCCCGAAGGGGAGTGATACTCTGGGCGAGGAAGCAGCGGCTCCTTCATCCTCCTGAGCACCGGCTAGAGAGTCCTTGAGGAAAGAACCTATCGAGGTTCCCAAGGACCCTCTGAAGGACTTTATAGTCCCTCCAGCTGGGACTTCTTTTGGCGAGGGATCTTTTACTCCCTTGGGGTCCTTCCCTTGGATCCCTTATCTCGGTCCCATGCTGGACGAGATTTGGGCCGAGGAGAGCTTCAAGCGGTTGTTCGAGGAGCCGCTTCAAAATGGCAACCGGGAGGGTATGTGGATGCTATCGAGGGTAAGCTTCGCTAACGCTCTTCCCTTCAGGAATTTATATGTTCACTTCTAACTCCTTTATTTCCTACAGGCATTCCTCGCCAATTTTGTCTACTCCAAAAGAACTGAGGCTATCTTTACCCAGGGTCGAGAAGCCCTGCTTCATCTTCGAAAAGAGAACAAAAAATCGGCCGTCAAGCTCAACGAGCCCTCCTCCAAAGCGGATCTCTCATCCGAGATGGTGGAGTTGGCAACCACTAGCCTTAGGCACTCCATGGAGTACAGGAGAGGTCACGATGAGGAGGTGGCTAAACTCCGAGATGAGTTAAATAGAGAACGAGCATCTCGCATCGAGGCGACGGCTAGGTTCGAGGGAGATCTGAATAAAGAGAGAGAGATACGGGAGGAGGCGTAGAAGACCCTTGAGGACGAGTGCCGAGTTCACATAGAAAACCTTCTCTCCGAGAAGGCAGCTTTTGAAGCGGCGCACAAGGAGGAAAATAGAATGAGAGTGGCATCCGAGACGAGGATCAAAGCGCTCGGAGATGAGCTTACAACTGTCCGAGGCGAGCATAGTAAGGCCGAGGCTGATCTCAATGGGGCCAGGGCTAGGATCTGCACTGCCGTGGCGGACTTCAAGAATAGCCCTGTCTTCGAGAACTATATTGAATCGTGGAGACAACAGTGGGTCTCTGATTTTCACCTAAGCGAATGCTTTATAGTTGGGATGCAGTAGGCCACGCTCCTGGGTGCCAATAAGGTGCTGGATGAGCTCAAAGCTCTTCATCCCGAATGGAACGTGGTCGAGGAAGCAAAACGTCCGATTCCACGCTCGCCTGAGTCAGTTAAGTAGCCGCCTTCTCGGCTTTTTGTATTTTTTTCCTATTTTCGTTCGGGGTCTTTCGGACGCCCAACTCTTGAACTCTCTCGAATAAATAAAACTTAGTTTTTGTTTTCACAAAGTTGTCTTAAGTATTTATTTATTCGCAACTCTAACTTTTGACTTTATCTTCTGCTTGTTTCCCTTGACTAACACGATCAAGTGCCTCCGGCATCGACCATATTAATGTAAATTACGCCCTCTCCGAGGGTCATAATTAAAACAAATTAAGCGATTACTTAGACTGTAACCCAAGTATACATTTCTTCGATAGCTGTTCCAAGTCACTCTGGGTTCTTTCTTCTCCGAAGGATTATCCCGAACCAAGCTCCCTCTGCGAAGGTAGATCTTGGCCTAATAACTGGCAAAATTTGTAAGCACCCTATTACTCGTAACGGTCCCTGATGCTTATATGCTTGGGTGATCAAACTTAGTCCGATTTCTCAAAATTCTGCTAAGTTTTACTTACTTCGGGGTTCCCCCTTTAAGCATACCTAGGTCTTCTATGTTCTCCGAAGAATAGAATGGTTCTAGGAGCAAATCAGCCAAATGCTTCCCAAGTTAATCCCCGAGCAGGCTGAGACCTAACAAAAAGAACCTTTGTGTGGTAGTAAGCTTCAACGATAAAAGCCTACGTAAGCCCTCAAAACTTACGCGTTCTAGTCTCGCACGTCTTCGAAGTACCTATAGGGCGCACCTATTTCTTTCTGGTACCCCGAATGTCCCCCTTGTCTACCTGAGCGCTCCTGCGGTCAGGGAGACAGTCCAGGGTGGTGTTTCTAGGAATCATCCGCTTCACGGTTCATTGCCTCATACACCGATTTTATAGTCTACTCCACATCTACTTTTTTTTTGGGAATAAATGATTGAAAGCTGAAATCTTGGCACCAAACTTGCTGAACGTTTTGTTAATAACTGCTGGATTATAATATTTATACAAGAGGATAAAAGTGAAAGTTGATTAAAAACGAGGGGAGCCTACTCATAGTATCAACATTCCAAGATTCCAGATTGGGACCCCAGCGAGGTCGGCAATTCGGTATGGACCTCATTTCAGTACCTCGGTGATCTGGTACGGCCCTTTCCACGAAAACCCAAGTGCTCTAGCTCCGGGCTCCTTGGTGTTCTTAAATACTTGTCTAAAGACGGTATCCCCGAATTTGAACTTTCTTTCTTTCACCTTAGCATTATAATACCTCGCCATGCGCTACTTCTCAGCTTCCATTCGGATCCTCGCGACTGCTCTTCGCTCCTCAATCATATCTTTCTCTGCAGCCAAAAGTGAGATGTTAGTCTCTTCGTCGAAATTTTCGTACCGGAACGAAGGGACTTTAGCCTCCGTGGGTATCATCGCCTCACTTCCATACGCCATGGAGAAAGGACTTTCCCAGTAGCCGTTCTAGCAGTGGTGCTGTAACTCCTAACGACTACAGGCAACTTCACGGCCCATCGTCCTTTGAGTATGTCGAGGCATATCTACAGGGTCACCTTGATAATCTTGTTGACGGCCTCGACCTGGCCATTGCTTTACGGATAGTAAGGAGCGGAGAAGGGAGAAGTCTTTGTTGATGCCGACTGATCACAAAGGTCCATCACTGCTTGATTGTCGAACTGAAGGGCATTATCCGAAACCAAAGAGTGAGGTATCCCAAACCTGTAGATGATGGTTGACAAAGGAATAGCCTCGGCCCTCTTGGTGAAGTAATCTACCGCTACGACGACAAATTTAAGCTCGTCGGGCGCCCTCGGCAAGGGTCCAATAATGTCGACTCCCCACTTCATGAAGGGCCACGGATAAAAGATTACCGTGAGCCACTCCAGATGTGCTCTAATAAGTGTTGATTACCTCTGACACTTGTCGTACTTCCTCGTGTAATCGGTGGCATATTGCTTCATCGTGGGACAATAAAATCCCTGCAGCAAAGCCGTGTGTGCGAGGGACTACCCCCCTGCGTGATTTGAATTTTTTGGTCAGTAAAGATTTCACAACGTTCTCTATACAAATAATGTCTTCCAATCTTTAGAAAAACACCACATCCGCTAATTTCAAATAATGAGTAGGATAGTTTTTCTCATACGCCATTAACTGTCTTGAGGCATAAGTGATTACTTTGCCACTCTTCATAAGTACACATCCAAGCCCACTCTTTGAAGCATCACTATTGATGAGTGAGCAATATACTTACTCATATATCGTACTTTCCATATTGAATTGTTGTAATTTCCTTAAGTTTTATGTGTTTTAACAAGTTTCTTGAGTGTACAGATGAGTTGATAAGAAGCACGGAAATCGAGGCGGAAAAGCACGAAAATAAAGATTTTTGAAGGAAGGATAAACTCCAGCAGAACAAGCGTCGGTCATTCGCCAAAGTGGGGCGATCGACCGCCCAAAATCAACAAAAATTGGAGTTCAGCAAAGCGGTCGCCGGTCGTTCGCCCAACTTCGCCCAACAAAGGAGAAAAAGCAGAGCGATCGCCGGTCGTTCGCCCAGAACGAGCCGAACGATCGCCCCGCGGTAGATCGAACAAAGCCAATTGGGGCGGTCGTTCGCCCAGATGAGAAGAACGACCGCCGAATAACAAACTTCTCCCAGTGCCAATTGGGGCAATCGTTCGCCCAGATGAGTAGAACGATCGCCAAAGCCCGAGTTTCTCTATTATCAGATGGGGCGGTCGTTCGCCCAAATGAGAAGAACGACCGCCGAAATCGCTGTTTCGAAAATGTTGTCGTTTTGTCCATAACTCCACTCTGTTTTGGCCTCAAAAATTAGGTCAAACGATGAGAACCTATAAATACTAAGGTTCTTGGGACGAAAAACACACGGAAGATTTCCAATCACAGAGATAAGAGTGAAGGTTTTGGAACGAGTCTCTCAAGAACGGGAAGAACGTGAAGAACACGAAGAACGCTTCTCAACCGCCACCGTGAAGAGTTTCTTCTACTCCTTTACTGTTCCTTCTCTACCATGAACTCTATGATTTTTGTTATTGTTTTCCTTTTCATTATGTTCTATAATTTTTTATGCTAAGGCTCCGATGTAGCCTAGAACAACATCTGTGTAAATTCATAATTTTCTGCAATATTGGTTATTGATTCTATGACTATGTGATTGATTTGATTCGTGTTTAATGCTATTATGTGTTTGGCCAACATATGATTGATGTTTAGGGTTCAATTAGAGATTCGAGAGAGGATAATTGAATTGTGCACCAAGTTAAATCAACACAAATCGATATTAGATTAGAGATAATTAATATGTTTGGGCGGCTTGATAAATTCTTGTTCTTATTGCTGGTTTGTATATGTGGCTTAAGATTCGAGAGAGGAGAGTCCATTATAGACTTAGGTTCTTAATGCTTGAGAGAGATTATTGAACAATACGTAGAGTAATTTACCGTCACATAAGAATCATTAATTAATGCAGAAGAATTTGAATTATGCAATAGTGTATCTAGGTGAAATCGGATTCCTTAGCCTCTTTAATATTGATTGAAACCAAAGTAATTTGTGCTGTGTTTTTATTGCATTCATTTTATATTTAAGATTTTATTTCTTTAAATTCTATTATCAACATTTACAATTAATCGTTCGAATAGAGTTAGGATTAGACGAGTTTGGTAATTAGGAAACCAAGTCCTCGTGGGATCGACACTTAATTTACACTTTATTACTTGCCACGGCACGTGCACTTACGTTGTGTTAGAAAAAGCCTAACAAGTTTTTGGCGCCGTTGCCGGGGACTTGGCGTTTTTAATATCAAACAAAATAATTCTTTCATTAATTCGAACATTCTTTCTTTGTGATTTGTTTATTTTATTTTATCTTCTGTAATATTGCACAATTATTTATTTTGTTTTCCTTGCTTGCTCTTTTTATGTGGTGACAGGCTTATGCGCAAATTTGGAGACGCCGCATTGTTTCCATTTGACAGCGAGATAGAGCGTTCTTTCCGCCGGAATCGAAAGCTTGCTCGCGAAGCTCTATTACAAGCCCAACAAGAACAAGAAAGGGAATCTTCATCTTCTTCTTCTCCACCATCTTCACCAACTTTAATGGAGAACAATCCAGCTTTCGCAGAGTAGGCTGCAAGGACACTGCGAGACTATGTCCTACCAACGGTGGCTGGAGTTCATTCGGCCATTCGAAAGCCAGCGATCGCTGCCAACAACTTCGAAATCAAGCCCGCTACTCTACAGATGGTTCAGAATATTCAATTCAGTGGGTTTGGTTCTGAAGACCCCAAGGATCATATCGCGAATTTCATGGAGATTTGCGACACATTCAAGTACAATGGTGTTACTGATGATGCCATTAGACTCCGCCTATTCCCATTTTCACTGAGGGACACGGCAAAGAGTTGGCTCAATTCTTTGCCGGCTAATTCAATCTCTACTTGGGAAGACCTATGCCAGAAATTCTTGACAAAGTTCTTTCCACCAGAGAAGACTGCTAAGCTGCGCAATGAAATAGTCAACTTCGCACAGCATGATGGGGAGACACTATATGAGTCATGGGGGAGGTTTAAAGACCTGCTTAGGAAGTGCCCACAACATGGCCTCCCTAAGTGGATGCAAGTTCAGACATTCTACCTTGCTCTCACACCCGCTACAAAGACCCTACTAAATGCTGCAGCTGGCGGGGCACTCATGAATAAGACTGAAGACGCATCATATTCTTTGTTGGAAGAAATGGCAATGAACAATGATCATGGGGGATCGGGAAGGAACATTCTGAGAAAACAGATGCCTATCAGTGAAGTAGAATCAGTCAAGGCGTTAACAGAACAGATAGCAGCCCTAACCAAGCAACTTCAGAGCAGTCAGTTGGGGGTTAATGCAGCCATTACTTGTCAGTGGTGCCAGGGACCTCATCCTAGTGAAACTTGTCAAGCAGGAAACCCGATGATGACTGACGAGACTGAGCAGGCAAATTACATTGGCAACAACAATCCTTTCGGTTTTCAACCCAGCGTGGAGAAATCATCCCAACTTCTCTTGGAGGAATACACAGAATCCTCAGAATTCGCAGAATCATCAAATGCAACAAGCTCCTCCTCCTAGAGAAAAGAAAGCTGACTTAGAAAGTGTTATGGCTAAGATGGCAGAGCATACCAATTCATTCATGGCAGAAACTCGAACAGCTCTTCAGAATTAGTCAACTCAGATCAGAAGCCTCGAGACTCAGATCAATCAGCTTGCCAATGCTAACAACACCAGACAACAGGGAACGCTACCAAGTAACACGGTGGTGAACCCTAAAGACCATTGCAACGCCATTACACTTCGTAGTGGTACAGTTGTTGAAGACAAGGTTAAGAAGCCATGCTCCACAGAGAAAGCCCGAGACAAAGAACCAATAGTTGAAGAAGGTACTAAAGAAGAAGTCACTGAGACCAAGACTGCACCTCAAAGAATACCCTACCCTCAAAGATTGGTCAACAACAAGCTCGACAAACAGCTCTCGAGGTTCTTGGATGTATTCAGAAAGCTCCATATAAACATCCCATTTGCTGAAGCTTTGGAGCAGATGCCTAGCTATGCCAAATTCATGAAATAAATCATCTCTCGGAAACGTAAGCTGGAAGACTATGAGACCATCGCACTTACTGAAGAGTGCAGCGCTATCATTCAGCGCAAACTCCCTCAGAAGTTGAAGGACCCAGGAAGCTTCACCGTCCCTTGTGAAATTGGAGGGTCAGTTTTTGAGAAAGCCTTATGCGACCTCGGGGCAAGTATCAACTTGATGCCCTTGTCTATTTTCAGACGCCTTGGGTTGGGCGAAGCAAAGCCGACACACACGGGTTACTTTACAGATGGCAGACAGATCGATCAAGCATCCCCGTGGAGTTATCAAAGATGTGCTTGTCAAGGTAGATAAGTTCATCTTTCCAGCAGACTTTGTGGTGATAGACATGGAAGAGGACAGAGACATTCCCATCATCCTAGGTAGACCATTTTTGGCAACTGGAAAGGCACTGATCGATGTACAGAAGGGTGAACTGCGATTGAGAGTGCAAGACGAAGAAGTAACATTCAACGTCTTCAAGGCAATGAAGCTTCCCGAAGCTAGTGATGATGTGTTCCGAGTGGATGTTCTTGATACAGTAGTGGCAGAGATCTCAAACATCCCTGCGGATACTTTGGAAGCTTGCTTGGTAGATTGTACCGAGCAAATGTGTGAAGATACTGAAGTCCGTGAAACTGTTGCGTGGATGGATGCATTTGAGCCGAATAAAAGGAAATATTTTGAAGAACTTGGCACAGGGCCCAGCCGCACTTTACCATCCATTCAGAAGCCACCGGTACTAGAACTGAAGCAACTGCCTTCTCATCTCCGATATGCATTCCTTGGAGAATCATCTACCTTGCCAGTCATCATTTCCTCAGAATTGTCATTGAAAAATGAAGACAAGTTGTTAAGGGTGCTGAGAAAGTATAAGGAAGCAATGGGTTGGACATTGGCAGACATTAAGGGGATTAGCTCATCTCTATGCTCTCATCGCATTCTTATAGAAGCAGAGCACAAACCTTCAGTGGAGCATCAACGTCGCTTAAACCCGTCCATGAAGGAAGTTGTCAGAAAAGAAGTACTCAAATGGTTAGATGCAGGTGCTATTTACCCTATTTCTGATAGCTCATGTGTTAGCCCTGTCCAAGTGGTGCCAAAGAAAGGAGGGATGACAGTTGTGAAAAATGAAAATAACGAGTTGATTCCAACAAGGACAGTCACTGGATGGAGGATATGCATGGATTATAGGAAGCTGAACAAGGCGACCCGCAAAGACCACTTCCCCTTACCATTCATTGATCAGATGCTCGATCGGCTCGCCGGACATGACTATTATTGCTTCCTTGATGGCTACTCCGGATATAACCAAATAGCCATTGCACCTAAGGACCAACAGAAAACCACCTTTACTTGTCCTTATGGTAATTTTGCATTCCGCAGAATGCCATTTGGACTCTGCAATGCACCGGCGACGTTTCAACGTTGCATGATGGCTATCTTTTCAGACATGGTAGAGCGAATCATTGAGGTATTCATGGACGATTTTTCTGTTTTTGGTTCGTCTTTCGATCACTGCTTGAATAACTTGTCAAAGGTCCTGGAAAGATGTGTGGAGACAAATTTGGTTCTTAACTGGGAGAAGTGCCATTTTATGGTTAAGAAGGGAATTGTGCTAGGTCATCGGATCTCTTCAAATGGCATTGAGGTAGATAGAGCGAAAGTAGATACAATTGAAAAACTTCCACCGCCGACTTCAGTGAAGGGAATTCGAAGCTTTTTGGGGCATGCTGGGTTTTATCGTCGATTCATCAAAGACTTCTCCAAGATCTCACGACCGCTATGTAACCTTCTTGAAAAAGGGGCTGCCTTTGAATTTACCGACGAGTGCTTGGAAGCATTTAACGTTCTGAAGGAAAAGTTGATCACCGCCCCAGTAGTGAATCCTCCAGACTGGTCTTTACCTTTCGAGATTATGAGTGATGCTAGTGATTTTGCAGTGGGTGCAGTTTTGGGGAAGAGAAAGGGCAAGTTGTTTCACACCATTTACTATGCAAGCAGAACCCTCAATGATGCACAACTGAATTTTGCTACAATAGAGAAGGAATTACTTGCAGTGGTATTCGCATTTGACAAATTTCGGCCCTATCTCATTGGCAACAAAGTCATAGTCTTTACGGACTACTCGGCACTCAAGTATTTATTGGAAAAGAAAGATGCTAAACCAAGGTTGATCCGATGGGTACTATTGCTTCAGGAGTTTGATTTGGAGATTAAAGATAAGAAGGGAACGGAAAACCTGGTAGCTGATCATTTGTCAAGACTTGAGAATGAAGAGGAAAAGGAAGACTTAGAGCAGCCCATTGATGATAACTTCCCGGATGAACGGTTGCTAGCAGTGAAAAACCTACCGTGGTTTGCAGACTTCGTCAATTACCTTACACGTCATGGCACACCACCCAACTTCACTTATCATCATAAGAAGAAATTCCTCTCCGATGTGAAGTATTACTATTGGGAGGAACAACTCCTCTATCGACACTGCACAGATCAAATCATCAGATGGTGTGTTCCAGAAAAAGAAATGCATAGCATTCTGACCCATTGCCATACTTTAGAGTGTGGTGGGCATTTTGGGGACAAGAGGACAGCGGCCAAGGTACTTCAATGTGGATTTTATTGGCCTACATTGTTCAAGGACGCCCATCGCTTTGTGCTATCTTGTGATCGTTGTCAACGATCGGGTAACATCTCACGCCGCAATGAAATGCCGCTAACGAACATCATCGAGGTCGATCTTTTCGACGTGTGGGGGATTGATTTTATGGGGCCCTTCCCTTCATCGTTCAGCAACAAATACATCCTCCTCGCGGTTGATTATGTCTCAAAATAGGTAGAAGCAGCCGCGACTCCTACAAACGATGGCAAGGTAGTACTCAAGTTCCTCCACAAGCATATTTTCACACGGTTCGGTACACCGCGGGCTATCATTAGTGACGAGGGCACACACATCTGCAACAAGCAATTTGAAGCTCTCCTCTTAAGGTATGGTGTGTGACACAGGAAGGCACTCGGTTATCACCCACAATCCAATGGCCAAGCTGAGATTTCAAACCGGGAGGTTAAGCAAATTTTGGAAAGAACTGTGAGCTGCTCGCGAAAAGATTGGGCACGACGACTTGATGACGCTTTATGGGCATATCGAACGGTATTCAAAACGTCGTTAGGTATGTCCCCGTATCGTCATGTCTTTGGCAAAGCATGCCACTTACCTGTGGAACTCGAGCATCGAACACTATGGTCATTGAAGAAGCTAAATATGGACCTAAAAGCCGCAGGAGTACAACGTGCTCTACAGCTCAACGAATTGGAGGAACTTCATCTTGAATCGTATGAGAATGCGAAGATCTACAAAGAAAAGACAAAGGCATGGCATGACAAGCATGTCATTAGGAAAGACATACAACCGGGACAACAGGTGCTATTGTTCAACTCGAGATTGAAGCTCTTTCCCGGGAAGCTGAAATCAAGATGGTCGGGACCATTCACCGTGATCAAGGTTTATCCTCATGGAGGTGTTGAATTGAGCAATAAAGAGGGGGAGTCATTCAAGGTGAACGGACAAAGAGTCAAGACATATGTCACGGGCAAACCAATCGGCCCGACATCAACCACAATTCTTCAAGATGCTTGAAGAGAACGAGTCAAGCTGGACGTTAAACGTAGCGCTTGTCGGGAGGCAACCCGACTGTTAGTGAGTTTTCTTTCATTTATTTTTTTTAGTTTTTATTTCTTAATTTTGTTTATTTATTTTTGCTCCGTTTTCGTCAGTTCTAGTTCGTTTGATTTTAAATTTTTATCTGGTATTTTCAGTTCATTTTCATATATGACCTGTTGGGATTTGATAGTATTTCTAGTTTTGCAGCGAAAAAAAAAAAACAGAGCTAGCGCCGGTCGTTCGCCCAGATTGGGGCGTTCAACCGGCTGGTTGCCTATATACGATTTCTGAGAGTTGGCGGTTGTTCGCCCAGATTAGGGCGATCGACCGCCCGTGCCACAAAACGCGCGTTTTGCGCAGGGGTTAAAGAGGTTCGTATACCACTTTTTCCCCCATCTCTTCCCTCGACCCTCTCTCTCTCGCGACTCCTCTCCGCCGCACGCCTCTCCATCACGCCCCCATCTCTTCCCTCGACCCTCTCTCTCTCGCGACTCCTCCCCCGCGCCCCTCTGCCCTGCTATACAGCCGCGCTCTTCACGAGCGCCGCCCCTTCCCGCCGTTCGCGCTTCGCTGCGCTCTTCCACGAGCGCCGCTCCGTCACTTCCTGCCATCGTTCTCCGCCGCGCTCATCACAGTGAGCGCCGCTCCGCCATTCTTCTCTCCGCCACCGTTCTCTCCGTCAACCCACATTTCCTCGCCGCGCTCCTCACGAGCGCCGCCCCGTCACTCCCATTCCGCCCTCGCCGCGCTCTTCACAAGCGTCGCACCAGTCCGCTCCGCCGCGCTCCTCACTAGCGCCGCGCCGCCACTCCGTTCTGCCGCTCCGTCTCTGCCGCGCTTCTCCCCGTGAGCGCCGCCTCGTGCCTCCAGTCCCACTGCAGTGCCCCCATCCACATCCCGCGAGCCGCCTTTCTACTGTTTCTGCTCTCGCGGTGACACAACCGTGCCACTCGAGGTACCGCTTCATCGTTGTGTTTTCTGCTATGGCCATATTTGCACGCTTGGTGGGTGTTGTTGCCACGTTAGCGGTTGTTTCCGGGCGTATTCTCGGCTATTTATGCCTCCTTTTGTGTATATTGCTATCGTCTTCTTTGGTTGTGGGTCATCTTCTTTACTCCCTCGCAACATGCCGCTTAAGCGCAAAGTCCGTGATCCCGCTGCACTCGTCTCGAAGTCTGCCCCGTCCATCTAGCAATCTTTCATCAATCGGGATGCCGAGCAACTCTATCAACAGTTTGTGAAAGATGGCCAGCTCACGGCCGTTAAATGCGAATTCACACCTTGCGCCGCCTCACCAGATGGACTTTTGGTGTAGCAAATTGAGCGGTTGGGTTGGCAACAACTCTGTGTGCAAAAGTGCGCGGCTAACGTAGTGGTGGTGCGAGAGTTTTATGCCAATGCACATTACAATCGGCCCGGGAATGTGGTCTTGGTTCGCGAGAAGGACGTATCCTTTAGTCCGGCTACTATCAGACGCCTATTTGATTTGCCGACGGTCGACAATGACGACTTCCATCGACTCCTGAACCAGGGTGCTGACTATGACCAAATTTTGCAAGAGATGGGCTATCCCGGAGCCCGATAGACTTATTCTATCAACAATCCGGACCGGCCTGTCAACGTCCCAGCCAATGTCTTCAACCGTTTTTCCTGCGCCAGGTTCCACTTCATCCGCCACAACCTCATTCCCACATCCCAGCGCTATGAGATCACCACTGACCGCGTTCTTCTCATGTACTGCATCTGCTTGGGTCGGTCTATCGATGTCGCCACCATCATTAAGGACTCCAATTGCCACCGGGCCAGCCTCGGTAAGAACAAGATCAAGCTGTCGCACGCCATTCTCATCACCTACTTGTGCGCTCAGGCGGGCGTACCGATGAGTGACGCCGAGATGACTCTTGGGCCTACCAAGTTTGATCATGACAGCCTCATGAGATTCGAGCAGTGGCCCAGCGGTACACCCCAGCCAGACGGGATGGGTTTTGTGTCCTTTCCTGATCGGCCACCCGTGCCACCACCACCGCCTGTTCTCCCTCGGATTCGCCATGCTCCTCCTGTTGGTAATCGGATCTACGGCCCAGCCATTGATGACGTCCGCGAGCAGCGACAAGACCTGCGACGGTTGCGTCATCAAACACAGCGTGGGGAGGGGTCTTCTTCGAGCGCGCCTGCACCCGAGCCCCATTCCTTTGACACTATCGCCACGATGATGGCGCACGACTTTGAGACGCTCACTTTGGGGCAGGATCGTCTTCTACGGCACGTGTCCGACTTACAGCAATGCCATCTTGACCTGGCACGACATGTGCAGGATCTCGAGAATGCACTTCCGTATCAGCCCGTGGAGCCATTCCCAGCATATCTTCTCGATGCCTATCGCAGCCCATCTCCCGAGAGGACGGTCGACGATTCCGCGGACGGCTGGGGTTCGTGGCCGGACTAGGCTTTGTCCCTTCTATTCACTAGCGACAGTGCGGACACTGTCTGTCTCAAGTTAGGGGGTGTGCCTTCGCTTATTACCAGCGCGCAGACGAGAGTAGTATCAGTTATCTTACCTTTTCATTTTAATGTATTGCAGATTTATTTTCTGTCCTTAGGTTTATTTTCTGTCATTAGGTTTATTTTTATATTTTCGGTTATGTATTCATATAAACCTACATTCTAATGAGTTATCCAGTGTTTTTTTATTTAGTGTTATGGCGTGATTCGATGATGAGGACTGGCATGAAGTCGAGTCCTATGCTATGTCGTAAGTCTTCGTCCTTCTGTGAACTTGACATGTTTAGCAAACTTAGAATTTGGTTGTTTAATATTTTGCACGATATTTATCTTCTCCCTGAGTCTGATTGATAAATGTATGCGGTAGGAGTTCTTTTTTATTACATTTATTTGAGGTTGCTATTAACCCAACCTTGAAGTTGTCGAGGCGAAATCTTAGTGGCAATAACTTGAGAAAATGATTAAGGCATTCTTTTGGACCGTTTGAGCTTAAATAGCCTACCTTGTTACATCCACCATTGCACCCGACTTAGAGCCTATACCCATTGTTATTCAAAATCATACCGAACGTATCAATTAAACATCCACCAACCATGTTTCCATCACATTCACCTTGTTCACCGGGATTTATAGTTCAAAAACATTGTGAGTAGGAGTAATGATGACTTCCAAGCTTAGTTCAATGTGCCCTTAAAGCGACGGATCACCTATGTCTATCATATTAGTTAAAAAAAAGAGAAAAAGAAAATGAAAGAAAAGAAAGAAAGTTCAATCAGGTGTAACCATCAATTCCAAAACATTCGAGGGCAATGTAGACGAAGTTTGGGGGAGGAATCATGTGGGTCAAAAACGGGGTAAATGGAAGTCAAGGGTGTTAATGTCGAAACTTTTGAATCCAGGTGAACTCTTGAGCCTAAAATATCCTTCGACGTACCTTAGCCGAGGCCGTAACATTACAAGCCAATAAAGTCCTTTTGATTCTCAGTTAATTGCCTTCTAAATTAGTGGAGATTAGCGTCAGAGTTGGGCTTATGGTGTTCCTCTTCATTGTGAAAAATTAAGACTCCGAAGGCGTGCAAAAGTTAACTAAATAAAAGGGAGAAATAAAGCACACACACACTTCTGAATGACCATTTTTGAGGTAAGCTCAACTTGTTGAAACTATAGTTGGTTGCGAAGGCTTTGATGTAGCAAGGAACTGACAATTGTCCCTTAGAATTATCACATGCCAGGCATTACGGAGAAACTGGATTTCGAGTTAGATACGTATTCCGTTTTGATTTCAGTTTTAGTTTAATTATTCATTCATTGTTAGGAAAAGAGTCATGAGTCATAAAATCAGAATAATGTTTAATTGTTACTTGAGGACAAGCAACAGTTTAAGTTTGGGGGTGTGATGAGTGAGCAATATACTCACTCATATATCGCACTTTCCATATTGAATTGTTGTAATTTCCTCAAGTTTTATGTGTTTTAACAAGTTTCTTGAGTGTACAGATGAGTTGATAAGAAGTACGGAAATCGAGGCGGAGAAGCACGAAAACAAGGATTTTTGAAGGAAGGATAAACTCCAGCAGAACAAGCACCGGTCGTTCACCCAAGTGGGGCGATCGACCGCCCAAAATCAACGAAAATTGGAGTTCAGCAAAGTGGTCGCCGGCCGTTCGCCCAACACGAGTCGGTCGACCGCCCAACTTCGCCCAACAAAGGAGAAAAAGCAGAGCGATCGCCGGTCGTTCGCCCCGAACGAGCCGAACGATCGCCCCGCGCTAGATCGAACAAAGCCAATTGGGGCGGTCGTTCGCCCAGATGAGAAGAACGACCGCCGAATGACGAACTTCTCCCAGTGCCAATTGGGGCGGTCGTTCGCCTGGATGAGAAGAACGACCGCCAAAGCCCGAGTTTCTCTATTATCAGATGGGGCGGTCGTTCGCCCAAATGAGAAGAACGACCGCCGAAATCGCTGTCTTCATTCCTTAGGAAGAACGATGCCTTGACAACATCAGTTGATGCCTTGACAAAGTCCCACCAGTACGTTGCATCTTTCCTTAGGAAGAACGATGCACAAACAACTTTTTCAGCATCTAGTATTCCAGCATAGTTAAGTATACCCTCAATTGTCTTCATTCATTCTTTTGCAACCATTGGATCACTTTCCCCTTCAAAGATTGGAGGGTTGAGCTTCCTAAATCTTTCGCCAACATGATCAGTGTGTTCTCGTGCATTCGGTGGTGGAGGTGGCGGTTATTGGTTTTGACGCCCCAATTGTTGTAATAATAACTCAATTTGTCTAGTTTGTCGCTCGCATAAGTCAGCCAATCGATCTATAACCGAGTCTCGAGGCTCGGCTGGAGGATTGTGTGCACCCCTTGTTCTAGGCATTTTGATCCTGTACAATTATCCCCTCTGTATCCTTATATAATGCATATCAGTCAATAATATCTATGCACGTCAAATGATCATGCTATCATATTATTCGTGCAAGTAAACAATTGAAAAGAAATTAAACATACTCATTGACAGAGTTCTCCTTTCCATGGCCGTATGCATAATGGACAGTCCGCAGAAACGACTAAACCTTTGCTCTGATACCAAAATCTGTAACACCCCCTAACATAATTATACTTTAAGCGTACTTACGTTAAAGAGTATTAATCACACATAACTCTATAAAAACTTGAGACCAATTTAAACCTTTCAAAATAGTTTAATAAAGACACCGTGAAGCGTTTATACATCTAAAGAATTTGTACAAAATATAAGTATAAGTATTCGTTGAAAAGAAAAGTACTTCGCATTTTTGTTGTTATATACATATAATACATAACCAACACTAAAGAGTTTTTTACAAGGTCATAGTCGTCAAATATACATTAGATCATGGGCTCGGGAGCACTCTAGTTAACATCATCAACATTCAATATAAATTTTCATCCTCTCAATCACAAGAACACTACTGAGGGAATGCCCAGTAAGCAAAAACAATGCTAAATGTGAATGATTTAAAACATATCATTTTCCATTTGTCATTGCACCAAAAATTTTATAAAAACATCTTCAATTAAAAAAAATCGCTTAGTTGGGCCCATAACGTGCTCAACTCATCACTGGGGCCAGTAGACGATTTTATTTGCAAGACCTGGTACATGGTGGCCAAATAAATCATATTAGAGGTGGTGACATGTCACAAACATAATCGCCGTCATGTGGGGTTTTATAAATCACATGCTCCTATGCGATCGACAAGGGACTTTCAACCCTGCGCTGAAAACTTATAGTCCCCTTAGGTTGGGACTTCAGAGACAGGTCTGTTGCCTACCCAAACCCAACAAAGAATTGATACACAAAACATAACATGGAATAATACGGTACAATGACTCGTTTCATAATTTGTACAACTTACAGAATCATTTACTTTTACATGCGTAATGATGTGATGTTGTGAATGCACACATTATCATAAAAGACATAGTAATGCACAAAATATAAATTAAACACATAGCACATATTGTCCTTGTAATGCAGTTGAGTGCGTTTTTACTTTCCTTTAACTATCTAGACAAGATGATTTGAAGAGAAGAATTAGTCCCCTTAAAGTTTACAGTGTGCTATATCACCTAGAACACGCAATTTAAGGGATTTCTTATTGTTTAATGTAAATTTACTTAATTCCTCAGAGAAAATAAATTCAAATACTTAATACTAACTGTTGGGACAAAATTTCATCCTAACTACACGTGAGGTACGTGACCGGGTATCCCAGCTCGGGACGTCCGTTGTGCCACGTACTGACTTCTTAAACTGGAAACTACGAATAAAATACAAAGATTTTCTGTAACTCTCTCTCTCTCTTTTTCTATCAATTCTGTCTTCGTTTTGTCCTACTCTTTGTAGCTTGCGGAGAGTTCTAATTTATAGCCGGCTCATCGGCCTTTCGGATGGTTCCTTAAATATTCATAATGATTCCATGAATGTAGAGTTATAGACTTGTTAATGATGTCGATTGTACTTGGTTCGAAGGAGGCTTTTCGATGCCCATTAAGGAGTTACGTGGACAGGTGATCCAGTGTGTACGGGTTTACGCGTACACGGATGATCTTCGGACTTCTAAGGTGGGAAACGGATGACAATTAATACGTCTAGGCTCCTACCGATCATGGCAACCTTCGGCGTTATCGAGCGGGGTCCGACGGCATCAAGCGGGGTCCGACAGGATCCGGCGAGTTCGAGCGCGGTCCGGCGGGGTCCGGCGTCATCCGGCGGCATCAAGCGGGTTCCGGCGTCATCCGGCGGGGTCCGGCGTCATCTGGCGGCATCAAGCGCGGTCCAGCGTGGTCGAGTGAAGTCTGGCGGGGTGGAGCAGTGTTTGACATCGAGCGGGGTCCGGCAGGGTCAAGCGGGGTTTGGCGGGGTGCCGTCGACAATTGGTGGCATCCCGGCGTCTTTCATCAGTTTTGTTGGGATCGGTGACCGGTGGACCCGTGCTCTTTTGGGCTGGATTGGGCCGTGTCGTTGGCTCGCATCTTCACTCGCGGGCCTTTGGAAAAATCAAGTTGACTCGTCTCTCTGGGCTTCCTTCATGCTCGGTGCATCTTGACTTTTCGGCCTAAGTCGGGACTTGGCCCAACATCAGCCCCCGATTTTTTGTATGAGGAACGGATGTCGAATTAAGAAAAATGATATTCTCGTCAAAAATCATGTCGCCCGTTATGCTCTGGGCCATGGGTGATTCGCCTTTATTTTTCAGGCTGATTATGCGAAATTCTGCCCCGCGTCTATCGTGCCTGAGTAATGATTATACGTTTTTCTTCGAGTGTGCCCGCTTGTGGACGGGAATGTGATGTGGACCCGCTTGCCACCTTTGTAAGGGACCTTATGGATGACAACGCCTCTTTGAACATGAGGGTCGATGCGACAGCTGGCACATGGGTGGAATCGTGGAGCCCCCGAGCTCACCATGGAGGTGGCGAGGCGCTTCTAATGGGCTCGACGGAGGCGGTGGGTCACGATAGAGAGGGCACTATGGCGTGCGACGTAGTGCGGCAATCGTCGATGGCGGTGGGCTTTGGCGACCTTCGGTTTGTGGCCGGCGGGGTCTCCTCTGCTCCGGCAGGATCCAACGGGGTCCCTCCTGATCCAGCAGAAATCGACGGGGTCCTACGCGCCTCGGCGGGATCCAGCTGGGTTCCTCCTTCCCCGGCGGGATCTGGCGGGGTCTCGCGTGCCTTGGCGGGATCCGGCGGGGTCCTGCGGGGTCTCGTGTGCCTCCAGTGGGATCGGGCAGCGCTCCGCCTTCTCTAGTGGGCCCGATTCTTTCCCACCCGGGTTCGGTAGTGTTCCACGGTGGGATCCGGCGGGTAAGGCCAATTTTCCTCTTAGTCCCGCGGCGTCGGTTTTTGAGTGCGCTCTGGAGCATCGTGCCGACGTCAGACGGGGGGTCCGATCGAGTTCGTTAGTGACTCTTCAAGATCGTATCAAGACACATTGATTCTTACCGAAGCAACGTGACTGCAGACCCGCTGCCGGTAATTCATCAAGAGTATCCATTTTATTTTGGGTCGAGATACGTCTGCCGCGGCCCGGTGATGTCGTAAGCTGTCCACCCCCAGGTTTTATGGGCATCTTCATGGAGCAGATATGTAGCGGCGCGGTTCTTTCGCTTCATCCGGCGCTGCAAAATTTCTGGAAAGATTGAGTCTATGTGTTTCGCAACTAAGTCCGAACTCGTATAGAATGTTTGTTGGGTGTTACATGTTATGGCAAGAAATTGGGTGTAGGAGAACTATCATGGGACGAGTTTTTTCATCTTTACGAGTCATACTTTTTTCATCCTCATGAGGTGGTAGTCTGGGAAATTCCCGGTGATGACAAACGATGGAAGAATTTTTGGTTTTAAATTCTGATCGCTTGTATGGGTAGATCGTTGTCTTCATTCAGTGAGGTTCGGCTTCATATTGCCGCGACAAAGAGTTATGACCTTGGGGAGTGAGTCCATTCGCGACTTCTCGACTTTAACTCATTGTGTGGCGCGGGATGGTTATTTCCCGATAATGATGATGGTATTGGGACTTGGACGGACTTAGTTCGCGAGTCCGCTTTTATTTGCTTACATGGTATATTGATTTATTTTATTATTATTTGTTTTTTTAGGGCCGCCGGAAGCCTCCCAGCAGCGGGATCCTACCTTTCCGAGCCTTGCTTATTCGCCCATAGGTGTGCCTCCTTAGCCTTTGGCCCTTTTTTTTTTTTGTGAAGGCCGCCGAAAGGCGGCAGGATCCCGCCCTTCCGGTCTTCGCCCGTAGGGGAGCCTCCTTAGTCTTTGGCTTCTTGCTCTAACGGCCTTTTTTTTTTTTTAGTTGAAGGCCACCGGAAGGCTGCGGGATCTCACTCCCTCACTTTTGGGCATTGCTTCTTCGCCTGTAGGCATGCCTCATTAGCCTTCGGCATTTTGGGAGTTTTTTTTAGGCCACCGGAAGGTTGTGGGATCCCGCTCCCGCTCTTCCGGGCCTTGATTCTTCGCCCGTAGGCGGCTTACTTATCCTTTGGCATTTTGGGGCTTTTTTTTCTTTTTTTTGGTTTTTTTTTTATGTTGAAGGCCACCGAAAGGCTGCAGGATCCCGCTCCCGCTCTTCTGGGCCTTGCTTCTTCGCCCATAGGCGTGCCTCCTTAGCCTTTGGCTTTTTTTTTAAGTGCAGTAAAAGGAAAATAAAATAAAATAAAATCAAAGAAAGTATATGAGAGAAAACCATCACTTTATTGAAATCATCGAACTGAAGTCTTACAAAGCACACTGCGGGAATCTTACAAAGTACACTAACAGAAATCATTTTAAAAGCTTCCTAAAGGAGATGTTAAAAAGCACACAATTGTTAAAGTTTACCAATAATACTTGCGAAAATGGTCGGCATTCTATGGATGTTTGAATCTATCCTGGGCATGTCCCCGTAGGACCGTGCGAATACATCTTTGTATTCTCGTACAAGTACCTCGAGTTATGTTCCGTGCCAACTTTCATCGTCTTTTCGGGATGTGCGTTGTCCAGGCACACCTCTTTTGTTTTCGCAGCAATCTCGCCGTGTTTTTCCTTGTCACTTGGATCGAGCTCCCCAAGAGGGCGTACCTCATCGAGATTCACGGGGAGCGGGTCTTTGACTTGGAAAATTGTGGCTATAGTATTGACCTTCTTTTCATTGGTCGCTCCAATATAGCAAATACGTGCTTCTCTTTGGTCTCCCATGATCACTCCTATTCCGAAGTCGGTGGCGAATTTCATTACTAAATGGTAAGTTGAGGTGATTTCCCTTATGCCATTAAGGATTGGGCGCCCAATAATGATGTTATAAATTGACGGGCGGTCAACTACAAGAAAGTTGATCATTCTGATTGTTTGTGCCGGCACCTCTCCCATTGTCATTGGAAGGGCAATCATTCCCTCAGCCTCTACCTGTTCTCCCGAGAAGTTGTAGAGTCGGGTCTTGACTGGTTGGAGAACGACGCCTTCGAGGTTCATTTTGTCAAGGGAACTCTTAAAGATTACATCCGTGGAGCTCCCGTTATCGATTAGGATTCGGTGAACAAGGTTATTTTTAATTCTTAAAGATACTATGAGGGCATCGTTGTGCGGATGGAGTACTCGATCGGCCTCTTTCTCGATAAACGTGATTGCTACGTTCTCGACCCTTGGGAATTTGGCAATGTGTTCTGTCATGTTGACATAATGGCCTTTTTGGACATCTCTTGCTTTCCTAGCATATGACTTCCTTTCCCGCGCGGTGTCTTCTATTTCGGGTCCGCCAAAGATTGTTCGAATTTCCCGAAAGTTTTTTTGTTGGGGAGCTGGACGAGTGGGGAGATTGTTTCTCTGTGCTGCGAGCAGTCGTGCTGTGTTTTGGCAGTTATCTATGACTCGGTTAACAAATTCTCTTAGATCTCCTTGTTGTATCAAGGCTTCGATTTGTCTCTTCAAGTAAATACACTTGGATGTTAAATGTCAGTGATCGTTACGGAATTGGCAATATTTCGTGCGGTCTCTTTTGTCAGGGTCCGTCCTCATTGGTTCCGGACGAGTCAAGATATTTCTGTTCTCGATTTGCATCAAGATTTGTTCGGGTATCGCATTGAGCGGGGTTAAAGCTTGAAACCGTGGAGCTATTAAGGGTTTCTAGTTGTTTTTGGCAGCCTTATTTTCCACCTTTGTCTTTTTCGAGTCGCCTTCCTTAGCTTTGGACTCGCTCTTGCGTTTTCTCTCCCTTTTGTGATTTTTACGACTTTGCAAGTACCGTGCTAAGAATTCCCCAAAAGTTTTCTGTGCCTTTCTTATGATGGAGGTCAATAACTCGCCCTCTTGAAGCCCTCTCGAAGGGCGGATAGTACATCGGTGTCCGTGAATTCGCCAACGAGATTCATTCCCTCACTAAAGCAGTCAATGTACTTCTTCAGAGTTTTGTTCTTTCCTTGTTTTAAAGACCAAAGATGGGTTTTGTCCTTTTTACGAGTCTTGGAGCCGATGAACCGGCCCAAGAATTCTCCCTTTAATTGGTCAAAAAAACCGATTGTTTCTGGTTTCAAGCTTATGTACCATTGACGGGCGGCACGGGTTAAAATGAGGGGGAAGGCTTGGCACTTTAGACTAGCGCTTGCTCGACGGACGTTCATCCATGTTTGATAGGCCTCAATATGGTCGAATGGGTCGGTCTTCCTATCGTACGTCTTGATTTGAGGCATCTTGAAATCCTCTGGGAATTATTCGGCCAATATTTCCTGGGTGAAAAGAGGTCGGCGTCGTCAATGATGTTCAATCCTTGATGGGGCAGCCCCCCGTTCGTTGCATAAATCATTGCTTCGGTTGACGGCTCGTTGAACCACTTCGTCGAGGTCGTTCTCTGGGTTAATGGCGAATGCCTATCCCCCGTGGGTGGTTTGGTTGTCTTAGCGGTTAAGACGCGTTCTGCACGAAGCTTGGCTTCCTTGTCCGTAAGTACCCGATATTTGGCTCCTTACTGGGCTTGGACCTAGACGGGCGTAAACGCCTCCTTTCCTTTTGTTAAGGTGGTGTCTCAAGTCAGTGGTATCTTGAGTGTCGGCTAGGCTTGGGGTCCTTGTTCTATCGGCATCGTCATCTGCGTTGTCGCCTAGACGGCTGAATACGGAGATGCGTTCTGAACCTGTCCGAGCTTTGCCACTTGACCCCTCGGCTCAGAGTGGTCGGGCCTTGGCCTATTGAGGTTTCCCCGCCCCTCCTCGTCGCGGGGTCTTGTGGTATCGTCTCTCTCTTCATTGACTATTGCTTGATTTTCTGCCATGCGGTCTCCGTCCTCTACTGTTTGGTGTGTATTTTTCAAATTATGCATAGTGTTCACTGCAGTCACAAATCGGGTCATAATATTAACCAAGTTATGGACGGTGTCTTCGAGTTTGTCAACGCGGCCTTCTCGATGGATGTTTGGTTCGCTAACGGTCCGTTCACTGCTGAAATTGTCCTTAGCCGCCATGTTTTTTCAGTCCTTAAAGTGCACAGGTCTGTCGAATTTTGGAATAGTTTAGCTAGGGTTCAGGGCGTGAGGCTGTTAATTGTGGCGCCCTTCTTCTAGCGCCAAAATGTTGGGGCAAAATTTCGTCCCAACTACACGTGAGGCATATGACCGGGTATCCCAGCTCGGGACGTTCGTTGTGCCACATACTGATTTCTTAAGCTGGAAACTACGAATAAAATATAAATATTTTCTGTAACTCTCTCTCTCTCTCTTTTTCTCTCAATTCTGTCTTCGTTGTGCCCTCCTCTTTGCAGCTTTCTGAGAGTTCCAATTTTTAGCCGGCTCATCATCCTTTTGGATAGTTCCTTAAGTATTCATAATGATTCCATGAATGCGGAGTTAAAGACTTGTTAATGCTGTCGATTGGACTTGGTTCGAAGGGGGCTTTTCGATGCCCATTGAGGAGTTACGTGATCAGGTGATCCAGTGTGTGCGGGTTTACACGTACACGAGTGATCTTCAGACTTCCAAGGCAGAAAATGGATGACAATTAATGCATGTAGGCACCCACCGATCATGGCAACCTTCGGCGGTGTCGAGCGGGGTTCAACGTGGTCTGGCGGCATCGAACGGGGTCTGGCGGTGTTGAGCGGGGTCTGGCGTAATCCGGTGGCATCGAGTGGGGTCCGGCAGGGTTGAGCGGGGTTCGGCGGGGTGTCGTCAAAAATTGGTGGCGTCCCGGCATCTTTCATCAGTTTCGTTGGAATCGGTCACCGGTGGACCCGTGCTCTTTTCGGCTGGATTGGGCTGTGTCGTTCGCTCACATTTTCCCTCGCGGGCCCTCGGCCAAATCAAGGTGACTCGTCTCTCTGGGCTTCCTCCATGCTCGGCCCATCTTGACTCTTCACCCTAAGTCGGGATTTAGCCCAACACTAACCATAGGGAAGAAATAAATAATTGAAATAAGATTTAAGATAAACTATAGTTGCATAAGTTTAAGAACTTTTAGCAAGAAAGCTCGAAATAACGTTCTAAACGGCAACTAGCTTATTATTAGTAAAACATTATCATTTTGGTTTTGTTTTCAAACGGGCAGCATATCGCCTTATTTATTGATATTTTCCGAAAGTCCAAAGTATCATTTAGGGCCTGAATAAATTAATTTCATGACAATAGCCAACTAGTACACGAATCCATTGCAAGTTTGACACAACTCGGTACACTTAGGTCAATAAGTAAAAATATAACTTTTTTCTTAACTCCTAAGGGCAAAAATCATTTAACAAATATATTGGTGAGTCTAAAACATTGAAAACATGGTTAAGATACTGATTTTAGAGTTTTTATACAAATAGAATAAAGTAAAACATTTAAAGAAACTAGTTAAACAAAACTAGGTTTGTGTGGTTTAGAATTCGGTTTCATCAAACTATAATGTACTAAAATAAACATTTAAGACTTATACAGTAACAAGAATAATTTGAATATATTATGATTTACATATCACCAAACACTGGGAGGACAGATTTGAAGCTCAAAATTCCGAAAAGAAACCGAACGAAATCGATCGTAGCTTTTCTATTCTCTAAGATTGTTTTTGATTCCTCAACAAAATCCCTAATTTTCCAGAGCTTAAGACACCTACATTGATAAAAATAACCACCTAAAACTATTATAGAAGTTGTAATTTTCAGATTGGAAATAAAAAGCTCAAATATGTAAAACTAGCTAACCGTTCTCGCGATATCGGCTCTAGCTTGCAATTCCTAGCTCCGAATTGACTTCTACCACTTAGAAATGGTGTTTTTTTTTTTTTGGAAAAAGGAAGCTTTTTCTATGGTTTTCTCTCAGAGATGAAGCTCTGGTCTGAGTTGAGATGAAATATAAGTGAGCAGCTTGCTTAAGTAACTAAAGTTACTTATAGCCTAAATTAGGACATAGTTAAAATTTTTCTTTATTTGTTGAAAGGTGTCATGTTAAAAATGACTTTCATGCTGACTAATAAAGGTTATACATGATAAAATAGACCTAAACTCAATTCAAAAGATTGAAACCTAGTCTCATTTCTATAGGTTTCGCATACTTCTTAAACTTTCGCTTCTACGCGACGTTTTTACGGTATTTCAATGAAACCTAGTTATTTTACACCAAATGAATTATTAACTTTATTAATCTTCTAAAACAGAAAGTAAAGACAAATAAAAACATTATAAATAAAGGATTATTAAAAAAACTTAGCAAATAATTCTTTCATAAAAATAAACCAAGCTCGTTCAAGTTTACCGAGAAAATGCCAAAGAAAACGCTGTGCTTGCTTAGGGTTGACTTTGATTTTTTTTTTTTTTAGGTTAGGTTCTACTTAGTGAACGAAACCTAATTCACCTAATCTTCAAGGGTTACCGAGCTTACGTTTAGAAAAAAAATACTAGGAGCAAGTTAAATGCCTTATCACACATAATATGTCACATTTGTTCTATGATAGAAACTAACCTAAACGTCAAATATGAAATGCAATGTAAGTATGAGTCACATATGCTAACCTAGATATGTCACATATGATCTTGAAGAACTTGAGCACTACACCTTTTATGGCTTGTTGGAGGTCAAACTGAGTCTCTAAGACTTATTATAATATATTATATGTTCAAAAACCCAGTTCAGATTAAGAGAACTTTGCTAGAGTCACTTTGGAGCATAAAAAGCCCTTTAAAGGCTAGATTTCGGAAAAACTAGTTACAATGACTTTGTTTTTTAGGTAAAGTGATATTTTAAAGCTTGTTGGAGCTCCAAATGAGTACTTTAGACTTTTTATAACATGTTATATGTTCAAATACTCATTTGAGATCAAAACAACTTTGCTAGAGTCACTTCGGAGCCAAAAGAGCCCTTTAAAGGCTAGATTTCAGCAAAACCAATTACAAGGACTTTGTTTTTGCATAAAGTGGGTTTTTAAGACTTGTTGGAGGTTTAAATGAGTCCTTAGGACTTATTATAATATATTACATGTTGAAAAACTCAGTTGGGATCAAAAGAACTTTGCTAGAGTCACTTTAGAGCATAAAAACCCCTTTACAGGTTAGATTTCGTCAAAACTAGTTATCAAGACTTTGTTTTTGCGCAGCGTGACATTTTAAGGCTTGTTGGAGCTCCAAATGAGTCCTTTGGACTTATTATAATATATTATATGTTCAAATACTCATTTGGGATCAAAACAACTTTGCTAGAATAACTTCGGACCCAAAAAAGCCCTTTAAAGGTTAGATTTTGGCAAAACTAATTATAAGGACTTTGTTTTTGCGCAGCGTGACATTTTAAGGCTTGTTGGAGCTCCAACGGAGTCCTTTAGGCTTATTATAATATATTATATGTTCAAATATGCATTTGGGATCAAAACAACTTTGCTAGAGGCACTTTGGAGCCAAAAAAAGCCCTTTAAAGGGTATATTTCGAAATAAGTTGCTATATGGACTTTGTTTTTGCGAAATAAGGTTAGATTTCGGCAAAACTAATTATAAGGACTTTGTTTTTGATCAAAGTAATTTTTTAAGACTTGTTGGAGGTCCAATTGAGTCCTTTAAACTTAGTATAATATAATAAATGTTCAAATACTCATTTGGTATCAAAACCATTTTGCTAGAGTCACTTCGGAGCCAAAAACACCCCTTAGGGCTCGATTTAGACAAAACTAGTTATAATGACTTTGTTTTAGCGCGAAGTGTCTTTTTAAGGCTTGTTGGAGCTTCAAATGGGTCCCTAAATCATAATATAACATATTTAATATTCAAATACTCATTTGGAATAAAAAATATTTGGTAGGGTCACTTCGGACCAAAAAGCCCTTTAAGGGCTAAATTTCATCAAAACTAGTTATAAGAAGTTTGTTTTAGAGCGAAGTGACTTCTTAAGGTTTGTTACTGCTTCAAATGGGTCCCTAAGAATTAATATAATATATTATATGTTCAAATACTCATTTGGGATCAAAAAACTTTGCTAGAGTGACTTCGGAGCCTAAAAAAGCCCTTGAAAGGTGAGATTTCGGTAAAACTAGTTATAAGGACTTTGTTTTTGCGCAAACTAACTTTTTAAGGTTTTTTGGAGCTCCAATTGATTCCTTTAGACTTATTATAATATATTATATGTTCAAACACTCATTTGCTATCAAAACAACTTTGCTAGAGTCACTTCGGAGCAAAAAAAAAAGCCGTTTAAAGGCTCGATTTTGACAAAACTATTTAGAATGAATTCGTTTTAGTGCGAAGTGACTTTTTAAGGCTTGTTGGACCTAAAAATGAGTTCCTGAGACATATTATAATATATCATATATTCAGATACTCAGTTGAAATCAAAAGAACTTTGCTAGAGTCACTTCGGAGGCAAAAATGCCCTTCAATGGTTAGATTTTGTTAAAACTAGTTATAAGAAATTTGATTTTGCGCCAAGTGACTTTTTAAGACTTGTTGGAGCACTAAATGAGTCCTTTAGACTGATTATAATAAATTATATGTTCAAAAACTCATTTGGGATCAAAACAACTTTGATAGACTCACTTCGGAGCCAAAAAAAAAAAACCCTTTAAAGGCTATATTTCGAAATAAGTAGTTATATGGACTTCGTTTTTGAGCAAAGTGACTTTTTAAGCCTTGTTGGAGCTCCAAATGAATCCTTTAGACTTATTATAATATATTATATGTTCAAATAATCATTTCGGATCAAAACAACTTTGCTAGAGTCACTTCGGAGCCAAAAAAAGCCCTTTAAAGGGAATATTTCGACATAAGTAGTTAAACGAACTTTGTTTTTGCGCAAAGTGACTCTTTGGTGTTTGTTGGAGCTCCAAATGAGTCATTTAGAATTATTATAACATATTATATGTTTCAATATTTATTTGGGATCAAAACAACTTTGATAAAGTCACTTCGGAGCCAAAAATGTACTTTAAAGGTTCGATTTCGACAAAACTATTAATAAGGACTTCGTTTTAGCGCGAAGTAACTTTTTGAGGCTTGTTGGAGCTTAAAATGGGTCCTTAAGACCTAATATAATATCTTATATGTTCAAATGCTTATTTGGGATCAAAAAAAATTGCTAGAGTCACTTCAGAGCCAAAATAGCCCTTTAAAGTACATATTTCGGAAAAACAAGTTATTAGGAGTTTGTTTTAGCACGATGTGAGTTTTTAAGGCTTGTTGGAACTGCAAATGAGTCCCTAAGACTTATTATAATATATTACATCTTCAAAAACTCAGTTGGGATCAAAATAACTTTGCCAGAGTCACTTCAGAGCATAAAAAGCCCTTTAAAGGCTAAATTTCGGCAAAACTAATTATAGGACTTTGTTTTTGCAAAAAGTGACATTTTAAGGCTTGTTGGAGCTCCAAATAAGTCCTTTAGACTTATTATAATATATTTTATGTTCAAATACCCATTTGAGACCAAAATAGCTTTACAAGAATCACTTCGATGCCAACAAAAGCCCTTTAAAGGCTATATTTTGAAATAACTAATTATAAGGACTTTGTTCTTACGCAAAGTGACTTGC
Organism: Boehmeria nivea var. tenacissima; assembly: GCA_018132145.1. Classification (NCBI taxonomy): domain Eukaryota; kingdom Viridiplantae; phylum Streptophyta; class Magnoliopsida; order Rosales; family Urticaceae; genus Boehmeria; species Boehmeria nivea. Next base: position 3,314,388 of record CM030875.1, on the reverse strand, counting down.
TAAGGCTTGTTAGACCTCTGAATGAGTCCTTTAGACTTATTATAATAAATTATATGTTAAAATACTCATTTGAGATCAAAACAACTTTGCCAGAGTCACTTCGGATCCAAAAAAGCCATTTAAAGGCTATGTTTCGGCAGAACTACTTACAAGGAGTTTGTTTTAGCGCGAAGTGACTTTTTAAGGATGTTGGACCTTCCAATGAGTCCCTAGGACTTATTATAATATATAATATGTTCAAATACTCATTTGGGATCAAAAAAACTTTGCTAGAGTGACTTTGGAGACAAAAAAAAGTCCTTTAAAAGTTAGATTTCGGTAAAACTAGTTATAAGGACTTTGTTTTTTTTTTGCAACGTAACTTTTTAAGGCTTGTTGGAGCTACAAATAAGTCATTTAGACTTATTATAATATATTATATGTTTAAATACTCATTTGGGATCAAAACAACTTTGCTAGTCACTTTGGAGCAAAAAAAAAAAAGCCCTTTATAGGCAATATTTCAAAATAAGTTGTTGTAAAGATTTTGTTTTTGTGCAAACTGAGTTTTTAGGTCTTATTGGACCTATAAATGTAAACCCCAAAGTGTTCTTATCATCCTCAATATTAATGTAAATTATGTTAGAGTTGTGAAATATTTATTATTCAACTCATAAGAATAAGTTTAAAATTAAAAATAAGTTTTCGAACTCGGGTGGCGTAGAATGATGTGAATTCGGGTTTTATAATTCCCAAAGCATGGGAATTAGAGTTTTAGGCAATGAAAATGAATGTTTAAGTTAGTATGGTGCATCATTAGTATTTTTAAGGTCACTCGTAAATTTTGAAATCATTCCGATGAGAAAAAGTGATGTTTTGGTGAAAAACGTCAAGTTAAGGGCAAAACTGTAATTTACTGAGAAATAAGGAATTACCGGGAAAAATAATGAATAATCCAACAAGATATCTTCTTTATGAAGAGGTTTCATTGTTGGAAAATTTTAAAATTATGGGCCGAAGTGAAAGAATAAAAGGTTTAGAAATAAGGAACTTAGTTGTGAAAAATTTCGGTAAAAACCACTATTTCAGGACCGAAATGAAAAAGACTTGGAAAATAGGAAAATAAGCTCTATAAATTTTGAAAATTTATAATGGTTCGTAATTTTATAAATAAGGTGTTTAAAGAAAGAAATTGTGCTAGAAGGGCTAAGAAATAAGTTTAAAAATGTAACAAAGGACTAAGTTGTTTAGAGTTTACTTCGGTAGACTGAAGTGCAAATTTCGTAAAAGAAGTAAGCACGACGGGGTTCACCTTTACATGGGTAAGTATGAGCTGTCCATTAGAGATTAAACCTGATCTTTGGTTTGCTTGATTGGCAAAATTTAAGCAGGAGGTGTCAAATTGCAAGCTTGAGGTCGAAAGTTGATTACCTCACCGTGACGTCATCGTGCACACCAACTAGCTTAGCTTCTAACTTAAATAGGCAGCCCTTGAACGAATTTTGAACAAGAAATACAGAATAGAAAGTGAAGAAAAGAAAGGAATAGAAAGAAAAAAGAAAGAAAAGAGAAAGAAGAGGAAGAAGAAGAAGAAGAAGAAAGTGAAAGCCAAAGAAGGAGAAAAATCAACAACTACCGTATTTAAGGTTTTGGAAGTTTTGATTTTAATTAAGTTGGCTTTGTATTTGGAATTAATTGATCATAGTTAGTTGCTGTTTTAAGGGCTGTTTTAACACGGTTTAATCATTATTGAAGGGTTGTTGGTGTTTTAGATTTGTTTGGAAAGAATTTGATGCAAGTATTAGTGAAAGAAAAAAGTTGGGTTTTCATATCTAGGTTTTGTTTGAACTTGGATTAAAGTGAACAAGTGATGAAAAATATGATGTCGATGATGTTGAATTGTGTTGTTGATTGAGAGTTAATGAATTGATGACAAAAGGAATGGTTATTAATGCTTGAGAAATGAATTTAAAAAGTTACATAAGTCTTGAACATATTATGTTTGATCATAGGTCTAAGTGGGGAAATTTTTGCGATTTATTAGGTTTTAATGAATTTTGGTGTGTTTTGAGGTATAAAATAGTGATTAAAGCTTTCAAAATTGGTTTGGAGGTGAAATAACAAAAATTAGTGCAATTTTGACATTACCCGGGTCGATAGGCGCTGTGGGAGCGTTGCCTGGGCATTGAGGGCTCCCAGCGCGCGCGGCACGTGCCCAACGCACGCGCCAGGCGTGCCGCTGGCGGCCCGTGTGTGCCCGGCAGGCCCCGTGTGTAGCCCTGCGCGCTTAGCCAGGCCCATGTGTGCGCCTAGCACCCCGTGCACGCCCAACATCGTGTTAGCCAGGGCCATTTGACCCCGGAACGACCCGAAACATTTTTATAAGCCTCGTTTTGGCCTAAATTGGCCCGAAACCTGTTAAAATGAATTTGAAACACTTTAGATGAATCACGAGGATTGTTAATGAATGGTTTCGCCGCCATGGATCTTATTCCTGCACGAAATAACATTAAGACGTCAGAATATTCTTCCAAGCTTCAAATAATGAATAATGAATGAATAATAAAGAATGTAAGTTTAATGAAAGTATTTTTTGGGTTTATACCTCGAAATGAATAACCCTCAAGGAATATGTGGCTCGGTCACCAAAAATGATACGGTACCGGGAGTTGTTGATTGAAACGTCAACAACATAAAATACAATGTTACGAAAATGAGTCGATGGTACCGATAGTCCTTTTGCACACTCATGCCCTCCTCATAATGATGATGAAAATCTTTTTAATACAATAAAGCATGCTACAGTTTATAAAAGAATGCAGGAAGATGTAATGTGGCCGGGAGATGCTCTAAAGGTTGTGCTGGTCCACTCCCCGCCTGGCGCATCATGTTATCATTCATGATGCAGTACCATCAGTGGATCCCAGACTCTCTCATGATGTATGTTTGCTGATTCGTCGGCTAAGATCTCTGATCACAAAAATGGTGGTCGAGACAACGCTAGGAATACTAAGAAACTGTTTCCTGTTGCAGGGATCATTTGGTAAGGGACAAATGACCTCTTATATTGTTGCACTGCTCATTATTTATATTTCCTATATGATGCATTGATTGTCATGGCACATAGCATAGATAGTTTCATCACTAACTGAGTTTAGCAACTCACCAGGTTTCTTGTATTGTAAACAAATGTAAGAAGAGGCAAAGTTGAAGAGGAGGTCAAGGATGCTAGAACAAGTGTATGGACAACCTGTGGTGTATGAAGACTCCCTTGGCTACTTATTTTGTATTGTCGGTTTATAAATATGAATATATCAAACTAAAGTACTTTAAATAATAACAGTATGTAGATTTTGTGACACCATTACGGTAGCATAGTTAAGAAATGTTTTGGTTATACCGCAGCAATGCTGTTGTATAATTAAGAGTTCTTACAATGTTGTAGCAATGTTGTAGTAATGTTTTACTATAAAAAAAATAGTAAGTACACGCGTACACTACTTTTTATAAATTACATTGTGATTGACAGGCTTAAGTATAAAACTTATACGTACGTAAGCAAGTATAAGTCGTGATCTGTTGAAGTGGGTTGTGACAGATTTTTGGTTTCAGAGCCCAGGTTGAGTCGTTTCTGCAGACAACACACACACGTTATTTGAAAGCCTCGGTTCCCTCCTTAGTAGGTAAGCTTTTTTTTATCTAAATTTAAAGTAAGGTTCAAACTGATTAATAAAACTTGCAGGATGTCAAAAATAGAATAGGTCATTCTAACGTGGGTCCCGAACTGTCTGCAGATGATAGTGTCGTCAGACCAGTGATAATAGAACGAACCCTGACAGACATTCTAAACCTAGTACCAGATAAGGCTAAATGTTATATAGGAATTTCAAACAAGATGTCTTTTAATGAGAGGCTAAGTCTCACTACCCAATGGATAAGTTTTGTGAGAATACCTCAGGAGTATTAGGTAGATGTAGTTGTAACCCTCTTAAGAGAAAAAACCTATATATTTTGGACTACGGTAATAACAAGAAGAAAAGTCCACGAATGGCCAGTTTTTAAGAGTACAATGACCCATAACTATATGAAAGGATCTAAATAAAAGGTTTGGTACCGGAGAATGAGCATACTTCATCAATAATTTGGGGAGTCCGCTCAAGAGTATACCGACATGTATAATTGTAAAATGGTTATGAGACGTCTATGAGATATGCCAGATCAAAAAAAAAAAGAAAGAAATAAAAGAGATGTTTACGCCAATGGACTTTCCAAATGGCTTAAGGTGTCAGAATGGAATGAAATTGTGTACCGTAATTATTGAGATAAGTAAAAGCTTACCACTGCTATATGCCATGACATGATAGCTTAAGTAAGAGTAACTGTTGAAGACATGTCGAGGAAAAGTACACTTCAAAATCCACCCATTGAAGTATATGAGCTTCGACAAATGATCGAAGCTCAAGCCGCGGAAGCTTGAAGAAGAAATGAAGAAGCACGAAGGCGAGATCAGTGAATTGAGCAGTAGGGAGAAATGCTCAGGTAACTACTTACCCTCCTCAATGATCAACAACAACAACCGCAACCACAACAGCCACAACAACAAGCAGAAGGGACAGGACCAGCTGAAGTGAACGTACCGGTGCCACCTATGCTACGACCCAATGTAAAACTGCCGAGGATGGCCCCTTCAATTGATGAACTAATTTACGAACACTTTAGGAAGCAGAAACCACCAATGTTCTAAGGGGCACTCGATCCGGCAAAGGCTGAAAATTGGATAAAGCACATTCAGCAGATCTTTGAATACATGCAGCTGACAGATGCACAGAAGTTATCCTGCGCTGTATACCAGTTTGATGACGAAGTTAGATGCTGGTGGGAGATGATTATGCAAACACAACCTGTTGAAACAATCTCTTAGGATCGGTTCCTAGCCTTATTTTCTACCATATGGGAAAAGCTAACCGGGTGGCAGATGCTTTAAGTCGAAAGTCAACAGGAACCCTATTGGCGATTCAAGGCTTACTAGAAGAGTTACAGAAGAAAATTCGTGAATTTTGTGACGCCCCTAATTGGGGGTCAGAAGAATTAATGAAATAAATAAATAAAATCTTGCAAACAAGTGAATAAGTGAAAGTAACAACTTGAAATTTGCCCGGGCCTTTAAAACAAAGACAAAACAGTTATAAAATCCCCAGTTTAATACATCACCACAAGAAAATAAAATTAAATGTCCTCATCGGTCACAAATGCTCAAAATTAATTAATTATACAGTCATCCAGTCTGTAAAGTCTGAACCGAAAACTCGAAAGAGAAACCTACACTTATGGAGAGGCAAGAGGGGAAAACGCCTTATACGTCCCGATCAGAAGTCTACTGCTCCTCATCAGATAAGTCGCGCTGTACATCTCCTGGAAGAGGGAGGAAAAAGGGGGGTGAGCTCGTCGAGCCCGTAGGAAATCCTATTACCAAATCTCTTTCGTCAAACCATTAATTAGTCCGGTTATTTATTTCGTTAGTTTTCTAACTAATTTTTATTATTATTGAACCGGATATAATTACTGTCAAATTATTCATCAACTCTCACGAGTACAAGTCAAAGTCAAAGTTCTCACTGTCAAAATAAAGTCCAAAACAAGAGAACGGCCGGTAGCACGCAACAGGTACCAAGAATAACTCTAAATCCTCAAAGAAATGCCATAAGACCGACTACAGCCGGACCAAACGTCCCTATCCGTAACCCGGTCTGGCTTGGACGTCGAGACGACCGGTACATTGCGTGCTCTCAAACCATTCCCCTACTCTAATCCAGTACCTCAAGTACTGTGGTCATCCCGATGCATACTGCGCAGCAGCCAGCCACTCGTCAGCGGCAAACACGGTCAAAGTCAACAGGTCACATCACGCGTCGGGGGCCCGCGTCCACATCCATAAAGTCATAAATGCATATAATAAATGGGTCGGGGATATCACACTCACGACCTCACAGTCACAATCTCAGTTTCACACAAACAGTTCGTTATTTACTCAATTTCTCATTAGCCGTCTATAATTAATTAGTCCAATTAGGCACATTTTTAATTATTCCAGTAATAATTCCTAATACCAATCAATTATATATATTTAAACTGTCCTAAATATCAGTTTGTAACATTCATAAAACCTATCAGATAAAAGAAAGAGATCTGATAAGAAAATCCCCTACCTCGATATACGTGCATAGCAGTCAAACAGTTGACTTTTCAACCGGAGTCAAATCTTGTGAAACAGAGGTCACCGTTGCATTCGCCTCGTCGAACCGAGTCCGATGACTGTCCTCAATCGACAGTCGGAGACTGGGCCTGTCGGGCGACCAGGTTGATTCGCACGGCGAAGCTGGCACGCAAATCGAGGTAACTCCCGGAGTAAAATCTGCACAAACAGAGACCACCGTTGCGATCAGTGCGACGAATCGAGTCCAACGGAAGTGTCGGTTTGCTAATCGGAGGTCCGGAAGTACATGTCAATTTTTGACATAACTGGCATTTTGGCACGCAAAACGAGGTGGCCAACCGGACGTATTTCCGACCTGCAAAAAGCTTACCCAACCTAATTCGACCCTTTCGAATCCAATGGTTCATCAAACAACAACCACAACATATCCAATTTCATCATTAAAGTTCTAAACTTCAAACTGAAATTAAACACTCACCGAGCGTCGGATCGGAGAAATTCTTGAGGGCTTTTGCTGCCCACGCTGTCTTCTACAAAACCCCTCAACCAATTTCAGAAATGGTGGCCGGCGGCGATGGGCGACGGCGGCGAGGGTGAACGGCGGCGGCGGCGCAGTTTCCGGCGAAATCCAGTGGCAACTTGGCTACCCAACCCCAGTCCTATAGTTTGGACCCTCCCGAGCACGATGGCGGTGCTCGTTTCTCCAAAAATAGCTCGAAAATAGGAAATCCGGCGAAACCCACGAAAACCGAATTTTCCGGCGAATTTTCCGGTTAATCCCGGCGGTTTCCGGCGACAATCCACGCTCAAATTGTTCCTCTCGTCGAGAGCTTTCCAATGGTACCAAGCACGCGTCAAACGGACGTCGGATAAAAAAGTTATGGACGATTGAAGTTTTAGGAATTTTGAAAAAAAAATAAATTTAGAGGAGAGAGAGAGAGGCTGCGAATTTGAGGAGAAAGGGAGAGAGTGTGTAACGGGAGAGAGAAGGAAGAAAGGAAAAGGAAAGAAAAAGGAAAAAGAAAAGAAAAAGAAAAAGAAAAATGATATTTTATACATTTAGACCAGAAATAAACCAAAACTTGTACAAATGCCCATTAAAATTATTTTTATTTGCACCAAAAATCCTTGTAATAATTTAATAATTTTAAGGGCTTTACAATCCTCTCCACCTTAAGAAATTTCGTCCTCGAAATTTGATTACAACAAAAACTCAGAACAAGAAGGGATATTTCTCTCTCATTTCAGACTCCAACTCCCAAGTCGCCTCTTCAACTCCGTGGTACTGCCACAGCACCTTCACCAGAGGAATCTCTCGACGACACAAAACCTTGACTTCTCGGTCTAAGATCATGATCGGTTGTTCCTCGTACGTCAAGTCTTCCTGGAGGGGTATCTCGGTCCACATGATGACTTGTGACGGGTCAGGCTCGTACTTCCTTAACATTGACACAAGGAACACGTTATGAAAGTCAGATAGGTGAGGAGGTAGGTCGAGACGATAAGCAAGTGGTCCTGTAAACCCCATCCCGGGGGTTATCCTACTCACTCAAAGCCGGGGTGTAAACATTATAAAGGATTATAATATAGCCTTTTGTTTTAACATTTTCAATCTTATCTCGAATCATAAATAAAGAATGAAAATCCGATTTCTTGTTAATTACATACATTGGAAAAATATACCTTGCAAAACAGTGGGTTTAAAAATAAGGTTCGGCTTAGTTTAGACTTAATTGCACAAAAACCCTGAACTTTCAAAAAATTACGTTTTTGCCCCAAATTATGTAAAAACGAAAATGTATGGATGAATTCACTTTCCAAGGCTAGGAAATGACTCAAAGTCACATGATTAGTCATCGTTTAAAATTTAAAGTCATTTTGAGCTAAAACGAATCCGAAACGAGAAGATTTCGGTAAAGTCGTGAAATTATCGTAAACAACGGAAAATTCACAGAGAGCGAGCTGAAACGACCACTAGAATTTCGAAATAAGAATTATATTCCTATGAAAGGAATACATTCAAGTCAATCATAGCCTCGTTAAAGTCTCGGCAACATAGAAATGTAGAAAGGTAGAAAGTTGAAAAACAACAAAAATAAAAAGAGGACGGTATAGTCACCATCGCGTCTAAAGCAACTCTCGGAATTTTTCCGAGGGTAGCACAGCCTTAGATTAATAAATATATGTCATTAGATTAATTAGACAGTGGCAGAGATATAATCTGTCAATTTTTTAGACCGGAACCGTCCCACACAGTATTGGAAAATACTGAAAATACGACGGTTCGTATTTTGGTGATTAGCAATGTCGGAACAATATTATTAGTGGAAAAATTCGACCATGGTGCAGCAATATTAGCTAAATAAGCTGAATTAAAGTGGACCAACCAGGTGAGAGATTAGTGCCAAGAGTGAGACAAAAGAATAAGACAAAAATGTGGAGTGAAGAGGCACAGTGTAATGATAATGCTCTTCCTTACTTTGAGCCATTGGATGAGCTAAATTTTGAACTAATGGCCGAGATTGTGCAGCCAATTAATTAAACAAATTAATAAATAAGAAAATATGAACAGAAATTGAGAAGGAGAGAGAGAGAGGGTCGGATTTTAGAGAGAGAGAGAGAGAGAGAGAGAGAGAGAAAGTGTAGATTTAGAGCTTGTTAACCAAGCTTCTCATTTGCCTATAAATAGAACCCATACACTTCTTGTTCTCATTTTACACTCCCATTTCTGAAAAATAGAGAGAGAGGCCGAGCAAGAGAGAGAGAGAGGAGGGAAAGGGAAGAGTTTTGGAGTTGGAGAGAGAGAGGTGGTCGGTTTTTGCAAGGAAGAGAAGAAGAGTAAAAGCTTTCAAGCTTCATAGTCACACTAAGGTAAAACACTACTTTGCATGTACTCTAAATTCGGTTTTTCCTTCTTGAATACCCTCCTAAAATAAGTTTTCTCCTCTGTCCTAGACCACCCAAGGGTTCACGAGGTTTGATCTTGGAAGATCAACCCTTAGAGAAGCTCGGCCATAGTAAGAAAATAAAAGAGAAAGTTGAAGATTTGTGCTTGAGAACTTAGGTAAGCTTTTCAAGAATGACATGCATGGTTGTTTTGATGAGTTCCTCTTACCTCTAACCCTCATCCTCACTGTCTCTCCTCTGCCCTAGACCATCATAGCATCAAGCTTTGATCTTGAGGTGGAGAAAGTAGGAGCAAGCCGAGCACAACCCATAGAACACCACCAAAATCTCAACCGAGAAAAGCTAGGTATAAGAACCTCTAAACCTTATGATTTCAGTTAGTTTGAGCTTGGTTTTCATTTATGTTAAGCCTCTGGATGTATTTGGTGAGAAATGTTGTAATAGCTTAGTTACATGTTAGCATGCTTGGTGGTAGATCCGAGCTAAGCTAGAATCCCTAGCTTTCGAAGCTCGTGTGTGTATGTGCATGTAGTTTTGTGGTGTTGTGTGTGTCTCGGCCATGCATGTTTGCTTTGGGCCATTTTTATCTTTTACATGCTTTAATATCTGCCCTTGCATGCTTTGATAAAGTGATGAATGTATTTTTAAAAGGATTTAAGGTACGACGATTTCCAACGGATCGTCGTACCAAAACCGCGAGAACCGTGAAAAACATGAACTAGGATTTTTGAATGATTGCGAACCTAAACTCTTTGAGAAATTTAAAATGGACTATGAACCCCATCTTAATCTTCTTATTCTCTGCCCTTAATGTATTTAAGAGTTAGAAAAATAGATTTTTCAAAATGAAGATGCTACGTGATCGGTTTGGTGAAACCGTGAGTAGTTCGGAAAATACGCCGCTTTAAAAGATAGTATGGTGATGAATATTGTAACGCTTCGATGATGGTGAATATAAGGATGATAAATACCCTTAAATACCTAGAAGCTACTGTCCATTTAATGTAATTAGCATGGGCAAAAAGAATGCCAAAGGTCTTGGCCTAAAATGGCGAGTTCTAAACCCTAACGCTAGTGTAGTAACAAAACGACCTTAATATAACTAACTCTATCAACGTGGAGTTTTTACGCTTCGATGACGGTGAATATAAGGATGATAAATACCCGTGAATACCTAGAAGCTACTGCCATGGTAAAGGAAGATTTCAAAACCTAAAATGTTGCGTTCTAGTGAAACCAAATATCGAGCTAAACGAACGCTTTGAAATCTTAAGAATTATAGTAAAATTTGTTAATCCTTATACTGTGAATAAATGATTTTATAGAGACGATGAAGGAGAAAAATTGGTCAAGTGGACCAAGGCTCGGTCCGGACTCGTAGTCCGTGAAAGTTCTATCCCGAGCCTAAGTCAACCGTATGTTTCGATTAGGAAACCCTCGAGAAGAGTTACTAAGACTATATATATAGAAGAGTCCGGAGCAATACTGTGTCTAATTTAGAAAATTAGTTTCGCTCTCAGTCAATGAAATAAGCGAACTAACTAGAGTAGTTCCTTTTTATTTAAAGGACTAAAGAAGAACAAGTGGTCGGAGCTCGCAAGTGACACTCGAAGAAATTCGAGAGATTCAACGCTTACACAAGGTAAGTGGCAATGCACCTACAGCACCAAGTTGTGTGTGAATGTGCTTGTATGTTAGGCTGTTATTTACAAATCTCGAAACGCTTAACTATATGCATGCTTTGTTTAAAAGAAGTAAAGAAGCCGAAGTGAAACCCTAGAATGAGAAACAAAAAGCGAAAGAGAAAACACGAACATAAAAGAACGTACAATGTACTGTCATGTCTTGTTATGTGTTAATTCTAGAATAAGACAAGAATAAAATGTTAATACTGTCGGACCTTGAACCGTGCGTGTAATGATGCCGGGTTCTAACCCGAGTAAGATTAGGGCTAAAACACAACCGAGCCTTGTTGTTGTTAGTTATTGAAATCCTGAAATAGTACGTGCGGGTCATAGTACCCCGAGACAAGAGGCCAAAACTCCAAGGACTCTTGAGCAGTCCAAATGTTGTGTTTTATGTTATCGTTAGAAAACTCCAACGCCTCTTATCTAGTTCCTGATCCTCCAAGAGAGAGAGATCATGATGGAATGTAAAAGTATAGAAAACGAAATTAACGTCGATGGTACTGCCAGGCTCCTAGTGAGAGTCGTCCTTCGGGACAATGTCATTGTTGAATATATGGGAAACTTGGCCCTCTCCCCGTGGTGCGCACATTTAGAAAGAAGCAGTTACCATCAGTAGATCCCAGACATCAATCACGTAAGCGTAACAACTACTGTAATGACAGTAAAAGTATAATGCTAGAAAGAAAGAAAGAAGAGTAGCCTCTAGAAGTGGCAACTCACAGAAAGAATGGTAACAATAGAGTTTGATCATCCCGAGACGATTAGACTCTTTTCATTATTGCATTTTAGTTTGAATGGATTGTATCGTTGTTGCATTGCATTGCATATTTAAGATAGTATAGTTTGCCCTTACTGAGTTTATCAACTCATTAGTTTCCTTGGTGTTGTAGGTAAGAGAAAAGCTAAAGCTGAACAGTGACAGGACTACGTGCTGGTGGCGGGCGGTGTGTGTGGCATTTTAGAAGAAAAAAATAAATTCCCGTGGCATAATATATGTTTTTAATTCCGCATTATATTTTGATAACATTGTTGTAATATTGAGACCGGGACTGAATCCCGAGGCCCCGAACTTGAGAGAAAACGGTGGCTCTTTTTCCTGAACTCAAGAGAAGTCAGGTGGATGTGTTTTGACTAAGGAAAGAGATTTAAACTTTCGTATTACAAAAAAAAAAAAAATACGAGCTCGTTATGTTATAAAGTAATTTATGTTTTACGTATTTAAGTAAGATTATAGTAGCTAATAGAAAGAAAACCCCTCTGTCGCGGCCTACGGCCTAGCGCTGGGTCGTGACAGAATTTTTGGTATCAGAGCCCGGGTTTAGCCGATTCTGAAGACTCGCCACACACGCCTCCTCGTCAGCAAGTAGAAATGCACCAAGAGTAGTTTCTTTCTATTAGTTAGGGTTCTAGAGTGTATTTTTCCCGTATGCGTGTAGATATATATATATAACTTTTCTGACAAACGACGATGCAGGATGTCTGAGGTGAATCAACCGTCAAACACGCCATCGGCAAACTCGGGCTAGCATAGCGCAGCTGGACCCGTTCCAGTTCTCCAAGCCCTGGCCGAGTACATGGGTCTTGTTCCGCCCCATGCGACCACATACTCCGGAGAGGAGAACACTACGCCTTTCAGAGATTGGGAGATGCAGACTCTTAGCTGGATGAGGTCATTTAGGATCCCAGAAGAATACCGAGTCGACATCGCCCAGACTCTACTCCGAGGACCCGCCCTCCAACACTGGCACGAGAGGGAAGCTCAGATGGGACATGAGAACGATTGGGTTATTTTCTCCATAAGTATGTCCGTCGCTTTTCATGAGATCGACGACATGACCGCGTGGACTCGCCGAGCCGATCGTTTCTACCAGCGTGGTAGAGAGACCATTCGGGCGTATAGTGACCGCTTTATCGACGAGATGGTGAGCACCTACCCCGAACACGACATCAGAGGCCTACTTTGTATACAGGTCTTCTCGAGAGGTATTCACCCATATTTTCCACCTCCTCGCCCGCATCCACCTTTTCAGACCTTTGAGTCCATGAGGAGAGCCTACATTGAGTACGCTGACCAAATCTACCCTCCAATTCCTCGACCGGAGAACCGTCGTCCTCGTTTTGCACGTAACCCGCATATACCACCTCAGCTAGCAACCGTAAATCGCGATATGCCAGGACCTTCTGCTCCTGCTCAGCCCGATCAATTGGCCCCCGCACCAAACGTGGAACCCCTACAGGTAGCAGCACAACACGAAGACGATAGCTCCGAAGAAGAAGAGGACCCCTCCGAGCACGACACCGATATGGAACTCGACGATGATGCTGATCCGGCTCCACACCAGGACGATTAGATGACTTTAGGCTTTACTACCTAGATAGGATTTGTACGCTCGATGAAGCGCATTTTGTTATGACCTTGACTTTTGCTACAGGAGAAGCAACCCTATTACTATTACTACTCGGCTATTATAACTCTATTTCCTTTTGCAGTACGATATGTAATTGGGTAAATTTTAAACAGAAGGCCTCGTAGCCTAGACTTACATGTTCCCAATTTAATAGAAAGAATCAGAAATTTATAAGTATTGTGATCCAATTATTACTATGACCAATTACAATCGATATATATATATATATATATTTGTACAAACGAATGTTGGTCTATATTTGTACTTTGTTATAAGCCAGAAATAGCCACCCTTATATGAGGAAAAAAAATTATATATATATATATATATATGTATATTTCCATTCAATCTTGGTTGCTTGCTTGTTCAAAAATAATAAGTAACTTAAGGAAGTTGACAAAGTCAAGGGACTAACAAAATGCGTGCCTGTAGGTTACCACCGAAAACCCATGAATTATGCCGCCCAGAGCAATTCCAGCGGCTGTTCGCCGTGAACTGGACGAAGTCCGCCGGATGCTACAAGAGCAACATGACACTGCACAGCAAAGAGACGAGTTGATTCGTACGCAAACCACGACCCTCAAACAACTCCTCACCCGCCTCAACGACTTGACTAGGCAACCTCCTGTGCCCCCAGCACCGGCAGCCCAAGACCTACCAGTACCTAATCAACCGGCCCACCCAGCCGTAAACCAAGGGGAGCCTGAAGCCCCTAGAGGAGTCAACCAAGTTGGAGAACCAACTTACGAAAGGTTTAGGCGCCAAAAGCCACCTCGATTCGACGGGACCCCCGATCCCGCGACCGCTGAAGAATGGATCAAGCGCCTTCATCATATTTTCAGATATATGGGACTTACCGATGCTGAGAAAGTAGCCTGCGCCATTAACCAATTGGATAAAGAGGCAATGTGTTGGTGGGAAGTAGTTGCACAAACTGAGGATGTTAACGTCGTGACTTAGGAATGCTTTGCGAGGCTTTTTCGCGACAAGTACCTTGGTGAAGCCCGTCTGGCTAGCAAGGTTAGAGAATTCGTGATGCGACAAGTACCTCGATATTTAAACTTTGCTAGAGTCACTTCAAAGCCAAAAAAAACCCTTTGAGGGCTATAGTTTGGAAAACCTAGTTATAAGAAGCTTGTTTTAGCGTGATGCGACTTTTTAAGGCTTGTTAGAGCTCCAAATGAGTCCCTCAGACTTATATAATAAATAATATGTTCAAAAACACAATTAGGATCAAAATAACTTTTTTAGAGTCACTTCAGAGCATCAAAAGCCCCTTAAATGCTAGATTTCGGCAAAACTAGTTATAAGGACTTTGTTCTTGTGCAAAGTGACGTTTTAAGGATTTTTGGAGCTCAAAATGAGTCCTTTAGACTTATTATAATATATTATAAGTTTAAATACTCATTTGTAATCAAAACAACTCTGCTAAAGTCACTTTGGAACCAAAAAAGCTCTTTAAACGCTATATTTTGGTAAAACTTGTTATAAGCAATTTCGTTTAACGCGAATTAACTTTTTAAGGCTTGTTGGACCTCAAAATAAGTCCCTAAGACTTATTATAATATATCATATATTCAAATAATCAGATGGGATCAAAGGTTAGATTTCAGTAAAACTAGTTATAAGGACTTTGTTTTTGCACGAAGTGGCTTTTTAAGGCTTGTGGGAGCTCCAAATGAGTCCTCTAGACTTATTATAATATATTATATGTTCAAATACTTATTTGGGATCAAAACAACTTTGCTAGAGGTACTTCGGAACCAAAAATGGCCCTTTAAAGACAATATTTCGAAATAAGTAGTTATATGGACTTTGTTTTTACGCAAAGTGACTTTTTAAGGCTTGTTGGAGCTCCAAATGAGTCCTTTAGGCTTATTATAATATATTATATGTTCAAAGAATTATTTGGGATTAAAACAACATTGCTAGAGTCACTTTCGGGACAAATAAAGCCCATAAAAGGTTAGATTTCGGTAAAACTAGTTATAAGGAGTTTGTTTTAGCGCGAAGTGACTTTTTAAGGCTTGTTGTAGTTCCAAATGAGTCCTTTAGATTTATTATAATATATTATATTATCAATATTCATTTGGGATCAAAACAACTTTTCTAGAGTCATTTCGAAGGCAAAAAAGCCCTTTAAAGGCTCTATTTCGGCAAAACTAGTTATAATGACTTTGTTGTTGTGCGAAGTGACTTTTTAAGGCCTATTGGAGGTCCAAATGCATTCGTCAGACTATTCTAATATATTATATATTCAAATGCTCATTTGGGATCAAAAGAACTTTGCTAGAGCCAATTTGGAGCCAAAAAAGCCCTTTAAATGAGTCCTTCAGACTTATTAAAATATATTACTTGTTTAAAGACTCATTTGGGGTCGAAACAACTTTGCTCTAGTCACTTTGGATCCAGAAAAGCCCTTTAAGAGCTCGATTTTGGCAAAAAAGAGTTATAATGAATTTGTTGTTGCACGAAGTGACTTTTTAAGGCTTGTTGCAGCTCCAAATGAGTTTCTAAGAATTATTAAAATATATTATTTGTTCAAAAACTCAGATGGGATCAAAAGAACTTACCTAGAGTCACTTTTAAGCATAAAAAGCTATTTAACGGCTAGATTTCGGTAAAACTAGTTATAAAGACTTTTTTTTTGTGCAAAGTGAGTTTTGAAGGCATGTTGGAGGATTAAATGAGTCTTTTAAACTTATTACAATATATTATTTGTTCAAATACTCATTTGGGATTAATAAAACCTTGCTAGAGTCAAATCGGAACCAAAAAAGCCCTTTAAAGGCTATATTTAGATATAAGTAGTTATAAGGACTTTGTTTTTGTAAAAGACTTATTAAGGCTTGTTGGAACTCCAAATGAGTCATTTATAGTTATTATAATATATTACAAGTTCAAATACTCGTCTGAGAATAAAACAACTTTGCTAGAGTAACTTCGGAGCCAAAAAAAGCCGTTTGAAGACTATATCATGGAGTTTGTTTTAGCGTAAAGTGACTTTTCAATGCTTGTTGCACCTACAAATGAGTCCATAAGACTTACTATAATACATTATATGTTCAAATACTCATTTGGGATCAAAAGAACTTTGCTAGAGTTACTTCGGAGCTAAAAAAGTCCTTTAAAGGTTATATTTTCGAATTAGGTTGTTATAAGGATTTTGTTTTTGCACAAAATGACTTTTTAAGGCCTACTGGAGCTCCAAATGATTCCTTTAGACATATTATAATTTATTATACGTTCATATATTGTTCGCTCGAAAACACACGCGAATTATAACCGCAAGTGAACGGGTCGTTCAAGTAATAAAGTGGACAAAAGAGTCCGGATATTGCTCCCACGGAGAACTAACTAACCTAATTAACTAAGCACTATGAATACTAAATGTCTACTTTATCTAGGCTAACAATTTAGATAATGAAAGATAAATAAACAAAATAACTGTAAACAAAAATACTATAAATAAAACCTAGGATCGATTAGCTTCTCTCAACGTGTCCTCTATTCAATTATCGTTAATATCTCACCACAATTCTCAATTCTATGCTAGTCTAGGAATTTAAGAACTAAGTCGCAGCTCTCGCTTATTGACCTAATTATGTATTCAATTCTAACTCACGCGTCCGCTCGCTAAGATCAAACACATTCACGCACGATTCCTAGAATCCTAAATCGATCACCTCTCGGTCCTTACGATTTACAATTCGACTACCTAGACTACCAGTCACCTCTCGGTCCTTATGGCTTCTAAGCTGTGATTCTTGTTATTCCCAATTCAATTAAATTGCCTCTCTCAAGTTTAACTTAATTGAATCTAGAGTTTCTATCCAATCTCTCCATTGCAAATAAAAATAAATAAACCAACAAGAAGACAAACATAAGAATTGAATAATTGCAGCAATTTATTAATGAAAACTAAAATAGATTCGACATTGAGTTCGGCTAATCTCTCCTAGAGAGAGATTTAGCCTCTTGAAACCAAACAAATAAATATATAAAATAAACTAGGGTTCATAATTAATACAAGAAATAAAAGAGAAGCAAATAAAGAGAATAGAGAAAACTCAGGTGGGAATTGCAGGCAAATCCGTCTTCATCTTCCCTTTGAAGAGCCAATTCTTCTCTTGGTATTCTTAAGCTTCTTGTGGTGTTTCTCTCTGTGTGACCCTCCCTTTTTCGTCCAAATTGTGTTATATTTATAGAGCACATGATTTGACCTAATTTTGGTAGAAATTTGGAGTCTTAAAAGTCTGGAAAACGATGATTTTTGCATCAGGAGGTTTTGCTGATCGATCGGCTGATTCTCGCGATCGATCGGCTGCGCATCTGTCTCGGCCATACTCAGACGCCCGATCGATCGGCTTGTATGCCGCGATCGATCGGCGCTCTCGCTGTGGAACTTCGTCTGACTTGGCCGATCGATCAGCTCGTGTTCCGCGATCGATCGGCTATCGTTCTGCTTAGCTTGGAAAATCCTGCCGATTGATCGGCAAATTTTGCCCGATCGATCGGCGATGGCTCTGTCCTTTACCTTCGGTTCTCCTTTGCTCCAAATTGCGTCGTTTTGTGTGCTTTTTATCTCGATTTCCGTACATGTACTTAAATCACCTGTACACTCACAAAACTCATCAAAACACATAAAACTTGAGGAAATTACAACAATTCAAGATGGAAAATATGATATATGAGTGAGTATACTGCTCACTCATCATATATTCATTTGGGATGAAACCAACTTTCCTAGAGTCACTTCGAAGCCAAAAAAAACCCTTTAAAGGCTTAATTTCGGCAAAACTACTTATAAGGACTTTGTTTTTGCACAAATTGATTTTTCAAGGCTTGTTTGAGCTCTAAATGAGTCCTTTACACTTACTATATTATATTATATGTCCAAATACTCATTTAGGAACAAAAGAATTTGCCAGTCACTTCGCATCCAAAAAAAGCCCTTTAAGGGCTATATTTCGAAATAACTACTTATAAGGACTTTGTTTTTACGCAAAGTGACTTTTTAAGGATTATTGGAGCTCTAAATAAGTCCTTTAGACTTATTATAATATATTATGTGTTCTATTGCTCATGTGGGATAAAAACAACTTTGCTAGAGTCACTTCGGAGCCTAAAAAGCCCTTTAAAGGCTATATTTCGAAATAAATAGTTATAAGGAATTTATTTTTTTGTCGTAAAGTGACTTTTAAGCGTTTTTGGAACTCCAAAGGAGTCATTTAGCGTTATTATAATATATTATCTGTTCAAATACTGATTTGGGATCAAAACAACTTTGTTAGAACCCCTTCTGCGCTAAAAAATTCATTTAAAGGCTAAATTTTGGCAAAACTAGTTCTAAGGAGTTTGTTTTGGCGCGAAATTACTTTTTAAGGCTTTTTTAATGTACAAATGAGTCCCTAAGACTTATTATAATAAATTATACGTTCAAATACTCATTTGGGATCGAAAGAATTTTGCTAGAGTCACTTCGGAGCCAAAAAAGCCCTTTAGAGGCTAGATTTTGGCCAAAGTTATAAGGATTTTGTGTTTGCAGAAAGTGAGTTTTTAAGGCTTGTTGGAGCTCCAAATGAGTCCTTTAGACTTATTATAATATATTACATGTTCAAAAACTCATTTTGGGATCAAAAGATTTTTGCTCGGGTCACTTCGGAGCCAAAAAGGCCCTTTAAAGGTTATATTACGAAATAAGGTGTTGTAAGTATTTTG
This sequence comes from Boehmeria nivea var. tenacissima, assembly GCA_018132145.1. Classification (NCBI taxonomy): domain Eukaryota; kingdom Viridiplantae; phylum Streptophyta; class Magnoliopsida; order Rosales; family Urticaceae; genus Boehmeria; species Boehmeria nivea. Next base: position 3,295,471 of record CM030875.1, on the reverse strand, counting down.
TCTTTAGCAAATTGACTTTTTATGGCTTGTTGCAGCCCCAAATGAGTCATTTAAACATATTATAATATATTAAATGGTCAATTAATCATTTGGGATCAAATAAACTTCGCTAGAGTCACTTCGGAGCCAAAAACGCCCTTCAAAGGCTCAATTTCGACTAAACTAGATATGATGACTTTGTTTTAGCGCGAAGTGTCCTTTTAGGGCTTATTGGTGCTTCAAATTTGTCCCTAAGACTTAATATAATATATTACATGTTCAAATACTCGTTTGGGATGAAAAAAATTTGCTAGAGTCACTTCGGAGCAAAAAAAGCTCTTTGAAGTCTATATTTCCACAAAACTAGTTATAAGGAGTTTGTTTTAGCGCGATATGACTTTTTAAGGCTTGTTGGAGTTCCAAATGGGTCTATAAGACTTATTATAATATATTATATTGGTATAAATTTTAGCCAACGTCGTGATCCGCACCTCTAGGGTGTGACGCGGAAATTTGGTCGGAATATTAATTGGAAAGATAAAAAGATACAGAGTATTTTAAGTGGTTGGGCCCTCTTATAGAGTAATAACCTACATCCACTGTAAAATTGTATTCTCATAATCATTTCTATCCAACCACTTCTTCGTTACTCCCTACCCCTCTTATAGTCGAGGGGTTAAGATTCTGAGAAGGAAACGCATAACGCACGATCCCTTAAATCTCAAGATTAATTAATGAATTAAATGCACAGTAATGGTGCATTTATTTCTCACTAAAGACTCAGACATGAATACCTAAACGGTTATATCAATTTCGAGTCTTATGGACTGAATTACAAAATATCCCACGACCGAGGCTAGTATATTGGAACAAAAAGAAAGACCTAACAACCACGCGGACTTTATCTTAGATCGGGGATCAGCAGTTTTGCGGGTCGAGCTCTCTGCCTTGAATGAAATCCTTGTTTCCTCTCCGATGCTAGCTTCGTGGGAGCAGATCATCTTTGATGGCTTCGGCGAAAGACAGCCTAGAGAAGGCGGAGGGTTATAAAAAGACCCATGACGATGAGGGCAGCCACGCTTCACGGCTAGACTCCTCGGTTTCCGCTCCACGGATTATTGAGGCCAGCCCCGTCAATACTGCCTAAGCGACAGTTGCTCTGCTGCCTCTACTAGGCTCGACGATAGTCGTGACAGATGAGCCGATCCTCATCGTGCCCTCGCCATCTATAGTCGCGGAGACCAGGGCTTCCACATGCTCAGAAAATGACGTGGAGCACCTAAGTCTACTAACAAATAATATCTTCTATTTTTGTTGTTTTTCCTCGTCTAACCTCTTCGTGGTTGTATGTAATGTTGTTTGTACGATCTCCGGTGTTCGGGGATCAACGGTAAAGGATTTTTTAGGCCCTCACCTACCTGAACGAATATAGAGACATCCGAGTCCTCGTTAATGAGGATAATTTACTTACTTACGATCCACCCGTATGGAGTTGGACCCAGACCAACTTCGCACGTATAAGTCGGCCCCAAAAAATTCCAAATCCACAGCTGGGACATCTTCGGATACGGTCGAATGGGGGGTAGCTTCTTCTCCGAAGAAGTCCACTTCCTCTGGGGCTCCAAAAGGAAAGAATGCTACCTCTTCTCTAAAGAAGCCAGCTTCATCCATGACCGCGGCCATGCCTGATCCCATCTCGGCAGAAGAGGTCAAAGTTGAGTCTTCTCCAGAGCCTCTAAAGAGGAAGAAAAAGAAAACCAAGACAAAGGAGTCGGAGCCAGCTCCTTCAAAGGCGGCTCCATCCGATCCTCCCCTCTCCGAGAGTAAGGATATTCCAACTCCCCAGGCTCGAGTCGTCCCCGAGTCTGAGAAATCTCAGGGGCCCGGGGAGGCTCCCTCGACGACGGCTTCTGAGGGAGTGTCCTTTAACGAAGTTTCCCGGGATGCTCTCAAGGCTGCGAAGGAGTTATTCCACGAAGGAAACCTTTCAGCTACGCCGAATCCTCCAGAGGCCTTGGTGGAAGATGCTCACCTGAGCGTCGAGGACTTCCTTGAAGAGGGGTGAGTAGATCTGACTCCTTTGGAGTCAGACGCACTACCGAAGCCGCCTTCGCCTGCTTCGACACTAACTCAACCTATGCCTGGGTCAACACGTTCAACACCCATCGTCCTCGATGATGGTAAGTAGAAAACAAACACGCGATACATTTTATACTTAGAAAAATTTAAAATGCTAACCTGTTTTGTTGCGATGTCATTGCAGATGATTTTTTCAGTCGTCTTGGGCCCTCGCCAGCCTTGGGGCCCACGACGTAGAGTACTCCTGTCCCCAAACCTTCCATCAGGGATAAGACCAAGGAAAAAAAAACACCTATGGAAGGTGCTTCTCCTTTGGGAGAGTAATATTTAGCGCGAGGAAACGGCTCCTTTGTCCTCGAAGACACCGACTGGAGAAACCTCGATGAAGGATTCCACTGAAGTCCCCAAGAATCCTTTGGATAAATTCGCGGTTCCTCCAGCCGGGCCTCCTTATGGCGAAGGGTCTTTCAATCCCTCCAGGTCGTTCCCCTGGATCACTAATCTCGGCCCTATGCTGGACGAGATCTGGTCCGAGGAGAGCTTCAAGGAATTGTCTAAGGAGCCACTCCAAGCTGGCAATCGAGAAGGCATGCGGATCCTCTCGAGGGTAAGATTTTTCATGTTTCCATCGAAAACTTCCAAATCTCGAATTCTCGATTTTAACCTTCTTAACTGTTGCAGGCTTTTCTTGCAAACTTCGTTTATTACCAAAGAATAGAGACCATCTTTACCAAGGGTCAAGAAGCCCTCCTCCAACTTTGCGATGAAAATCAAAAGCTCGTTGCGGAGCTCTCCAAGTCTTCAGCCACTTTGGGCAAAGTAACCGATATGATGGCTTCGGCGAAAGACAGCCTAGAGAAGATGGAGGGTTATAAAAAGACCCGTGAAGATGAGGTGGCCAAGCTCCGAGAAGAGCTGGGTAAGGAGAGAACATCACGCGAAGAGGCATGGAAGACCCTCGAGGATGAGCGCCGAGTTCATGAAGAGAACCTTCAATCGGAGAAGGCTGCTTTTGACGCGGCGCTTGAGCAAGAAAGACGGTTGAGAGGGGCAGCCGAGACTAGAATTCAGGCGCTCGAGGGTGAACTCAAAGATGCAAACATCAAGCTCCGAATGGCTGAGGCCGATCTCAACGAGGCTAAGGTAAAGATCTACACGGCTGAAGCAGACTTCAAGAAGAGCGCTGCCTTTGAGAACTATGTTGATTCAAGAAGGAAGCAATGGCTCTCAGACTTTCACCATAGCCCCGGCTTCCAAGTCGAGATGCGGGAAGCTGCCCTCGCGGGCGCAAACAGGGTGTTAGAGAAGCTAGACTCTCTTCACCCGACTGGAAGGTTTTAGACGAAGTCAAGCGCCCATGCCGCTAATTTCCTTTCGGCCTTTTTGTACCTTTCTCTTTGCTTCAGGGTCTTTTAGACGCCCATTTTTGTAATCTCCCAAAGTTATCAATAAAAAGTTTTTGCCTTTCACAAAATTCTTAGTTATTTTCTGTGGCTAACATGATCAAGTCCCTTCGGGATCAATCATATAAATATATCATGTCCTCTCCAAGGACCATAATCGATCTAAATCGTGCCCTCTCCGAGGGTCATAATTAAAGCAAATTAAGCCATTAATTAGACCGTAACTCGAACATACTTTTCTTCGAAAGATGCTCTAAGTCACTTTAGGTTCTTCCTTCTCTGAAGAATTAACCCGAACCAAGCCCCTTCTCCGAAGGAATATCTTGGTCAAATCTAACAACCGACAAAATTTGTGAGCACTCTACTATTTGTATTGGTCCCCGATGCTTCTGAATAGCTTCAGTAATCAGGCTGTAGTCCAATTGATTCCAAATTTTCATTCGGTTATCATACCTCGGGGTTCCCTCTTTAAGCATACCTAGGTCTTATATCTTCTTCGAAGTATAGAATGATTCTGGGAGAAAATTAGCCAAATGCTTCCCAAGTTAATCTCCGAACAGGTTTAGACTTGACAAGAAAAGACTTTGTGCAGTTGGAAGCTTCAATGATTAAAGCCAACGTAAGCCCTCCGGACTCACGCGTTCTAGCCTCGCACGTTCCTTCTGGTGCCCCCCATCTTCTTGCGCGCTTCTTCGCAGGCAAGAAGGCAGTCGAAGGGAGTGTTCCAGGAATCATCTACTTCGCAGTTCATTCCTTTATACACCGTGTTTATAGTCTACTTCAGAGAGTTTTCTAAGTTTATAGTCTGCTCCGTAGACTTTTTTTTTGTTTTATTGTTTTCGTTCTTTTTTTCAAGAAAAGAATATAATATATTATAATAAGTCTTGGAGACTCATTTTTAGGTCCAACAAGCCTTAAAAAGTTACTTCGCAGTAAAACAAATTCCTTATAACTAATTTTGCTGATATATATCCTTTAAAAGGCTTTTTTTGACTCCAAAGTGACTCTAGCAAAGTTGTTTTGATCCCAAACGAGTATTTGAATATATAATACATTATACTAAGTCTAAAGGACTCATTTATAGCTCCAACAAGACTTAAAATGCCGCTTTAGGCAAAAACAAAGTCCTTATAACTAGTTTTACCGAAAGCTAGCCTTTAAAAGGCTTTTTATGCGCGGAAGTGACTCTAGTAATTTTATTTTGATCCCAAAAGAGTATTTGAACATGTAATGTAATATGATAAGTCTAAAAGACTCATTTGGAGCCGCATCAAGCCTTAAAATGCCACATTGAGCAAAAACAAAGTCCTTATAATTAGTTTTGCCGAAATCTACCCTTTAAAGGGATTTTTTGGCTTCGAAGTGACTCTATCAAAGATGTTTTGATCCCAAAAGAGTATTTAAACTTATAATATATTATAATAAGTCTTAGGGACCCATTTTAGGTCAAACAAGTCTAAAAAGTCACTTTGCGCTAAAACAAAATCCTTATAACTCATTTTGCCGAAATATAGCCTTTAAAGGGCTTTTTTTTTGCTCCGAAGTGACTCTACCAAAGTTGTTTTGATCCCAAATGAGTATTTCAACATATAATATGTTATAATAAGTCTAAAGGACTCATTTAGAGCTCCAACAAACCTTAAAATGTCATTTTGCAGAAACGCAAAGTCCTTATAACTAGTGTTGCCGAAATCTAGCCTTTAAAGGGCTTTCTATGCCTCGAAGTGACTCTAGCAAAGTCCATTTTATCCCGACTGAGTTTTTGATCATATAATATATGATAATAAGTCTTAGGGACTCATTTAGAGCTCCAAAAAGCCTTAAAAGGTCACATCGCGCTAAAACAAAATTCTTATCACTAATTTTGGCAAAATATAACCTTTAAGGAATTTTTTCGCTCAGAAGTGACTCTGGAAAATTTTTTTAATCCCAAATGAGTATTTTAACATATAATATTTTATAATAAGTCTTAGGGACTCATTTTTAGGTCCAATAAGCTATAAAAAGTCACTTCACCCTAAAACAAACTCCTTATAACAAGTTCTGCTGAAATATAGCCTTGAGAAGGCTTTTTTGGCTCCGAAGTGACTCTAGCAAAGTTGTTTTGATCCCAAATGAGTATTCCAACAAGCCTTAAAATGTCACTTTGGGTAAAAACAAATCCCTTATAACTACTTTTGCCGAAATCTAGCCTTTAAAAGGCTCTATATGCTCCGAAGTGACTGGAGCAAAGTTATTTTGATCCCAAAAGAGTATTTGAACATGTAATAAAATATATTATGTCTAAAGGACTCATTTGAAGCTCCAACAAGCCTTAAAATATCACTTTGCTTAAAAACAAAGTCCTTATAAATTGTTTTGCCGAAATCTAGCCTTTAAAGAGATTTTTTTTGATACAAAGTGACTCTAGGAAAGAGTTTTTGATCCCAAATGAGTATTTGAACTTATAATATATTATAATAAGTCTTAGGGACTAATTTTTATTTCCAACAAGCCTTAAAAATTCACTTCGCACTAAGACAAATTCCTTATACCTAGTTTTGCCGAAATATAGCCTTTAAAGGACTTTTTTGCTCTGAAGTGACTCTAGCGAATTTGTTTTGATTCCAAATAAGTATTTCAACATATACTATATTAAAATAAGAATCAAGGACTCATTTTAAGCTCCAAGAAGCCTTAAAAACTCACTTCGCGCAGAACAAACTCCTTATAACTAGTTTTGCTGAAATATAGCATATAATAGGCTTTTTTGGCTCCGAACTGACTCTAGTAAAGTTGTTTTGATCCCAAATAAGTATTTGAGCATATAATATATTATAATAAGTCAAAAGGAATCATTTGGAGATCCAACAAGCCTTAAAATGTCACTTTGGGCAACAACAAAGTTCTTATAACTAGTTTTACCGAAATCTAGCCTGTAAAAGGATTTTTGAAATCCGAAGTGACTCGAGCAAAGTTACTTTGATCCCAAAAGAGTATTTGAACATGTAATATAATATAATAAGTATAAACGACTCATTTTGAGCTCCAACAAGCCTTAAAATGTCACTTTGAGCAAATACAAAGTCCTTATAACTAGTTTTGCCGAAATCTAGCCTTTCAATGGATTTTTTGTCTCCGAAGTGACTCTAGCAAAGATGTTTTGATCCCAAATGAATATTTGAACTTATAATATATTATAAAAAGTCTGAGGGACTCATTTGTAGGTCCAACAAGCCTTAAAAAGTCACTTCGCGCTAAAATAAATTCCTTTAAACTAGTTTTGCCGAAATATAGCCTTTAAAGGGCTTTTTCGACTCTGAAGTGACTCTAGCAAAGTTGTTTTGATCGCAAAAGAGTATTTGAACATCTAATATACTATAATACATCTAGAGGACTCATTTGGAGGTCCAACAGGCCTTAAAATGTCACTTTGTATGAAAATAAAATCCTTGTAACTAGTTTTGCCGAAATCTAGCCTTTAAAGGGCTTTGTATTCTCCGAAGTGACTCTAGCGAAGTTTTTTTGATCCCAAAAGAGTATTTGAACATGTAATATATTAGAATAAGCCTAGAGGACTCATTTGGAGCTACAACAAGCCTTAAAATGTCACTTTGTGTAAAAAAAAATCCTTATAACTAGTTTGGCCGAAATCTAGCCTTTAAAGGGCTTTTTATTCTCCGAAGTGACTCTAGCAAAGTTCTTTTGATCCCAAAAGATTGTTTGAACATATAATATATTATATTAAGTCTAATTTACGGAGCTCTAACAAGCCTTAAAAAGTCATATCGTGGTAAAACAAACTCCATATAACTAGTTTTGTTTAAATATAGTCTTTAAAGGGATTTTTTTGCTCTGAAGTAAGACTAGCAAATTTTATTGTTTCCAAATGAGTATTTGAACATATAATATATTATAAAAAGTCTAAAGGACTCATGTAAGCCTCCAACAAGCCTTCAAAACTCACTCTGCACAAAACCAAAGTCCTTATAACTCGTTTCTCCAAAATCTACCCTTTAAAGGATTTTTTTTGGGCTCCGATGTGACTCTAACAAAGTTGATTTGATCCTAAATGAGTATTTGAATATGTAGTATATTATCATAAGTCTAAAAGACTCATTTGGATTTCCAACAAGCCTTAAAATGTCACTTTACGCGAAAACAAAGTCCTTATAACTAGTTTTACCGAAGCCTAGCCTTTAAAAGGCTTTTTATGCTCCAAAGTGACTTTAGCAAAGTTGTTTTGAACGTAAATGAGTATTTAAACATATAATATAATATCATAAGTCTAAAGGACTCATTTGGATCTCCAAAAAGCCTTAAAATGTCACTTTGCGCAAAAACAAAGTCCTTATAACTACGTTTTACAAAATCTAGCATTTAAAGGGCTTTTTATGCTCCAAAGTAACTCTAGCAAAGTTATATTGATCCCAAAAGAGTATTTGAACATATAATAAATTATAATAAATCTAAAGGACTCATTTGCAGCTCCAACAAGCCTTAAAATGTCACTTTACAAAAAAACAAAGTCCTTATAACTAATTTTGCCGTAATCAAGCCTTAAAAAGGATTTTTTGGCTCCGAAGTGACTTTAGCAAAGTTGTTTTGATCCCAAATCAGTATTTGAACATAGAATATTTTATAATAAGTCTTAGGGACTCATTTTTATGTTCAACAAGTCTTAAAAAGTCACTTCGCTGTAAAACAAACTCCTGATAACTAGTTTTGCTGAAATACTTCCTTTGAAGGGCTTTTTTGTCTACAAAGTGAGTCGAGCAAAGTTATTTTGATCCCAAAAGAGTATTTGAACATATAATATATTATAATAAGTCTAAAGGACAAATTTGGAACTAAAACAAGCCTTATACTGTCACTTTGCGCAAAAAGAAAAACCTTATAACTACTTTTGCCGAAATCAACCCTTTAAGGGGATTTTTTTGCTCCGAAGTACCTCTAGCAAAGTTTTTTGATCCCAAATGAGTATTTGAACATATAATATATTACAATAAGTCCAATAGACTCATTTGGAGCTCCAATAATCCTTAAAATGTCACTTTGCGCAAAAACAAAGTCCTTATAACTAATTATGCTGAAATCGATCCTTTGAAGGGCTTTTTATTCTCTGAAGTGACTCTAGCAAAGTTCTTTTGATCCCAAAGGATTTTTTGAGTTTATAATATATCATATTAAGTCTAATTGACACATTTGGAGCTCCCATAAGCCTTAAAAAGTAATATCGTGCTAAAACAAACTCCATATAACTAATTTTGCTAAAATATAGTCTTTAAAGGGATTTTTTTTGCTCCGTAGTGAGTCTAGCAAACCTCCAACAAACCTTCAAAACACAATTTGCACGAAAACAAAGTCCTTATGACTAGTTTTGTCGAAATCTACCTTTTAAAGGGCTTTTTTTGGATTCGACATGACTCTAGAAAGGTTGTTTTGATCCAAAATTAGTATTTGAACATATAATATATTATAATAAGTCTAAAGGACTCATTTGGAGCTCCAACAAGCCTTACAATGTCACTTTGTGCAAAAACAAAGTCCTTATAACTAGGTTTGACAAAATCTATCCTTTAAAGGGCTTTTTATGCTCCGAAGTGACTCTAACAAAGTTATTTTGATCCCAAAAAGAGTATTTGAACATCTAATATATTAGAATAAGTCTAAAGGACTCATTTGAAGCTCCAACAAGCCTTAAAATGTCACTTTGTGTAAAAACAAAATCCTTATAACTAGTTTTGCCGAAATCTAGCCTTTAAAGGGCTTTGTATTCTCCGAAGTGACTCTATCAAAGTTATTTTAATCCCAAAAGATTGTTTGAACCTATAATATAGTATATTAAGTCTAATTGACACAGTTGGAGCTCCAACAAGCCTTATTGTGCTAAAACAAATTCCATATAACTAGTTTTGTCGAAATCAACCCTTTAAACGGATTTTTTTTTGCACCGAAGTGACTCTGGCAAAGTTGTTTTGATCCCAAATGAGTATTTGAACATATAATATTTTATATTAAGCCTTACAGACTCATTTTTAGGTCCAACAAGCCTTCTAAAGTCACTTCGCGCGAAAACAAACTCCTTATAACTAGATTTGCCGAAATATAGCCTTAAATGGGCTTTTTTGGCTCCGAAGTACATCTAGCAAATTTTTTTTTATCCAAAATGAGTAATTGTACATATAATATAATATAATAAGTCTAACTGACTCATTTAAACCTCCAACAAGCCTTCAAAACTCACTTTGGAACAAAAACAAAGTCCTTATAACTAGTTTTGCATAAACCTAGCCTTTCAAGCGCTTTTTTGGCTCCGAAGTGACTCTAAAAAATTTTTGATCCCAAATGAGTATTTAAACAAATAATATATTATAATAAGTCTAAACGACTCATTTGGAGCTCCAACAGGCCTTAACGTCTTACTTTACGTAAAAACAAAGTCCTTATCACTAGTTTTGCTGAAATCTAGTCTTTTAAGCGCTTTTTATGCTTCGAAGTGACTCTAGTTCCAAGAGGTCTTATGGACTCATCGGAAGATCCAACAAGCCTTAAAAAGGTACGTCGCTCTAAAACAAAATCCTTAGAAATAGTTTTGGCGAAATATAGCCCTTAAAGCACTTTTTTGGCTCTGAAGTGACTCTAGCAAATTTTTTTGATCCCCAATGTGTATTTGAAGGTATAATATGATATAGTAAGTCCTAGGGACTCATTTTTATGTCCAACAAGCCTTAAAAAGTCACTTAAAGTTAAAACATATAATATATTATTTGAACATATAATATATTATCATAAGTCTAATGGACTCATTTGGAGGTCCAATAAGCCTTAAAATTTCCCTTTGCGCAAAAACAAAGTCCTTAAAACTAGTTTTGCCGAAATGTAGCTTTTAAAGCGCTTTTTATTCTCTGAAGTGACTCTAGCAAAGTTCTTTTGATCCCAAATGAGTATTTGAACATATAATATATTAAAATAAGTCTAAAGGAGTCATTTAGAGCTCCAACAAGCCTTAAAATGCCACTTTTTGTAAAAACATAGTCCATATAACTAGTTTGGCCGAAATCTAGCCTTTTACGTGTTTTTTATGCTCCGAAGTAACTCTAGCAAAGCTCCTTTGATCCCAAATTAGTGTTTGAACATATAATAAATTATAATAAGTCTTAGGGACTCATTTTTAGCTCCAACAAGCCTTAAAAAGTCACATCGCGCTAAAACAAACTCCTTATAACTAGTTTTGCCGAAATATAGTGTTTAAAGGGCTTTTTTTGCTCCGAAGCGACTCTAGCAAAATTTTTTTATTACAAATGTGTATTTGAACATATAATAAAATATAATAAGTCTAAATGAGTCATTTAAACCTCCAAAAAGCCTTCAAAGCTCACTTTGAACAAAACCAAAGTCTTTATAAGTAGTTTTGCCGAAATATAGCTTTAAGAGGGCTTTATTAGCTCCAAATTGACTCTAGCAAAGTTGTTTTGACCCCAAATGAATATTTGAACGAGTAATAAATTATAATAAGTCTAAATGACTCATTTGGAGCTCCAACCAGGCTTAGCCTGTTACTTTGCGCAAAAACAGAGTCCTTAAAATTAGTTTTCCTGAAATCTAGCCTTTAAACTGCGTTTTATGCTCCGGAGTGACTCAAGCAAAGTTCTTTTGAACCCAACTGAGTTTTTGAACATATAATATATTATAATAAGTCTTAGGGACTCATTTGAAGATCCAACAAGACTTAAAAATCACATCGCTCTAAAACAAACTCCTTATAACTACTTTTGGCAAAATATAGCCCTCAAAGGGCTTTTTTGGCTCCGAAGTGACTCTAGCAAATTTTTTTGATCCCAAATGTGTATTTGAACGTATAATATATTATAGTAAGTCTTAAGGACTCAGTTTTAGGTCGAACAAGCCTTAAAAAGTCACTTTACGTTAAAACAAACTCCTTATAACTAGTTTTACCGAAATATAGCCTTTAAAAGCCTTTTTTTTTTTTTTTTGCTCCGAAGTGATTCTAGCAAATTTTGGTTTGATCCCAAACGAGTACTTGAACATATAATATATTATACTAAGTCTTAGGGACTCATTTTTATGTCCAACAAGCCTTAAAATTTCATTTTTCGCAGAAACAAAGTCTTTATAACTAGTTTTGCCAAAATCTAGCCTCTAAAGAGCTTTTTATGCTCCGAAACGACGCTAGTAAAGTTCTTTTGATCCCAAATGAGTATTTGAACATCTAATATATTAAAATAAGTCTAAAGGACTCATTTAGAAATCCAACAAGCCTTCAATTGTCACTTTGCTCAAAAACAAAGTCCATATAATTAATTTTGCCGAAATCTATCCTTTTAAGGGTTTTGTATACTCCGAAGTCACTCTAGAAAAATTCCTTTGATCCCAACTTAGTTTTTCAACATATAATATTTTATAATAAGTCTTAGGGACTCATTTAAGATCCAACAAGCCTTAACAAGTCACATCACCCTAAAACAAATTCCTTATCACTAGTTTTGCCGAAAATATAGACTTTAAAGAGCTTTTTTGGCTCCGAAGTGACTGTAGCAAAATTTTTTATATTCCAATTAAGTATATGAGCATATAATATATTATAATAAGTAAAAAGGACTCATTGAAACCTCCAACAAGCCTTCAAAACTCACTTTGCAACAAAAACAAAGTCCTTATAACTAGTTTTGCAGAAATCTAGCCTTTAAATCACTTTTTTGGCTCCGAAGTGACTCTGGAAAAGTTCTTTTGATCCCAAATAAGTATTTGAACATATAATATATTATAATAAGTCTAAAGGACTCCTTGCACGAAATTTCACTTTGCACGAAAACAAAGTCCTTATAACTAGTTTGGTAGAAAGCTAGCATTTAAAGGGCATTTTATGCTCCGAAGTGACTCTAGCAAAGTTCTTTTGATTCAAAATGAGTATTTGAACATATAATATATTATAGTAAGTCTAAATTACTCATTTAAAACTCCAACAAGCCTTCAAAACTCACTTTGAACAAAACCGAAGTCCTTATAACTAGTTTTGCCGAAATATAGCTTTTGAAGGGCATTTTCTGCTCTGAATTGACTCTAGGAAAGGTGTTTTGACCCCAAATGAATATTTGAATGAGTAATATATTATGAGAAGTCTAAAGGACTCATTTGGAGATCCAACAATCCTTAAAATGTTTCTTTGCGCAAAAAAAAAGTCCTTATAACTAGTTTTGCCGAAATCTGGCCTTTAAAGGGCTTTCTATGCTCTGAAGTGACTCTAGCAATGTTCTTTTGATCCCAACTAAGTTTTTGAACATATAATTTATTATGATAAGTCTTCGGGACTGATTTGAAGATCCATCAAGCTTTAAAAAGTACCATCGCTCTAAAATAAACTCATTATAACTACTTTTGGCAAAATATAGCCCTGAAAGGGCTTTTTTTAACTCCGAAGTGACTCTAGCAAACGTTTTTTGATCCTAAATATGTATTTGAATGTATAATATATTATAGTAAGTCTTAGGGTCTCATTTTTAGGTCCAACAAGTGTTAAAAAGTCAATTCACACTAAAACAAACGCCTTATAACTAGTTTTGTGGAAATATAACTTTAAAAGCCTTTTTTTAGGCTCTGAAGTGACTATAGCAAAGTTGTTTTGATCCAAAATGAGTATTTTAATAAATAATATATTGTATTAAGTCTTAGGGAATCTTTTTTAGGTCCAAAAAACCTTAAAAAGTCACTTTTGTCAAAAACAAAGTCCTAATAATTAGTATTGCCGAATCTAGCCTTCAAATGGTTTTTTTTCGCTCCGAAGTGACTATAGCAAAGTTGTTTTGATCCCAAATGAATATTTGAACAAATAATATATTATAATAAGTCGAAAGGACACATTTGGAGCTCCAACAATCCTTAAAATATTACTTTGCGCAAAAACAAAGTCCTTATAACTAGTTTTGCCGGAATCTAGCCTTAGAAGGGCTTTTTATGTTCCAAAGTGACTCTAGCAAAGTTCTTTTCATCCCAACAGAGTTTTTGAACATATATTATATTATAATAAATCTTAGGGACACATTTGAAGATCTAACAATCCTTAAAAAGTCACATCGCTCTAAAACAAACTCCTTATAACTATTTTTGGCAAAATATAGCCCTTAAAGGGCTTTTTTGACTCCGAAGTGAGTCTACCAAATTTTTTTAATCCCAAATATTTGAACGTATAATATATCATAACAAGTCTTCAGGAGATATTTGTAGGTCCAAGAACCCTTAAAAAGTCACCTCACGCTAAAACAAATTCCTTATAACTAGTTTTGCCGAAATATAGCTTTTAAAAGCCTTTTTTTAGGCTCTGAAATGACTCTAGCAAAGTTGTTTTGATCCCAAATGAGTATCTGAACATATAATATACTATAAGAAGTCTTAGGGACTCATTTTTAGGTCCAACAAGCCTTAAAAAGTAAATTTTTTCACAAACAAAGTCCTTATAACTAGTTTTGTCGAAATCTAGCCTTTAAAGGGATTTTTATGCTCCAAAGTGACTCTAGCAAAGTTCTTTTGATCCCAAATAAGTATCTGAACATATAATATGTTAAAATAAGTCTAAAGGACTCATTTAGAGCTCTAAGAAGCATTAAAATGTCACTTTGCGTAAAAACAAGGTCCATATAACTAGTTTTACCGAAATCTAGCCTTTTAAGGGTTTTATATACCCCGAAGTCACTCTAGTAAAGTTCCTTTGATCCAAACTTAGTTTTTGAACATATAATATATTATAACAAGTCTAAAGGACTCATTTGGAGACCCAACAAGCCTTAAAATATCACTTTACCCTAAAACAAAGTCCTTATAACTAGTTTGGCCAAAATCTAGCATTTAAAGGGCTTTTTGTGCTCCAAAGTTAGTCTAGCAAAGTTCTTTTGATTACAAATGAGTATTTCAACATATAATATAATATAATAAGTCTAAATAACTCATTTAAACCTCCAACAAGCCTTCAAAACTCACTTTGCAACAAAACCAAAGTCCTTCTAACTAGTTTCTTCGGAATCTAGCCTTTAAAGCACCATTTTGGCTCCGAAGTGACTCTAGAAAAGTTCTTTTGATCCCAAATATTTCAACATATATTATAATAAGTCAAAGTCCTTATAACTAGTTTGGGCCAAATCTAACCTTTAATAGCTTTTCATGCTCCGAAGTGACTCTAGCAAAGTTCTTTTAATTCCAACTGAGGATTTGAAGATATAATACATTATAATAAGTCTAAAGGACTCATTTGGATATCCAACAAGCCTTCAAATGTCACTTTGCGTAGTTACAAAATCCGTATAACTAGTTTGCTGGAAGCTAGCCTTTAAAGGGTTTTTTATGCTCCGAAGTGACTCTAGAAAAGTTCCTTTAATCCCAACTTAGTTTTTAAACATATAATATTTTATAATTAGTCTTAGGTACTCATTTGGAGCTCCAACAAGCCTTAAAAAGTCATATCGCGCTAAAAAACAAATCCTTATAACTAGTGTTGATGAAATATAGTCTTTAAAGGGCTTTTTTAGCTCCAAAGTGACTCTACCAAATTTTTTTGAAGCCAAATGAGTATTTGAACATATAATATAATATAATAAGTCTAAATGAGTCATTTAAACATCTAGTAGGCCTTCAAAACTCACTTTCAACAAAAATAAAGTCCTTGTAACTAGTTTTGCCGAAATCTAGCCTTTAAATCATTTTTTTGGCTCCGAAGTGACTCTAGCAAAGTTGTTTTTATCCCAAATGAGTATTTGAACGAATAATCTATTATAATAAGTCTAAAGGACTCATTTGGACCTCCAACAAGCCTTAAAATGTTACTTTGCGCAAAAACAAAGTCGTTCTAACTAGTTTTACCGAAATCTAGCCTTTAAAGGGCTTTTTATGCTCTGAAGTGACTCTAGCAAAGTTCTTTTGATCCCACTGAGTTTTTGAGCATATAATATATTATAATTAGTCTTAGGGACTCATTTGAAGATCCAACAAGCCCTAAAAAGTCATATCGCGCTAAAACAAACTCCCTATCACTAGTTTTATCGAAATATAGTGTTTAAAGGACTTTTTTGGCTCCGAAGTGACTCTAGCAAAAAATTTTTGATCCCAAATGAGTATTTGAACATATAATATAATATAATCAGTCTAAAAGACTCATTTGGAAATCCAGCAAGCTTGAAAATATCACTTTGCACAAAAACAAAGTCCTTATAACTAGTTTGGCTGAAATATAGCCTTTAAAGGGCTTTCTATGCTCCGAAGTGACTCTAACAAAGTTATTTTGATTCCAAATGAGTATTTTAACATATAATATATTGTAATAGGTAGAGAGGACTCATTTGGAACTCCAGCAAGCTTTCAAATGTCACTTTGTATAGAAAGAAAGGTCGTATAACTAATTTTGTCGAAAACTAGCCTTTAAAGGCTTTTTATTCTCGTAAGTGACTCTAGCAATCTTACTTTGAATCCAAATTACTTTTTGAACATATAATAGATTATATTAAGTCTTAGGTACTCATTTGGAGATCCAACAAGCCTTAAGAATTCACATCGCGCTAAAACAAACTTCTTAGAACTAGTTTTGCCGAAATATAGTCTTTAAAGGGTTCTTTTTGGCTCCGAATTGACTCTGGCAAATTTTTTTGATCCCAAATGAGTATTTAAGCATATAACATAGTAAAATAGGTCTAAATGACTGATTTAAACCGCCAACAAGCCTTCAAACTCACTTTGAATAAAAATAAAGTCCTTATAACTAGTTTGGCCGAAATCTAGCATTTAAAGGGCTTTCTATGCTCTGAAGTGACTCTAGCAAAGTTATTTCATTCCAAATGAGTATTTGAACATATAATATATTATAATGAGTCTAAAGGACTCATTTGGAACACCAAAAGCTTTCAAATGTCAGTTTGTATATAAACAAAGTTTGTATAACTAATTTTGCCGAAATCTAGCCTTTAAAGGCTTTTTATGCTCCTAAGTGACACTAGCAAATTTTCTTTGAATCCAAATTACTTTTTGAACATATAGTATATTATATTAAGTCTTAGGTACTCATTTGGAGATCCGAAAAGCCTTAAAAATTCACATCGCGCTAAAACAATCTCCTTATAACTAGTTTTGCCAAAATAGTCTTTAAAGGTATTTTTTGGCTCAGAAGTGACTCTGGCAAATTTTTTTGATCCCAAATGAGTATTTGAACATATAACATAATAAAATAGGTCTAAATGACTGATTTAAACCTCCAACAATTTTTAAAACTCACTTTTAACCAAAACAAAGTCCTTATAACTAATTTTGCTGAAATCTAGCCTTTAAAACTCTATTTTTTCTCTGAAGAGACTCTAGCAAAGTTTTTTTTATCCCAAATGAATATCTGAGCAAATAATATATTATAATAAGTCCAAAGGACTCATTTGGAGCTACAAAAAGCCTTAAAATATAGGCTCTGAAGTGGCTTCGAAATATAGACTTTAAAGGGCTTTAAAGAGAATTTTTTTTAACATATAATATAATATAATAAGTCTAAGGGACTCATTTGGAGCTCCAAACTGCCTGAAAATGTCACTTTGCGAAGTAAAAAAGTTCCTTATAAGTAGTTTTGCCGAAATCTAGCCTTTAAAGGGCTTTTTATGCTCCGAAGTGACTCTAGCAAAGTTCCTCTGATCCAAAAAGAGTATCTGAACATATAATATATTATATTAAGTCTAAAGAACTCATTTGGATCTCCAACAAGCCTTAAAATGTAATTTTGTGCAAAAACAAAGTCCTTATAACAAGTTTTACCGACATCTAGGGTTTAAAGGACGTTTTTGGCTCCGCAACGACTCTAGCAAAGTTATTTAGATCCCAAATGAGTATTTTAACGTATAATATATTATAATCAATCTAAAGGACTCATTTGGAGCTCCAATAAGCCTTAAAATGTCACTTTGCGCAAAAACGAAGTACTTAAAACTAGTTTTTTCTGATATCTATCTTTTAAAGGTCTTTTTGTGCTCCGATGGGACTCTAGCAAAGTTATTTTGATCCTAAATGTGTATTTGAGCATATAATATATTACAAGTAAGTCTAAAGGACCCATTTGGAGCTCCAACAAGCATTAAAATGTCACTTTGCAGAAAAACAAAGTCCTTATAACTAGTTTTCCTGAAATCTAGCCTTTAAAGGGCTTTTTTGGTTCCGAAGTGGCTTTTAAAATGTTCTTTTGATCCTAAATAAGTATTTCACCATATAATATATTATAATAAGTCTTATGAACTCATTTGGAACTCCAACAAGCCTAAAAAAGTCACTTCGCGCAAAAACAAAGTCATTATAGATAGTTTTGGCTCCGAAGTGGCACTAGGAAAGTTGTTTTGATCCAAAACGAGTATTTAAACATATAATATATTATAATAAGTCTAAAGGACTTATTTTGAGCTCCAACCAGCTTGAAATGTCACTTTGCACAAAACCAAAGTCCTTATAACTAGGTTTGCTGAAATCTATACTTTAAAGGGGTTTTTAAGCTCCGAAGTGAATCTAGAAAAGTTCTTTTGATCCCAAATACATATTTGGACATATAGTATATTATAACAAGTCTAAAGACGCATTTAGAGCTCCAACAAGCCTTAAAATGTCAGTTTGCTCAAAAATAAAGTCCTTATAACTTGTTTTGCCGAAATCTAGCCTTTAAAGGGCTTTTTATGCTCCGAAATGACTCTAGCAAAGTTCTTTTGACCCCAAATGAGTATTTGAAAATATAATATATTGTAATAAGTCTAAAGGACTCGTTTGGAGCTCCAACAAGCCGTAAAAGTCACTTTACGTAAAAACAAAATCCTTATACCTAGTTTTGCCGAAATCTAGCCTTTAAAAGGCTTTTTTTGCTCCGAAGTGACTCTAGCTTTGCCGAAGTGACTCTAGCAAATTTTTTAACACATAATATATGATAATAAGTCTTAGGGACTAATTTTATGTTCCAACAAGCCTCAAAAAGTCACATCGCACCAAAACAAATTCTATATAACTAGTGTTGCCGAAATCTAGCCTTTAAAGCTCTTAGTTGGCTCCGAAGTGACTCTAGCAAACTTCTTTTAATCCCAAAAAAGTATTTGAACATATAATATAATATAATAAGTCTTCGGAACTAATTTGAATCTCCAACAAGCCTTAAAATGTCACTTCGCGAAAAAACGAAGTCATTATAACTAGTTTTGACGAAATGGAGACCCTAGCAATATTGTTTTGATCCCAAATGAGTATCCTAACGTATAAAATATTATAATAAATATAAAGGACTCATTTGGAGCTCCAAGAAGCCTTCAAAACTCATTTTTCACCAAAACAAAGTCCTTATAATTACTTTTGCAGAAATCCAGCCTTTTAAGGGCTTTTTGGCTCCGTAGTGACTCTAGCAAAGTTATTTTGATCTTAAATAAGTATTTGAACATATTATATATTATTATAAGTCATAGGGGCTCATTTGAAGCTCCAAAAAGCCTTAAAAAGTCACATCGCGCAAAAACAAACTCCTTATAACTAGTTTTGGCGAAATTAAGCCTTTATAGGCGTTTTTTGGCTCCGAAGTGACTATAGCAAATTTTTTTGATCCCAAATGAGTATTTGAATGTAAAATATTTTATAATAAGTCTTAGGGACGTATTTATAGATCCAACAAGCCTTAACGAGTCACTTCGTGGTGAAACAAACTCCTTATAACTAATTTGGCTGAAATATGGCCTTTAAAGGGCATTTTTGGCTCCATAGTGACTGTACCAAAGTTCTTTTGATCCCAAATGAGTATTTTAACATATAATATATTATAATAAATCTTACAGACTCATTTTGGGTCCAAGAAGCCTGAAAAAGTCACTTTGTGCTAAAACAAACTCCTTATATCTAGTTTTGCCGAAATATAGCATTAAACGGGCTTTTTTGGCTCTGAAGTGACTCTAGAAACGTTTTTTTGACCCCAAATGAGTATTTGAACATATAATATATTATAATAAGTATAATCAAATCATTTAGAGCTACAACAAGCCTTAAAATGCTACTGCGCACAAAAACAAAGTCCTTATAACTAGTTTTGCCGAAATCTAGACTTTAAATGGCTTTTTATGCTCCGAATTGACTCTAGAAAAGTTTTTTTGATCCCAAATGAGTATTCGAACATATAATATATTATAAAAAGTATAAACGACACATTTAGAGCTCCAAGAAGCCTTAAAATATCACTTTACACAAAAACAAAGTCCTTATAACTAGTTTTGTTGAAATCTAGCCTTTAAAGGGCTTTTTATGCTCCGAAGTGACTCTAGCAAAGTTGTTTTGATCCCAAATGAGTATTTGAGCATATAATATAATATAATAAGTCTAAAGGACTCCTTTGGATCTCCAATAAGCTTTAAAATGTCACTTTGAGCAAAAACAAAGTCCTTACAACAAATTTTGCCGAAATCTAGCCTTAAAAGGGATTTTTTTGGCTCCGAAATGACTCTGGCAAAGTTATTTTGATCCCAAATAATTATTTGAACATATAAATATTATAATAAGTCTTAGGGGCTCATTTATGCTCTAACAAGTCTTAAAAAGTCACATCACGCTAAAGCAAACTCCTTATAACTAATTTTGGAGAAATATAGCCTTTAAAGGCGTTTTTTGGCTCCGAAGTGACTATAGCAAATTTTTTTTTATCCCAAATGAGTATTTGAATGTATAATATATTATAATAAGTCTTAGGGACTCATTTATACGTCCAACTAGCCTTAAAAAGTCACTTCGCGCTAAGACAAACTCTTTACAACTAATTTGGCCCAAATATAGCCTGTAAAGGGCTTTTTTCGCTGCAAAGTGACTCTAGCAAAGTTCTTTTGATCCCAAATGAGTATTTGAACATATAATATATTATAATAAATCTTAGGGACGCAGTTTAGGTCCAACAAGCCTTAAAAAGTCACTTTGCGCAAAAACAAACTCCTTATATCGAGTTGCGCCGAAATATGGGCTTAAAAGGGCTTTTTTGGCTCCAAAGTCACTCTAGCAAAGTTTTCTGATCTGAAAAGAGTATATGAACCTATAATATATTATAATAAGTGTAAAGGACTCGTTTGGAGCTCCAACAAGCCTTAAAAGTCACTTTGCGCAAAAACAAAGTCCTTATAACTAGTTTTGCCGATATCTAGCCTTTAAAAGGCTTTTTTTTTCTCCGAGTGACTCTAGCAAAGTTCTTTTGATCCCAACTGAGTTTTTTAACACATAATATATGATAATAAGTCTTAGGGACTCATTTTAAGCTCCCACAAGCCTCAAAAAGTCACATTGCACTAAAACAAACTCCACATAACTAGGTTTACCGAAATATAGTCTTTAAAGGGCTTTTTAAGCTCCGAAGTGACTCTAACAAATTGTTTTGATCCCAAATGAGTATTTAATCATATAATATATTATAATAAGTCTAAAGAAATCATTTAGACGTTCAGCAAGCCTTTAAAACTCACTTTACACAAAAACAAATTCATTATAACTAGTTTTTCTGAAATCTATCCATTAAAGTGCTTATTTGGCTTCGAAGTGACTCTAGCAAAGTTATTTTGATCCCAAATAAGTATTTGAACATTATATTTATTATAATAAGTCTTACGAACTCATTTGAATATCCAACAAGCCTTAAAAAGTCACTTCGCTCAAAAACAAAGTCATTATAACTAGTTTTGACGAAATCGAGCCTTTAAAGGACTTTTTTGACTCTGCAGTAACTCTAGCAAAATTGTTTTGATCCAAAATGAGTATCCTCATGTATAATATATTATAATAAATCTAAAAGACTCATTTGAAGCTCCAACAAGCCTTAACATGTTATTTTACGCAAAAACAAAGTCCTTATAATTAGTTTTTCCGATATCTAGCCTTTAAAGGGCTTTTTGTGGTCCGAACTGACTTTAGCAAAGTTCCTTTGATCCCAAATGAGTACTTCAACATATAATATATTACAATAAGTCTAAAGGACTCATTTGGAGGTCCAACAAGCCTTAAAATGTCACTTTGCGCAAAAACAAAGTCCTTATAACTAGTTTTTCCGAAATCTAGCCTTTAAATGTATTTTTGTGCTCCAAAGTGACGCTAGCAAAGTTTGTTTGATCCCAAATGAGTATTTGAACATATTATACATTATAAAAAGTCTAAAGGACTCATTTAAACCTTCTACAAGTTTTCAAAATTCACATTCCACAAGAACAAGGTCCATGTAACTAGTTTTGTCAAAATCTAGCCTTTAAAGAGCTTTTTTTGCTCAGAAGTGACTCTAGCAAAGTTCTTTTGATCCAAAATAGGTATTTAAACATATAATATATTACAACAAATCTTAGGAACTCATTTGGAGCTCCAAAAAACATTAAAAAGTTACTTCGTGCAAAAACAAAGTCATTATAACTAGTTTTGACGAAATCGAGCCTTTAAAGGAATTTCTTGGCTCCGTAGTGACTCTAGCAAAGTTTGTTTGATCCCAAATGAGTATTTGAACATATAAAATATTATAATAAGTCTAAAGGTCTAACTTGGAGCTCAAACAAACCTTAAAATGACACTTTGCGCAGAAATAAAGTCCTTATAACTAGTTTTTCCGAAATATAGACTTTAAAGGGCTTTTTAAGCTCCGAAGTGACTCCAGCAAAGTTCTTTTGACCCCAAATGAGTATTTGAAAATAAAATATATTACAATACATATAAAGGAGTCATTTGGAGCTCTAACACGCCTTAAAATGACACTTTGCACAAAAACAAAGTCCTTATAACTAGTTTTGCCGAAATCTAGCCTTTAAAGGTCTTTATAAGGTCAGAAGTGACTTCAGCAAAGTTGTTTTGATCCCAAAAGAGTATTTGAACATATAATATATTTTAATAAGTCTAAAGGACTCATTTGGAGCTCCAACAAGCATTAAAATGTCACTTTGGAGAAAAACAAAGTCCTTATAACTAGTTTAGCAGAAATGTAGCCTTTAATGGGATTTTTTTACACCGAAGTGACTCTACCAAAGTTCTTTTGATCCCAAATGAGTATTTGAACATATAATATATTATAATAAGTCTATAGCACTAATTTATACCTCCAACAAGCCTTCAGAATCAACTTTGCAAAAAAAACAAAGCCCTTATAACAAGTTTTGTTGAAATATAACCATTATAGGGCTTTTTTGGCTCTGAAATAACTCTAGCAAAAGTTTTTTGATCCAAAATAAGTATTTGACCATATAATATGTAAAAATAAGTCTAAAGGACACAATTAGAGCTCCAAAAAGCCTTAAAATGTCACTTTGCACAAAAACAAAGTCCTTATAACTAGTTTTGTCAAAATCTAGCCTTTCGAGGTCTTTTTATACTCTAAAGTAACTCTAGCAAAGTTATTTTGATCCCAAAAGAGTATTTCAAATTATAACATATTATAATTAGCCTAAAGGACTCATTTACATCTCCAACAAGCCTTAAAATGTCACTTTGTAAAAAAACAAAGTCCTTGTAGCTAGTTTTGCCGAAATCTAGCCCTTAAAGGGCTTTTTATGCTCTGAAGTCACTCTAGCAAAGTTCATTTGATCCCAAATGAGTATTTGAACATATAATATATTATAATAAGTCAAAAGAACTCATTTAAACCTCCAACAATCCTTCAAAACTAGCTTTGCACAAAAATAAAGTCCTTATAACTAGTTTTGCTGAAATCTAGCCTTTAAAGGGCTTATTTTTGCTCCGAAGTGAGTCTACCAAAGTTCTTTTGATCCCAAATAAATATCTGACCGTATAATATATTATAATAAGTCTTAGGAACTCATTTTCAGCTGCAACAAGCCATAAAAAGACACTTCGTACAAAAACAAAATCATTATAACTAGTTTTGCCGAAATCGAGCCTTTAAAGGGCTTTTTATGCTCCGAATTGACTCTAGAAAAGTGATTTTGATCCCAAATGAGTATTTTAACATATAATGTAATATAATAAATCTAAAGGACTCATTTTGAGCTCCAAAAAATCTTAAAAAGTCACTTTGAACAAAAAGAAAGTCCTAATAACTAGTTTTGCCGAAATCTAGCCCTCAAAGGGCTTTTTATGCTCCGATGCGAGTCCAGAAAAGGACTTATTATAATATATTATAATAAGTCTATAGGACTCATTTCGAGCTCCAACAAGCCTTCAAATGTCAGTTTGCGCAAAAACAAAGTCCTTATAACTAGTTTTGCCGAAATCTAGCGCTTAAAGTGCTTTTTAAGCTCCAAAGTGCCTCTAGCAAAGTTGTTTTGATCCCAAATGATTATTTGAACATAAAATATATTATAATAACTATAAAAGACTCATTTAAACCTTCAACAAGCCTTCAAAACTAACTTTTAATCAAAACAAAATCCTTATAACTAGTTTTGCTAAAATATAGTCTTTAAAGGGCTTTGTTGTCTCCGAATTGACTATAGCAAAGTTCTTTTGATCCTAAATAAGTATTTGACAATATAATATATTATAATACGTCTTACGGACACATTTGGAGATCTAACAAGCCCTAAAAAGTCACTTCGTGAAAACACAAATTGACTCTAACAAAGTTGTTTTGATCCCAAATGAGTATTTAAACAAATAATATATTATTATAACTCTGAAGGACTTATCTTGAGCTCCAACCAGCCTGAAAATGTCACTTTGCACAAAAACAAAATCCTTATAACTAGTTTTGCCGAAATCTAGCCTTGAAAGGGCTTTTTATGCTCCGAACTCACGCAAGCAAAGTTCTTTTGATCCCAAATGAGTATTTGAAGATATATATTATATTATAATAAGTATAAACGACTCATTTGAAGCTCCAAAAATCCCTAAAATGTCACTTTGTGCGAAAACAAAATTCTTATGACTAGTTTTCCTAAAATCTAGAATTTAAAGGGCTTTTTATGCTCCAAAGTGACACTAACAAAGTTGTTTTGATCCCAAATGAGTATTCGAAAATTTAATATATTGTAATAAGTCTAAAGGACTCGTTTGGTGCTCCAACAAGCATCAAAATGTCACTTTGCGCAAAAACAAAGTCCTTATAACTAGTTTTGCCAAAATATAGTCTTTACAGGGCTTTTTAGGCTCGGAAGTGACTCTGGCAAATTTTTTTGAACCCAAATTTGTATTTGACAATATAATATATTATAATAAGTCTAAAAGACTCATTTAAACCTTCAACAAGCCTTCAACACTCACATTGCATAGAAACAAAGTCCATATAACTAGTTTTGCCGAAATCTAGCCTTTAAAGCGCTTTTTTTTTTATCCGAAGTGACTCATTTAGACTTTTTAAAGCTTTTAAGTCTTTTTAAGGCATTTTGGAACACTAAATTAGTCATTTAGACTTATTATAAAATATTATATGTTCAAATACGTATTTGGGATCAAAACTACTTCGCTAGAGTCACCTCGGTGCAAAAAAAGCCCTTTAAAGGCTAGATTTCGGCAAAACTAGTTATAAGGACTTTGTTTTGCTCAAAGTGAGTTTTTAAGGCTTGTTGGAGATCCTAATGAGTCCTTTAGACTGATTATAATCTGTTATATGTTTAAATACTCATTTGGAATCAAAACAACTTTGCCAGAGTCACTTCGGAGCCAAAAGGCTATATTTCGAAATAAGTTGTTGTATGGACTTTGTTTTTATGCAAAGGCAGTTTTTAAGGTTTGTTTGAGATCCAAATAAGTATTTTGGACTTATTATAATATATTATATGTTTAAATACTAATTTGGGATAAAAAAAACTTTGCCAGACTCACTTCGGAGCCCAAAATAGCTTTTAAAGGCTCAAGTATGACAAAACTAGTTATAATTATTTTTTTTAGCGCGAAGTGAATTTTTAAGACTTGCTGGAGCATCAAGTCGGTCCCTAAGACTTAATATACTGTATTATATGTTCAAATACTTATTTGGGATCAAAAAAACTTTTAGAGTCACTTCGGAGCCAAAAAAGACCTTTAAAGTACATAATTCAGCAAAACTAGTTACAAGGAGTTTGTTTTAGTGCTTGAAGCTCCAAATGAGTCCTTTAGACTTTGTTTTTGCACAAAGTGACATTTTAAGGCCTGTTGGATTTCTAAATGAGTCCTTTAGCCTTATTATAATTTATTATAAGTTCAAATACTCTTGTGGGATCAAAAGAACTTTGCTGGAGTAACTTCGGAGCATAAAAAGCCCTTTAAAGGTTAGATTTCGGCAAAACTAGTTATAAGGACTTTGTTTTTGTGCAAAGTTAGTTTTGAAGGCTTGTTGGAGGTTTGAATGAGTCCTTTCAATTTATTATGATATATTATATTTTTAAATACTCATTTGGGATCAAAAAAACTTTGCTAGAGTCACTTTAGAGCATAAAAAGCCCTATAAGGGCTAGATTTCGGCAAAAGTAGTTATAAGGACTTTGTTTTTGAACAAAATGACATTTTAAGGCTTGTTGGAGATCAAAACGAGTCCTTTAGACTTGTTATAATATATTATATGTTCAAATACTCTTTTGGGATCAAAAGAACTTTGTTAGAGTCACTTCGGAGCATAAAAAACCCTTTAAAGGTGAGATTTCGGCAAAACTACTTATAAGAATTTTTTTTATTGTGCAAAATGATATTTTTAGGCCTGTTTGAGCTGGTAATAAGTCCTTTAGACTTATTATATTACAAAATATGTTAAAATACTCATTTGGGATCACAACAACTTTGCTAGAGTTACTTCGGAGCTAAAAAAACCCTTTAAAAGGATTCGAACCTTCTTCAATCCTAGATTCGCACAATTTCGATATAATTAGTTATAATGACTTTGTTTTTGCGCGATAAGACTTTTTAATGCTTTTTGGAGCTCCGAATGAGTTCCTAAGACTTATTATAATATATTATATGTTCAAATATTCATTTGGGATCAAAAGAGCTTTGCTAGAGTCACTTGGGAGCAAAAAAAAAGCCCTTTAAAGGCTAGATTTCGGCAAAACTAGTTATAAGGACTTTGTTTTTGTGCAAAGTGACATTTTAATGATTGTTGGAGTTCCAAATGAGTCGTTTAGACTTATTAAAATATATTATATGTTCAAACACTCATTTGGGATCAAAAGAACTTTGCTAGAATCACTTCGGAGCATAAAAAGACCTTTAAAGGCTAGATTTCGGCAAAACTAGTTATAAGGACTTTGTTTATGTGCAAAGTGACATTTTAAGGCTTGTTTGTGAACCCCGACTCCCCAATGCCCTAAAATTTTATGATGAATAAACCATTGTGTATTTCTTGAAAATTACAACGAGTACGAGAATGTTAACCATTGTGTATTTCTTGAAAATTACAACGAGTACGAGAATGTTTTCTTTCATAAAATCCCCCGCGAGTCCGAAACCCTAATTCGACTAATTAAGGCGTGTTTAGTTGAATAATTGAAATAAGTGTCAGTAAGTTATTAGTTATGTCAAGGAATGAGTTTAATATTAGATTTTGGTGACAAAAGACAAGGATTTTTGTTCAAGAATTCTTGTTACAACCAAAAATTGCACAACGAGTCCAAAACTTTATAAAAAAATTGCATTTTTGGACCAAATTCAGAAAAAATGAAGAAAATGGTCACCAATCAAGAAAATAAATTGATTTTGAGCTTATATCAGTATATTAAGCTCATGCATAAAATTTGAGGCCAACCCGAGATCAAACGAATAAGTTACGATGAAATTTCGGTAAAAACCTCTATTTTGGGACCGAAATTGTAACACCAAGGAAAAATAGGAAATGAGCTCTATAAATTCTGTAAATTTATATAGTGCATTATAATTATATAAATATGGTGTTTTAAGATAGAAATTGTGCTTGAAGGACATAGAAATATTTTTAGAAATGTAGCAAATGACTAAGTTGTTAAGGGTTTATTTCGGTCGACTAACGTGCAAATTTCGTAAAAGTAGGCACGACGGGTTTCACCATCACATGGGCAAGTATGAGCTGGCTTTAGATATTAAATCTGATCCTTTAATAGCTTAGTAAGCAAAATTTAAGCTAGAGGTGTCAAAGGCCAAGCTTGAGGTGGAAAGGCGATTAGCTCGCCGTGACGTCTTCGCGACACACCAACTAGCATAGGTTTTTATTTAAATAACTAGCCTTAGCACGAATTTGAAGCACCAAAACAGAGTAGTAAGTGAAGAAAAGAAAGGAAGGGAAAGAGAAAAAAAAAAAGAAAGAAGAGAGAAAGGAAAGGAAGAACAAGAAGGAAAATAATTAAGAAGTTGAAAAAGGAATCAAAGTTAGTTTGAACAAGCTTGGTAAGGTTTTTAATTTCTTCTTGGTTTCATCTTTTCTCAAGCTAAGTTACAGTACCTAATAACTCCTTATATTGTGTTTTAAACCATAGAAAGATTGGTAAAGAGTTTGGAAGGAAAATTCTACAAGTTCAAGGAAAAAGAAACACAAAAAGGTAGAATTCTTTTCCTTAGAGATCATAAGTTTGTACAAGGGTGTTTTAAGATGTTTTCAAATAAATTAAGGTCTTAATGATGTTAAACTGAGTTATGATTGATGTTGATGATGTTGAATTGTGTTTTTGTTTGAGAACTAGTGAATTGAAGGTAAAAGGAAAGGTTAATCTTGCTTGAGAAAAAAATTTCAAAGTTAGTTAAGTTTTGAACATTTTTTGTTTATTCAAAGGTCTAAGAGGGGAATTTTTGGTGATTTATTAAGTTTTAATGAAGTTTGGTATTTTTTTAAGTATAAAATAGTGATTTAAGCTTTAAAAATTGGTTTGGAGGCCCAATAACAAAATTTAGTGCATTTTGGATACCACTCGGGACCTAGGCGCTGTGGGCGCACTGCCTGGGCGCTGTGGGCGCCCAGCGCGGGCAGCAGGCACGCCCTGCGCGTGCGGCATGAGCCCAGCGCGCGCGGAAGGTGACCAGCACACGCGGCTGACGCCCAGCGCGTGCGGCATGAGCCCAGCATGCCCAACAGGTGCCCAGCGTGCGCACCAGGTGAGCTGCCTGCACCCGTGCGCGTGCCAGGCGTGCTTCCAACCCCATCCGCGCGCCCAGTAGGCCCCGTGTGCGGCCCTGCGCTCCTGGCCAGCCCGTGTGCGCACCCAGCAGCCCCTTGCGCGCCCGGCATGTGTCGGCTTAGGCCAAATGACCCCGAAACGACCTGGAACATTTTTCTATGCCTCGTTTGACCCAAATTGGCCCAAAAACTTTTAAAATGAATTTTTATAAAATAAAATTTAAAACCTAATGGGTTTTATTTATTTTAATAGGAAATACAAAATTCCGACCCTAGGAACACCAAAACGACTCGGAGCGACGATTTTCGCACCGAGTGACTCCAAGTAAGTGACGATGCACCTACAATACAATAATAAATTGTATTATGTGCTAGGAATCGTATGGTTATGGATCTAAATACATTTGCTACTAAGCAAAATTATGTTTAAACGCGGTAATGACGAAACTAACAAGATTAACGGCTTGCGCGTCAGCGTGCATCAGGCGTGTGTCAGCGTGCCTCAGGCAGAGCCATGGCCGACCGATCGCCCCATACCCACGATCGATCGGCGCTCAAGACAAATTTTGGCGATCGATCGGCCAAATTTCGCGACCGATCGCCTGGATTCGCTGTTGAGTGCCGAAATTGATAATTTGACGCGTTTTTAATGTTATTTTTAGTAATTTAGGTTTTATTTAGTTTATTTCCGAATTTTTAATTTATTTAGTTTCTAAAATTAGGGTTGTAAACATTAAGCCTATTTAAAGGCAAATATCAATGAGAAAAGTAGACGATATTTATTCAAAATTTGTGAGAGTTTTCTCTTGGGTTCCATGAACCAAACCTATCGAACTTATCAAGATTGATAATCTTGTGGCGTGCAAAAGACTTATCTAACGGTAATTTCGCGACCGTCAGTGGCGTCCATCGATCCCCGACTTATCAAAGGCTATTACGCATCCGTTGTGGCGTCAATTCCAGCATCCTAACCGAGTCTTTGACGGGGTTTCTATCCAGTCCGTGTCATCCAGCAACAAAACGATCGTCAACCCGGTTCTCGCTACGAGGATCGCATCAGTTGTTGTGATCCCAAATAAGTATTTGAACATATAATACATTAATATAATTCGTAGGGACTCATTTTGACCTCCAACAAAACTAAAAAACTCACCTCGCGCAAAAACTAAGTCCTTATAACTAGTTTTGCCTAAATCGACCTTATAAACGGGTTTTTTTGCTCCGAAGTTACTCTAGCAAACTTATTTTGATCCAAAAATGAGTATTTGAACAAATAATATATTAATATAATTCGTAGGGACTCATTTTGAGCTCCAAAAACACTTAGAAGCTCACCTCGCGCAAAAACTAAGTCCTTATAACAAGTTAGCCTAAATCGATCCCTAAATTGGGTATTTTGGCTCCGAAGTGACTCTAGCAAAGTTGTTGTGATCCCAAATCAGTATTTGAACATATAATACATTAATATAATTCGTAGGGACTCATTTTGACCTCCAACAACAATAAAAAACTAACCTCGCGCAAAAACTAAATCCTTATAACTAGTTTTGCCTAAATCGACCTTTTAAACGGGTTTTTTGGCTCCGAAATTACTCTAGCAAACTTATTTTGATCCAAAATGAGTTTTTGAACAAATAATTTATTATAATAAGTCGTACTGACTTGTTTGGAGCTCCAACAAGCCTTACAAGGTCACTTCGCGCAAAAACTAAGTCTATGTAACTAGTTTTGCCTAAATCGAGCCTTTAGATTTGTTTTTGGGCTCCGAAGTGAATGTAGCGAGGTTGTTTAGGTCCCAAATGTGTAATCTAATATAATATATTATAATAAGTCTTAGGGACTCATTTTGAGCTCCAACAACACTTAAAAACTCACCTCGCGCAAAAACTAAGACCTTATAACTAGTTTGCCTAAATCGAGCCCTAAAATGGGTATTTTGGCTCCGAAGTGACTCTAGCAAAGTTGTTGTGATCCCAAATCAGTATTTGAACATATAATACATTAATATAATTCGTAGGGACTCATTTTGAGCTCCAACAACACTTAGAAGCTCACCTCGAATAAAAACTAAGTCCTTATAACAAGTTTGCCTAAATCGATCCCTAAATTGGGTATTTTGGCTCCGAAGTGACTCTAGCAAAGCTGTTGTCATCCCAAATAAGTATTTGAACATATAATACATTAATATAATTCGTAGGGACTCATTTTGACCTCCAACAACACTAAAAAACTCACTTCGCACAAAAACTAAGTCCTTATAACTAGTTTTGCCTAAATCGACCTTTTAAACGGGTTTTTTGGCTCCGAAGTTACTCTAGCAAACTTATTTCGATCCAAAATGAGTATTTGAAAAAAATAATATATTATAATAAGTCGTAGAGACTCGTTTGGAGCTCCAACAAGCCTTATAAGGTCAGTTCGCGCAAAAACTAAGTCTATGTAACTAGTTTTGCCTAAATCGAGCCTTTAGATTTGTTTTTGGGCTCCGAAGTAAATTTAGCGAAGTTGTTTAGGTCCCAAATGTGTAATTTAATATAATATATTATAATAAGTCTTGGGGACTCATTTTGAGCCCCAACAACACTTAAAAACTCGCCTCGCGCAAAAACTAAGTGCTTATAACTAGTTTGCCTAAATCGAGCCCTAAATTGGGTATTTTAGCTCCGGAGTGACTCTAGCAAAGTTGTTGTGATCCCAAATAAGTATTTGAACATATAATACAATAATATAATTCGTAGGGACTGATTTTGAGCTCCAACAACACTTAAAAACTCACCTCGCGCAAAAACTAAGTCCTTATAACTGGTTTGCCTAAATCGATCCCTAAATTGGGTATTTTGGCTCCGAAGTGACTCTAGCAAAGTTGTTGTGATTCATAATCAGTATTTGAACATATAATACATTAATATAATTCGTAGGGACTCATTTTGACCTCCAACAACACTAAAAAACTCACCTCGCGCAAAAAGTAAGTCCTTATAACTAGTTTTGCCTAAATCGACCTTTTAAACGGGTTTTTTGGCTCCGAAGTTACTCTAGCAAACTTATTTTGATCTAAAATGAGTATTTGAGCAAATAATATATTATAATAAGTCGTAGAGACTCGTTTGGATCTCCAACAAGCCTTATAGGGTCACTTTGCAAAAAAACTAAGTCCATGTAACTAGTTTTGCCTAAATCGAGCCTTTAGATTTGTTTTTGGGCTTCGTAGTGAATCTAGCGAAGTTGTTTAGGCCCCAAATATGTAATTTAATATAATATATTATAATAAGTCGTAGAGACTCGTTTGGAGCTCCAACAAGCCTTATAAGGTCAGTTCGCGCAAAAACTAAGTCTATGTAACTAGTTTTGCCTAAATCGAGCCTTTAGATTTGTTTTTGGGCTCCGAAGTGAATCTAGCGAAGTTGTTTAGGTCTCAAATGTGTAATTTAATATAATATATTATAATAAGTCTTAGGGACTCCTTTTGAGCTCCAACAACACTTAAAAACTCACCTCGCGCAAAAACTAAGTCCTTATAACTAGTTTGCCTAAATCGAGCCCTAAATTGGGTATTTTGGCTCCGAAGTGACTCTAGCAAAGTTGTTGTGTCGCCAAATTAGTATTTGAACATATAATACATTAATATAATTCGTAGGGACTCATTTTGAGCTCCAACAACACTTAAAAACTCACCTCGCGCAAAAACTAAGTCCTTATAACTAGTTTGCCTAAATCGATCCCTAAAATGGGTATTTTGGCTCCGAAGTGACTCTAGCAAAGTTGTTGTTATCCCAAATCAGTATTTGAACATATAATACATTAATATAATTCGTAGGGACTCATTTTGAGCTCCAACAACACTTAGAAGCTCACCTCGCGCAAAAACTAAGTCCTTATAACAAGTTTGCCTAAATCGATCCCTAAATTGGGTATTTTGGCTCCGAAGTGACTCTAGCAAAGTTGTTGTGATCCCAAATCAGTATTTGAACATATAATACATTAATATAATTCGTAGGGACTCATTTTGAGCTCCAACAACACTTAAAAACTCACCTCGCGCAAAAACTAAGTCCTTATAACTAGTTTGCCTAAATCGATCCCTTAAATTGGGTATTTTGGCTCCGAAGTGACTCTAGCAAAGTTTTTGTGATCCCAAATCAGTATTTGAACATATAATACATTAATATAATTCGTAGGGACTCATTTTGAGCTCCAACAACACTTATAAGCTCACCTCGCGCAAAAACTAAGTCTATATAACTAGTTTGCCTAAATCGAGCCTTAGATTGGTATTTTGGCTCCGAAGTGACTCTAGCGAAAGTTGTTGTGATCCCAAATCAGTAATTTAATATAATATATTATAATAAGTCTTAGGGACTCATTTTGAGCTCCAACAACACTTAAAAACTCACCTCGCGCAAAAACTAAGTCCTTATAACTAGTTTGCCTAAATCGAGCCCTAAATTGGGTATTTTGGCTCCGAAGTGACTCTAGCAAAGTTGTTGTGATCCCAAATCAGTATTTGAACATATAATACATTAATATAATTCGTAGGGACTCATTTTGAGCTCCAACAACACTTAGAAGCTCACCTCGCGCAAAAACTAAGTCCTTATAACAAGTTTGCCTAAATCGATCCCTAAATTGGGTATTTTGGCTCCGAAGTGACTCTAGCAAAGTTGTTGTGATCCCAAATCAGTATTTGAACATATAATACATTAATATAATTCGTAGGGACTCATTTTGAGCTCCAACAACACTTAGAAGCTCACCTCGCGCAAAAACTAAGTCCTTATAACAAGTTTGCCTAAATCGATCCCTAAATTGGGTATTTTGGCTCCGAAGTGACTCTAGCAAAGTTGTTGTGATCCCAAATCAGTATTTGAACATATAATACATTAATATAATTCGTAGGGACTCATTTTGAGCTCCAACAACACTTAAAAACTCACCTCGCGCAAAAACTAAGTCCTTATAACTAGTTTGCCTAAATCGATCCCTAAATTGGGTACTTTGGCTCCGAAGTGACTCTAGCAAAGTTGTTGTGATCCCAAATCAGTATTTGAACATATAATACATTAATATAATTCGTAGGGACTCATTTTGAGCTCCAACAACACTTAGAAGCTCACCTCGCGCAAAAACTAAGTCCTTATAACAAGTTTGCCTAAATCGATCCCTAAATTGGGTATTTTGGCTCCGAAGTGACTCTAGCAAAGTTGTTGTGATCCCAAATCAGTATTTGAACATATAATACATTAATATAATTCGTAGGGACTCATTTTGAGCTCCAACAACACTTAAAAGCTCACCTCGCGCAAAAACTAAGTCCTTATAACAAGTTTGCCTAAATCGATCCCTAAATTGGGTATTTTGGCTCCGAAGTGACTCTAGCAAAGTTGTTGTGATCCCAAATCAGTATTTGAACATATAATACATTAATATAATTCGTAGGGACTCATTTTGAGCTCCAACAACACTTAAAAACTCACCTCGCGCAAAAACTAAGTCCTTATAACTAGTTTGCCTAAATCGAGCCCTAAATTGGGTATTTTGGCTCCGAAGTGACTCTAGCAAAGTTGTTGTGATCCCAAATCAGTATTTGAACATATAATACATTAATATAATTCGTAGGGACTCATTTTGAGCTCCAACAACACTTAAAAGCTCACCTCGCGCAAAAACTAAGTCCTTATAACTAGTTTGCCTAAATCGAGCCCTAAATTGGGTATTTTGGCTCCGAAGTGACTCTAGCAAAGTTGTTGTGATCCCAAATCAGTATTTGAACATATAATACATTAATATAATTCGTAGGGACTCATTTTGAGCTCCAACAACACTTAAAAACTCACCTCGCGCAAAAACTAAGTCCTTATAACTAGTTTGCCTAAATCGAGCCCTAAATTGGGTATTTTGGCTCCGAAGTGACTCTAGCAAAGTTGTTGTGATCCCAAATCAGTATTTGAACATATAATACATTAATATAATTCGTAGGGACTCATTTTGAGCTCCAACAACACTTAAAAGCTCACCTCGCGCAAAAACTAAGTCCTTATAACTAGTTTGCCTAAATCGATCCCTAAATTGGGTATTTTGGCTCCGAAGTGACTCTAGCAAAGTTGTTGTGATCCCAAATCAGTATTTGAACATATAATACATTAATATAATTCGTAGGGACTCATTTTGAGCTCCAACAACACTTAGAAGCTCACCTCGCGCAAAAACTAAGTCCTTATAACAAGTTTGCCTAAATCGATCCCTAAATTGGGTATTTTGGCTCCGAAGTGACTCTAGCAAAGTTGTTGTGATCCCAAATCAGTATTTGAACATATAATACATTAATATAATTCGTAGGGACTCATTTTGAGCTCCAACAACACTTAGAAGCTCACCTCGCGCAAAAACTAAGTCCTTATAACAAGTTTGCCTAAATCGATCCCTAAATTGGGTATTTTGGCTCCGAAGTGACTCTAGCAAAGTTGTTGTGATCCCAAATCAGTATTTGAACATATAATACATTAATATAATTCGTAGGGACTCATTTTGAGCTCAAACTCACCTCGCGCAAAAACTAAGTCCTTATAACAAGTTTGCCTAAATCGAGCCCTAAATTGGTATTTTGGCTCCGAAGTGACTCTAGCAAAGTTGTTGTGATCCCAAATCAGTATTTGAACATATAATACATTAATATAATTCGTAGGGACTCATTTTGAGCTCCAACAACACTTAGAAGCTCACCTCGCGCAAAAACTAAGTCCTTATAACTAGTTTGCCTAAATCGATCCCTAAATTGGGTATTTTGGCTCCGAAGTGACTCTAGCAAAGTTGTTGTGATCCCAAATCAGTATTTGAACATATAATACATTAATATAATTCGTAGGGACTCATTTTGAGCTCCAACAACACTTAGAAGCTCACCTCGCGCAAAAACTAAGTCCTTATAACAAGTTTGCCTAAATCGATCCCTAAATTGGGTATTTTGGCTCCGAAGTGACTCTAGCAAAGTTGTTGTGATCCCAAATCAGTATTTGAACATATAATACATTAATATAATTCGTAGGGACTCATTTTGAGCTCCAACAACACTTAGAAGCTCACCTCGCGCAAAAACTAAGTCCTTATAACAAGTTTGCCTAAATCGATCCCTAAATTGGGTATTTTGGCTCCGAAGTGACTCTAGCAAAGTTGTTGTGATCCCAAATCAGTATTTGAACATATAATACATTAATATAATTCGTAGGGACTCATTTTGAGCTCCAACAACACTTAAAAACTCACCTCGCGCAAAAACTAAGTCCTTATAACTAGTTTGCCTAAATCGATCCCTAAATTGGGTATTTTGGCTCCGAAGTGACTCTAGCAAAGTTGTTGTGATCCCAAATCAGTATTTGAACATATAATACATTAATATAATTCGTAGGGACTCATTTTGAGCTCCAACAACACTTAGAAGCTCACCTCGCGCAAAAACTAAGTCCTTATAACAAGTTTGCCTAAATCGATCCCTAAATTGGGTATTTTGGCTCCGAAGTGACTCTAGCAAAGTTGTTGTGATCCCAAATCAGTATTTGAACATATAATACATTAATATAATTCGTAGGGACTCATTTTGAGCTCCAACAACACTTAGAAGCTCACCTCGCGCAAAAACTAAGTCCTTATAACAAGTTTGCCTAAATCGATCCCTAAATTGGGTATTTTGGCTCCGAAGTGACTCTAGCAAAGTTGTTGTGATCCCAAATCAGTATTTGAACATATAATACATTAATATAATTCGTAGGGACTCATTTTGAGCTCCAACAACACTTAAAAACTCACCTCGCGCAAAAACTAAGTCCTTATAACTAGTTTGCCTAAATCGAGCCCTAAATTGGGTATTTTGGCTCCGAAGTGACTCTAGCAAAGTTGTTGTGATCCCAAATCAGTATTTGAACATATAATACATTAATATAATTCGTAGGGACTCATTTTGAGCTCCAACAACACTTAAAAGCTCACCTCGCGCAAAAACTAAGTCCTTATAACTAGTTTGCCTAAATCGAGCCCTAAATTGGGTATTTTGGCTCCGAAGTGACTCTAGCAAAGTTGTTGTGATCCCAAATCAGTATTTGAACATATAATACATTAATATAATTCGTAGGGACTCATTTTGAGCTCCAACAACACTTAGAAGCTCACCTCGCGCAAAAACTAAGTCCTTATAACTAGTTTGCCTAAATCGAGCCCTAAATTGGGTATTTTGGCTCCGAAGTGACTCTAGCAAAGTTGTTGTGATCCCAAATCAGTATTTGAACATATAATACATTAATATAATTCGTAGGGACTCATTTTGAGCTCCAACAACACTTAGAAGCTCACCTCGCGCAAAAACTAAGTCCTTATAACAAGTTTGCCTAAATCGATCCCTAAATTGGGTATTTTGGCTCCGAAGTGACTCTAGCAAAGTTGTTGTGATCCCAAATCAGTATTTGAACATATAATACATTAATATAATTCGTAGGGACTCATTTTGAGCTCCAACAACACTTAGAAGCTCACCTCGCGCAAAAACTAAGTCCTTATAACAAGTTTGCCTAAATCGATCCCTAAATTGGGTATTTTGGCTCCGAAGTGACTCTAGCAAAGTTGTTGTGATCCCAAATCAGTATTTGAACATATAATACATTAATATAATTCGTAGGGACTCATTTTGAGCTCCAACAACACTTAAAAACTCACCTCGCGCAAAAACTAAGTCCTTATAACTAGTTTGCCTAAATCGAGCCCTAAATTGGGTATTTTGGCTCCGAAGTGACTCTAGCAAAGTTGTTGTGATCCAAATCAGTATTTGAACATATAATACATTAATATAATTCGTAGGGACTCATTTTGAGCTCCAACAACACTTATAAGCTCACCTCGCGCAAAAACTAAGTCCTTATAACTAGTTTGCCTAAATCGAGCCCTAAATTGGGTATTTTGGCTCCGAAGTGACTCTAGCAAAGTTGTTGTGATCCCAAATCAGTATTTGAACATATAATACATTAATATAATTCGTAGGGACTCATTTTGAGCTCCAACAACACTTAAAAACTCACCTCGCGCAAAAACTAAGTCCTTATAACTAGTTTGCCTAAATCGAGCCCTAAATTGGGTATTTTGGCTCCGAAGTGACTCTAGCAAAGTTGTTGTGATCCCAAATCAGTATTTGAACATATAATACATTAATATAATTCGTAGGGACTCATTTTGAGCTCCAACAACACTTAGAAGCTCACCTCGCGCAAAAACTAAGTCCTTATAACTAGTTTGCCTAAATCGATCCCTAAATTGGGTATTTTGGCTCCGAAGTGACTCTAGCAAAGTTGTTGTGATCCCAAATCAGTATTTGAACATATAATACATTAATATAATTCGTAGGGACTCATTTTGAGCTCCAACAACACTTAGAAGCTCACCTCGCGCAAAAACTAAGTCCTTATAACAAGTTTGCCTAAATCGATCCCTAAATTGGGTATTTTGGCTCCGAAGTGACTCTAGCAAAGTTGTTGTGATCCCAAATCAGTATTTGAACATATAATACATTAATATAATTCGTAGGGACTCATTTTGAGCTCCAACAACACTTAAAAACTCACCTCGCGCAAAAACTAAGTCCTTATAACTAGTTTGCCTAAATCGATCCCTAAAATGGGTACTTTGGCTCCGAAGTGACTCTAGCAAAGTTGTTGTGATCCCAAATCAGTATTTGAACATATAATACATTAATATAATTCGTAGGGACTCATTTTGAGCTCCAACAACACTTAGAAGCTCACCTCGCGCAAAAACTAAGTCCTTATAACAAGTTTGCCTAAATCGAGCCCTAAATTGGGTATTTTGGCTCCGAAGTGACTCTAGCAAAGTTGTTGTGATCCCAAATCAGTATTTGAACATATAATACATTAATATAATTCGTAGGGACTCATTTTGAGCTCCAACAACACTTAGAAGCTCACCTCGCGCAAAAACTAAGTCCTTATAACAAGTTTGCCTAA
Source organism: Boehmeria nivea var. tenacissima (assembly GCA_018132145.1). Classification (NCBI taxonomy): domain Eukaryota; kingdom Viridiplantae; phylum Streptophyta; class Magnoliopsida; order Rosales; family Urticaceae; genus Boehmeria; species Boehmeria nivea. Next base: position 3,257,030 of record CM030875.1, on the reverse strand, counting down.
ATCGATCCCTAAATTGGGTATTTTGGCTCCGAAGTGACTCTAGCAAAGTTGTTGTGATCCCAAATCAGTATTTGAACATATAATACATTAATATAATTCGTAGGGACTCATTTTGAGCTCCAACAACACTTAAAAGCTCACCTCGCGCAAAAACTAAGTCCTTATAACTAGTTTGCCTAAATCGATCCCTAAATTGGGTATTTTGGCTCCGAAGTGACTCTAGCAAAGTTGTTGTGATCCCAAATCAGTATTTGAACATATAATACATTAATATAATTCGTAGGGACTCATTTTGAGCTCCAACAACACTTATAAGCTCACCTCGCGCAAAAACTAAGTCTATGTAACTAGTTTTGCCTAAATCGAGCCTTAGATTTGGTTTTTGGCTCCGAAGTGACTCTAGCGAAGTTGTTTAGGTCCCAAATCTGTATTTAATATAATATATTATATAAGTCTTAGGGACTCATTTTGAGCTCCAACAACACTTAAAAACTCACCTCGCGCAAAAACTAAGTCCTTATAACTAGTTTGCCTAAATCGAGCCCTAAATTGGGTATTTTGGCTCCGAAGTGACTCTAGCAAAGTTGTTGTGATCCCAAATCAGTATTTGAACATATAATACATTAATATAATTCGTAGGGACTCATTTTGAGCTCCAACAACACTTAGAAGCTCACCTCGCGCAAAAACTAAGTCCTTATAACAAGTTTGCCTAAATCGATCCCTAAATTGGGTATTTTGGCTCCGAAGTGACTCTAGCAAAGTTGTTGTGATCCCAAATCAGTATTTGAACATATAATACATTAATATAATTCGTAGGGACTCATTTTGAGCTCCAACAACACTTAGAAGCTCACCTCGCGCAAAAACTAAGTCCTTATAACAAGTTTGCCTAAATCGATCCCTAAATTGGGTATTTTGGCTCCGAAGTGACTCTAGCAAAGTTGTTGTGATCCCAAATCAGTATTTGAACATATAATACATTAATATAATTCGTAGGGACTCATTTTGACCTCCAACAACACTAAAAACTCACCTCGCGCAAAAACTAAGTCCTTATAACTAGTTTGCCTAAATCGACCCTTAAATGGGTATTTTGGCTCCGAAGTGACTCTAGCAAAGTTTTTGTGATCCCAAATGAGTATTTGAACATATAATACATTAATATAAGTCGTAGAGACTCATTTTGAGCTCCAACAAGCCTTATAAGCTCACCTCGCGCAAAAACTAAGTCCTATGTAACAAGTTTGCCTAAATCGAGCCTTAAATTGGTATTTTGGCTCCGAAGTGACTCTAGCAAAGTTGTTTAGGTCCCAAATGTGTAATTTAATATAATATATTATAATAAGTCTTAGGGACTCATTTTGAGCTCCAACAACACTTAAAAACTCACCTCGCGCAAAAACTAAGTCCTTATAACTAGTTTGCCTAAATCGATCCCTAAAATGGGTACTTTGGCTCCGAAGTGACTCTAGCAAAGTTGTTGTGATCCCAAATCAGTATTTGAACATATAATACATTAATATAATTCGTAGGGACTCATTTTGAGCTCCAACAACACTTAGAAGCTCACCTCGCGCAAAAACTAAGTCCTTATAACAAGTTTGCCTAAATCGATCCCTAAATTGGGTATTTTGGCTCCGAAGTGACTCTAGCAAAGTTGTTGTGATCCCAAATCAGTATTTGAACATATAATACATTAATATAATTCGTAGGGACTCATTTTGACCTCCAACAACACTTAAAAACTCACCTCGCGCAAAAACTAAGTCCTTATAACTAGTTTGCCTAAATCGATCCCTAAAATGGGTATTTTGGCTCCGAAGTGACTCTAGCAAAGTTGTTGTGATCCCAAATCAGTATTTGAACATATAATACATTAATATAATTCGTAGGGACTCATTTTGAGCTCCAACAACACTTAGAAGCTCACCTCGCGCAAAAACTAAGTCCTTATAACAAGTTTGCCTAAATCGATCCCTAAATTGGGTATTTTGGCTCCGAAGTGACTCTAGCAAAGTTGTTGTGATCCCAAATCAGTATTTGAACATATAATACATTAATATAATTCGTAGGGACTCATTTTGAGCTCCAACAACACTTAGAAGCTCACCTCGCGCAAAAACTAAGTCCTTATAACAAGTTTGCCTAAATCGATCCCTAAATTGGGTATTTTGGCTCCGAAGTGACTCTAGCAAAGTTGTTGTGATCCCAAATCAGTATTTGAACATATAATACATTAATATAATTCGTAGGGACTCATTTTGAGCTCCAACAACACTTAAAAACTCACCTCGCGCAAAAACTAAGTCCTTGTAACTAGTTTTGACTAAATCGACCTTTTGAACGGGTTTTTTGGCTCCGAAGTTACTCTAGCTAACATATTTGGATCCAAAATGTGTATTTGAGCAAATAATATATTATAATAAGTCGTAGAGACTCGTTTGGAGCTCCAACAAGCCTTATAAGGTCACTTCGCGCAAAAACTAAGTCTATGTAACTAGTTTTGCCTAAATCGAGCCTTTAGATTTGTTTTTGGGCTCCGAAGTGAATCTAGCGAAGTTGTTTAGGTCCCAAATGTGTAATTTAATATAATATATTATAATAAGTCTTAGGGACTCATTTTGAGCTCCAACAACAATTAAAAACTCACCTCGCGCAAAAACTAAGTCCTTATAACTAGTTTGACTAAATCGAGCCCTAAATTGGGTATTTTGGCTCCGAAGTGACTCTAGTAAAGTTGTTGTGATCCCAAATCAGTATTTGAACATATAATACATTAATATAATTCGTAGGGACTCATTTTGAGCTCCAACAACACTTAAAAACTCACCTCGCGCAAAAACTAAGTCCTTATAACTAGTTTGCCTAAATCGATCCCTAAAATGGGTACTTTGGCTCCGAAGTGACTCTAGCAAAGTTGTTGTGATCCCAAATCAGTATTTGAACATATAATACATTAATATAATTCGTAGGGACTCATTTTGAGCTCCAACAACACTTAGAAGCTCACCTCGCGCAAAAACTAAGTCCTTATAACAAGTTTGCCTAAATCGATCCCTAAATTGGGTACTTTGGCTCCGAAGTGACTCTAGCAAAGTTGTTGTGATCGCAAATCAGTATTTGAACATATAATACATTAATATAATTCGTAGGGACTCATTTTGACCTCCAACAACACTTAAAAACTCACCTCGCGCAAAAACTAAGTCCTTATAACTAGTTTGCCTAAATCGACCTTTTAAACGGGTTTTTTGGCTCCGAAGTTACTCTAGCAAACTTATTTTGATCCATAATGAGTATTTGAACATATAATACATTAATATAATTCGTAGGGACTCATTTTGAGCTCCAACAACACTTAGAAGCTCACCTCGCGCAAAAACTAAGTCCTTATAACTAGTTTGCCTAAATCGATCCTAAATTGGGTATTTTGGCTCCGAAGTGACTCTAGCAAAGTTGTTGTGATCCCAAATCAGTATTTGAACATATAATACATTAATATAATTCGTAGGGACTCATTTTGAGCTCCAACAACACTTAAAAACTCACCTCGCGCAAAAACTAAGTCCTTATAACTAGTTTGCCTAAATCGAGCCCTAAATTGGGTATTTTGGCTCCGAAGTGACTCTAGCAAAGTTGTTGTGATCCCAAATCAGTATTTGAACATATAATACATTAATATAATTCGTAGGGACTCATTTTGAGCTCCAACAACACTTAGAAGCTCACCTCGCGCAAAAACTAAGTCCTTATAACAAGTTTGCCTAAATCGATCCCTAAATTGGGTATTTTGGCTCCGAAGTGACTCTAGCAAAGTTAGTGTGATCCCAAATCACTATTTGAACATATAATACATTAATATAATTCGTAGGGACTCATTTTGACCTCCAACAACACTAAAAAACTCACCTCGCGCAAAAACTAAGTCCTTATAACTAGTTTTGCGTAAATCGACCTTTTAAACGGATTTTTTGGCTCCGAAGTTACTCTAGCAAACTTATTTTGATCAAAAATGAGTATTTGAGCAAATAATATATTATAATAAGTTGTAGAGACTCGTTTGGAGCTCCAACAAGTCTTATAAGGTCACTTCGCGCAAAAACTAAGTCTATGTAACTAGGTTTGCCTAAATCGAGCCTTTAGATTTGTTTTTGGGCTCCGAAGTGAATCTAGCGAAGTTGTTTAGGCCCCAAATGTGTAATTTAATATAATATATTATAATAAGTCTTAGGGACTCATTTTGAGCTCCAACAACACTTAAAAACTCACCTCGCGCAAGAACTAAGTCCTTATAACTAGTTTGCCTAAATCGAGCCCTAAATTGGGTATTTTGGCTCCGAAGTGACTCTAGCAAAGTTGTTGTGACGCCAAATCAGTATTTGAACATATAATACATTAATATAATTCGTAGGGACTCATTTTGAGCTCCAACAACACTTAGAAGCTCACCTCGTGCAAAAACTAAGTCCTTATAACAAGTTAGCCTAAATCGATCCCTAAATTGGGTATTTTGGCTCCGAAGTGACTCTAGCAAAGTTGTTGTGATCCCAAATCAGTATTTGAACATATAATACATTATGTTATAAAGTAATTTATGTTT
>CM030875.1:3206554-3251927 GCA_018132145.1 Boehmeria nivea var. tenacissima | reverse complement strand
GTTTACTAGAGTAACTTCGGAGCCAAAACACCCGTTTAAAAGGTCGATTTAGGCAAAACTAGTTATAAGGACTTAGTTTTTGCACGAGGTGAGTTTTTTAGTGTTGTTGGAGGTCAAAATGAGTCCCTACGAATTATATTAATGTATTATATGTTCAAATACTGATTTGGGATCACAACAACTTTGCTAGAGTCACTTGGAGCCAAAATACCCAATTTAGGGCTTGATTTAGGCAAACTAGTTATAAGGACTTAGTTTTTGCGCGAGGTGAGTTTTAAGTGTTGTTGGAGCTCAAAATGAGTCCCTACGAATTATATTAATGTATTATATGTTCAAATACTTATTTGGGATCACAACAACTTTGCTAGAGTCACTTCGGAGCCAAAATACCCAATTTAGGGCTCGATTTTGGCAAACTAGTTATAAGGACTTAGTTTTTGCGCGAGGTGAGTTTTTAAGTGTTGTTGGAGCTCAAAATGAGTCCCTAAGACTTATTATAATATATTATATTAAGTCACACATTTGGGACCTAAACAACTTTGCTAGATTCACTTCGGAGCCCAAAAACAAATCTAAAGGCTCGATCTAGGCAAAACTAGTTACATAGACTTAGTTTTTGCGCGAAGTGACCTTATAAGGCTTGTTGGAGCTCCAAACGAGTCTCTACGACTTATTATAATATATTATTTGTTCAAATACTCATTTTGGATCAATAAGTTTACTAGAGTAACTTCGGAGCCAAAACACCCGTTTAAAAGGTCGATTTAGGCAAAACTAGTTATAAGGACTTAGTTTTTGCACGAGGTGAGTTTTTTAGTGTTGTTGGAGGTCAAAATGAGTCCCTACGAATTATATTAATGTATTATATGTTCAAATACTGATTTGGGATCACAACAACTTTGCTAGAGTCACTTGGAGCCAAAATACCCAATTTAGGGCTTGATTTAGGCAAACTAGTTATAAGGACTTAGTTTTTGCGCGAGGTGAGTTTTTAAGTGTTGTTGGAGCTCAAAATGAGTCCCTACGAATTATATTAATGTATTATATGTTCAAATACTTATTTGGGATCACAACAACTTTGCTAGAGTCACTTCGGAGCCAAAATACCCAATTTAGGGCTCGATTTTGGCAAACTAGTTATAAGGACTTAGTTTTTGCGCGAGGTGAGTTTTTAAGTGTTGTTGGAGCTCAAAATGAGTCCCTAAGACTTATTATAATATATTATATTAAGTCACACATTTGGGACCTAAACAACTTTGCTAGATTCACTTCGGAGCCCAAAAACAAATCTAAAGGCTCGATCTAGGCAAAACTAGTTACATAGACTTAGTTTTTGCGCGAAGTGACCTTATAAGGCTTGTTGGAGCTCCAAACGAGTCTCTACGACTTATTATAATATGTTATTTGTTCAAATACTCATTTTGGATCAATAAGTTTACTAGAGTAACTTCGGAGCCAAAACACCCGTTTAAAAGGTCGATTTAGGCAAAACTAGTTATAAGGACTTAGTTTTTGCACGAGGTGAGTTTTTTAGTGTTGTTGGAGGTCAAAATGAGTCCCTACGAATTATATTAATGTATTATATGTTCAAATACTGATTTGGGATCACAACAACTTTGCTAGAGTCACTTGGAGCCAAAATACCCAATTTAGGGCTTGATTTAGGCAAACTAGTTATAAGGACTTAGTTTTTGCGCGAGGTGAGTTTTTAAGTGTTGTTGGAGCTCAAAATGAGTCCCTACGAATTATATTAATGTATTATATGTTCAAATACTTATTTGGGATCACAACAACTTTGCTAGAGTCACTTCGGAGCCAAAATACCCAATTTAGGGCTCGATTTTGGCAAACTAGTTATAAGGACTTAGTTTTTGCGCGAGGTGAGTTTTTAAGTGTTGTTGGAGCTCAAAATGAGTCCCTAAGACTTATTATAATATATTATATTAAGTCACACATTTGGGACCTAAACAACTTTGCTAGATTCACTTCGGAGCCCAAAAACAAATCTAAAGGCTCGATCTAGGCAAAACTAGTTACATAGACTTAGTTTTTGCGCGAAGTGACCTTATAAGGCTTGTTGGAGCTCCAAACGAGTCTCTACGACTTATTATAATATGTTATTTGTTCAAATACTCATTTTGGATCAATAAGTTTACTAGAGTAACTTCGGAGCCAAAACACCCGTTTAAAAGGTCGATTTAGGCAAAACTAGTTATAAGGACTTAGTTTTTGCACGAGGTGAGTTTTTTAGTGTTGTTGGAGGTCAAAATGAGTCCCTACGAATTATATTAATGTATTATATGTTCAAATACTGATTTGGGATCACAACAACTTTGCTAGAGTCACTTCGGAGCCAAAATACCCAATTTAGGGCTCGATTTTGGCAAACTAGTTATAAGGACTTAGTTTTTGCGCGAGGTGAGTTTATAAGTGTTGTTGGAGCTCAAAATGAGTCCCTAAGACTTATTATAATATATTATATTAAGTCACACATTTGGGACCTAAACAACTTTGCTAGATTCACTTCGGAGCCCAAAAACAAATCAAAAAGGCTCGATCTAGGCAAAACTAGTTACATAGACTTAGTTTTTGCGCGAAGTGACCTTATAAGGCTTGTTGGAGCTCCAAACGAGTCTCTACGACCTATTATAATATGTTATTTGTTCAAATACTCATTTTGGATCAATAAGTTTACTAGAGTAACTTCGGAGCCAAAACACCCGTTTAAAAGGTCGATTTAGGCAAAACTAGTTATAAGGACTTAGTTTTTGCACGAGGTGAGTTTTTTAGTGTTGTTGGAGGTCAAAATGAGTCCCTACGAATTATATTAATGTATTATATGTTCAAATACTGATTTGGGATCACAACAACTTTGCTAGAGTCACTTGGAGCCAAAATACCCAATTTAGGGCTTGATTTAGGCAAACTAGTTATAAGGACTTAGTTTTTGCGCGAGGTGAGTTTTTAAGTGTTGTTGGAGCTCAAAATGAGTCCCTACGAATTATATTAATGTATTATATGTTCAAATACTTATTTGGGATCACAACAACTTTGCTAGAGTCACTTCGGAGCCAAAATACCCAATTTAGGGCTCGATTTTGGCAAACTAGTTATAAGGACTTAGTTTTTGCGCGAGGTGAGTTTTTAAGTGTTGTTGGAGCTCAAAATGAGTCCCTAAGACTTATTATAATATATTATATTAAGTCACACATTTGGGACCTAAACAACTTTGCTAGATTCACTTCGGAGCCCAAAAACAAATCTAAAGGCTCGATCTAGGCAAAACTAGTTACATAGACTTAGTTTTTGCGCGAAGTGACCTTATAAGGCTTGTTGGAGCTCCAAACGAGTCTCTACGACTTATTATAATATGTTATTTGTTCAAATACTCATTTTGGATCAATAAGTTTACTAGAGTAACTTCGGAGCCAAAACACCCGTTTAAAAGGTCGATTTAGGCAAAACTAGTTATAAGGACTTAGTTTTTGCACGAGGTGAGTTTTTTAGTGTTGTTGGAGGTCAAAATGAGTCCCTACGAATTATATTAATGTATTATATGTTCAAATACTGATTTGGGATCACAACAACTTTGCTAGAGTCACTTCGGAGCCAAAATACCCAATTTAGGGCTTGATTTAGGCAAACTAGTTATAAGGACTTAGTTTTTGCGCGAGGTGAGTTTTTAAGTGTTGTTGGAGCTCAAAATGAGTCCCTACGAATTATATTAATGTATTATATGTTCAAATACTTATTTGGGATCACAACAACTTTGCTAGAGTCACTTCGGAGCCAAAATACGCAATTTAGGGCTCGATTTTGGCAAACTAGTTATCAGGACTTAGTTTTTGCGCGAGGTGAGTTTTTAAGTGTTGTTGGAGCTCGAAATGAGTCCCTAAGACTTATTATAATATATTATATTAAGTCACACATTTGGGACCTAAACAACTTTGCTAGATTCACTTCGGAGCCAAAAAACAAATCTAAAGGCTCGATCTAGGCAAAACTACTTACATAGACTTAGTTTTTGCGCGAAGTGACCTTATAAGGCTTGTTGGAGCTCCAAACGAGTCTCTACGACTTATTATAATATGTTATTTGTTCAAATACTCATTTTGGATCAATAAGTTTACTAGAGTAACTTCGGAGCCAAAACACCCGTTTAAAAGGTCGATTTAGGCAAAACTAGTTATAAGGACTTAGTTTTTGCACGAGGTGAGTTTTTTAGTGTTGTTGGAAGTCAAAATGAGTCCCTACGAATTATATTAATGTATTATATGTTCAAATATTGATTTGGGATCACAACAACTTTGCTAGAGTCACTTCGGAGCCAAAATACCCAATTTTGGGCTCGATTTTGACAAACTAGTTATAAGGACTTAGTTTTTGCGCGAGGTGAGTTTATAAGTGTTGTTGGAGCTCAAAATGAGTCCCTAAGACTTATTATAATATATTATATTAAGTCACACATTTGGGACCTAAACAACTTTGCTAGATTCACTTCGGAGCCCAAAAACAAATCTAAAGGCTCGATCTAGGCAAAACTAGTTACATAGACTTAGTTTTTGCGCGATGTGACCTTATAAGGCTTGTTGGAGCTCAAACCGAGTCTCTACGACCTATTATAATATCTTATTTGTTCAAATACTCATTTTGGATCAATAAGTTTACTAGAGTAACTTCGGAGCCAAAACACCCGTTTAAAAGGTCGATTTAGGCAAAACTAGTTATAAGGACTTAGTTTTTGCACGAGGTGAGTTTTTTAGTGTTGTTGGAGGTCAAAATGAGTCCCTACGAATTATATTAATGTATTATATGTTCAAATACTGATTTGGGATCACAACAACTTTGCTAGAGTCACTTGGAGCCAAAATACCCAATTTAGGGCTTGATTTAGGCAAACTAGTTATAAGGACTTAGTTTTTGCGCGAGGTGAGTTTTTAAGTGTTGTTGGAGCTCAAAATGAGTCACGAATTATATTAATGTATTATATGTTCAAATACTTATTTGGGATCACAACAACTTTGCTAGAGTCAGTTCGGAGCCAAAATACCCAATTTAGGGCTCGATTTTGGCGAACTAGTTATAAGGGCTTAGTTTTTGTGCGAGGTGAGTTTTTAAGTGTTGTTGGAGCTCAAAATGAGTCCCTAAGACTTATTACAATATATTATATTAAGTCACACATTTGGGACCTAAACAACTTTGCTAGATTCACTTCGGAGGCCAAAAACAAATCTAAAGGCTCGATCTAGGCAAAACTAGTTACATAGACTTAGTTTTCGCGCGAAGTGACCTTATAAGGCTTGTTGGAGCTCCAAACGAGTCTCTACGACTTATTATAATATATTATTTGTTCAAATACTCGTTTTGGATCAATAAGTTTACTAGAGTAACTTCGGAGCCAAAACACCCGTTTAAAAGGTCGATTTAGGCAAAACTAGTTATAAGGACTTAGTTTTTGCACGAGGTGAGTTTTTTAGTGTTGTTGGAGGTCAAAATGAGTCCCTACGAATTATATTAATGTATTATATGTTCTAATACTGATTTGGGATCACAACAACTTTGCTAGAGTGACTTGGAGCCAAAATACCCAATTTAGGGCTTGATTTAGGCAAACTAGTTATAAGGACTTAGTTTTTGAGCGAGGTGAGTTTTTAAGTGTTGTTGGAGCTCAAAATGAGTCCCTACGAATTATATTAATGTATTATATGTTCAAATACTTATTTGGGATCACAAAAACTTTACAAGAGTCACTTCGGAGCGAAAATACCCAATTTAGGGCTCGATTTTGGCAAACTAGTTATAAGGACTTAGTTTTTGCGCGAGGTGAGTTTTTAAGTGTTGTTGGAGCTCAAAATGAGTCCCTAAGACTTATTATAATATATTATATTAAGTCACACATTTGGGACCTAAACAACTTTGCTAGATTCACTTCGGAGCCCAAAAACAAATTTAAAGGCTCGATCTAGGCAAAACTAGTTACATAGACTTAGTTTTTGCGCGAAGTGACCTTATAAGGCTTGTTGGAGCTCCAAACGAGTCTCTACGACTTATTATAATATGTTATTTGTTCAAATACTCATTTTGGATCAATAAGTTTACTAGAGTAACTTCGGAGCCAAAACACCCGTTTAAAAGGTCGATTTTGGCAAAACTAGTTATAAGGACTTAGTTTTTGCACGAGGTGAGTTTTTGTAAACCCCATCCCAGGGGTTATCCTACTCACTCAAAGCCGGGGTATAAACATTATAAAGGATTATAATATTGCCTTTTGTTTTAACTTTTTCAATCTTATCTCGAATCATAACTAAAGAATGAAAATCTGATTTCTTGTTGATTGCATACATTAGAAAAATATACCTTACAAAACAGTGGGTTTAAAAATAAGGTTCGGCTTAGTTTGGACTTAATTGCACAAAAGCCCTGAACTTTCAAAAAAATTACATTTTTGCCCCAAATTATGTAAAAACGAAAATGTATGGATGAATTCACTTTCTAAGGCTAGGAAATGACTCAAAGTCACATGATTAGTCGTCGTTTGAAATTTGAAGTCATTTTGAGCTATAACGAATCCGAAACGAGAAGATTTCGGTAAAGTCGTGAATTTACCGTAAACAACGGAAAATTCACAGAGAGCGCGCTGAAACGACCACTAGAATTTCAAAATAAGAATTATATTCCTATGAAAGGAATACATTCAAGTCAATCATAGTCTCGTTAAAGTCTCAGCAACATAGAAATGCAGAAAGGTAGAAAGTTGAGAAACACAGCAAAAATAAAAAGAGGACGGTATAGTCACCGTCGCGTCTAAAGCAACTCTCGGAATTTTTTCGAGGGTAGCACAGCCTTAGATTAATAAATATATGTTATTAGATTAATTAGACAGTGACGGAGATATAATCTGTCAAATTTTTAGACTGGAACTGTCACGACCCGCTAGCACGAGCCGCGACGGCTTTATCATCTTACTTTCATACTTAAATTCGTAAATCGCAACATAATATAAGCAAAATAACGCATGTGTTTTTTTTTTTTTTTTTTTTTACAACATAGAGTAATTATATCAAACATTAATATTTATGTCATATATGTTTGCGCATATATTTTGCATAAAACATATATATGAGGTCTGGGTATAGACTCGCTGATGTCACAGGTCTTGTCCACATGCACGCTCACCAGTGCTCAAAGATCCCACGTCATTTCGTTTGGAGCTTACCTTTATCTACAACATCAAGAAACTTAGTGAGTTGCTAAACTCAGTAAGCGACGAACTAACTAACCTATGCGTCATGCCAATGCAGCATTACAACAATACAATTAACATTTATTTAAAGCACAATAAACAATTAGAAAGAAATCAACCGTCCCATACCGATTGATTCCTGCTTCTAGAACTATCCATAACAATTAGAAACTTAGTGGGGCACCGGTTGTCCTTTCGGTGCGAGCCGGGCGTGCACGGGCTACACACGGGCCGTACAGGGCGTCCACGGTCTGTGCTGGGCGCGCGCGGGCCGCCCACGGCCGCCCACGGGCGTGCTGGGCGCGCACAAGACGCAGGCAGTGCGTCTGGCGCGCCCACGGGAGCTGGCAGCGCGCCTGGCGCGCGCGCTGTGTGCCTGGCGCGCGCGCTGCGCGCCTGCTGTGCGCCTGGAGCGCGCGCTGCTGCACCCACTGCGCGTGCTGCGCGCCCAGGTAGCGCCCAGGCTACCCGGGTGGTGCCATTTTGGCACTAAAACGTGTTCTTTCAATTCTAAACCTATTTTTAAGGGGTTTTCACTACCCAAACACTTTCAAACACACTAAACATGAACAATACCTATCAAAATTGAATGTTTACTTCATTTTGAACTAAAATCACCAAAATTATTTCATTTAAACATTAAATCAATCATAACATATTCAACACCTAAATCAACTTGCAAATTCCTTTCTCAAGCAAGGATATCCATTTCTTGTTGTCATCAACTCATCAAATATGCATCTATAAATCAGTTCATCATCACCAACATATTCATACCTCAATAAATTCCAACCAAGAGTTCTTGAATAAATTCAAACATTTAAGGGAAGGATTTTACCTTTAGAAATCTTTTTCTTTTCTTTCTTATCTTCAACTCTTTTAGCTTGAAGCTCGCAAGCAGCCACCACCTTTCCTCTATGTCCAAGCATGTAATACCAAATATTACTTAGCTTGAAACTTGGAACAAATCATTTTAAAATAAGAAGAATCAATTACTTACCTAGCTTGCTCTAAACCAAGCTTTTTCCTTGTTTACTTTCTTCTTCTTCTTCTTCTCCTTCTTCTTTTCTCTCTTTTCTTTCTCTTGCCTTTTCCTTAACTTTCTAATCTGTTTCTTTGCTTCAAATTCGTGCTAAGGCTTAAAATTTAAATAAAAAGCCTAAGCTAGTTGGTGTGTCACGCCCACGTCACGACGAGGTAATCACCTTTCCACCTCGAGCTTGAATTTTGACACCTCTTACTTAACTTTGCTTACTAAGCCATCTTAGGATCTGATTTCACGAATGAAAGACAGCTCATACTTAGCCATGTGAAGTTGAAACTCGTCGTGTTTACATGTTTTACGAGATTTGCACTTTAGTCCACCGAAATAAATCTTTAACAACTTAGTCGTTTGTTACATTTCTAAACTTATTTGTTTGCTCTTGAAGTAGAATTTCTATCTTGAATCATCTTATTTATCCAATTATAAATCGTCATATAGATTTTTACAATTTATAGAGCTCGTTTCCTATTTTTCCTAGGTGTTACGATTTCGGTCCCGAAATAGCGGTTTTTACCAAAATTTCATCGTAAGTACTTCGTTTGACCTCGGATTGACCTGAAATTTTATATTTGAGCTTAAAATAATGATATAAGCTCAACATAAATTAATTTTCTTGATTGGTGACCATTTTCTCTATTTTTCCTAAATTTGGGCAAAAAATGCAGCTTTCGTAAAGTTTCGGGCTCAGCGCGCAATTTTTGGCCGCAACAAGAATTCTTAAATCAAAATCCTTGTTTTAGTCACCAAGATCTGATATTAAACTCATTCCTTAATAAAACTAATTATTTACTAACTCTTATTTTAGTAATTCGACTAATTGCACCTTAATTAGTCGAATTAGGGTTTCGGACAAACGAGGGATTTTATGGAAAGAAAACATTCTCGTACTCTTTATAATTAACATTAAATACCCAGCGGTTTACTTATCATAACATTATCGGGACATTAGGGAGTCGGGGTTCACAAACCCCTCCCCGTTACAAAACTTTCGTCCTCGAAACTTCGAAAAGTGCTGGATATTTCTTTTGCATCTCTCTTTCAAGCTCCCATATTGTCTCTTCCACTGAATGATTGTTCCACATCACTTTAACAAGCGGAATGGTCTTGTTTCTCAAAACTTTTTCCCTGCAGTCCAAAATCCGAAGTGGTTGTACCTCATATTGTACTTCTGGGGTAATTTCAAATTCTTGGTGTGGTAACACATGCGATGTTGGAATGTTGCCCTAGAAAGTAGGTTTTTTGTAATATTATTTTGTAATATTATTTGCTGATTAATAAAATAAGTAGACATTTTTATTATTTTGTTTGGAATATCATTTTACATAAATATTCATTAATATCCATAATGTGTTATGAAACTAAATTTTGATATTTATAAGTGTCTTATGAAATATCGAATTGTTTAGTTAACATTTTTAAATCATTGGTCGGTGATTGATCAAGATTGGATAGCTTGATCCGAAATCACATACGTGGAACACTGTTAGTGTAGTGACACTCAGTGGGAGCGTTCTGTATAGTTAGACTATACACGACTCGGACCGACTAGTCACGAAGTATCGTTTAAGAACCGTTACTATACTCGTGACAAAGTCAAAAGATGGTCATATGAGAATTGATCTCAATCTTGAGTGGCCACAGACTCCTTGGTCACGTTTACGGGTTCTTTGATTTGTTCGTTAAGTGCCATTATCGCAATGGAAACGAATACTTGCATTTTGGGAACTCGGAACGGGATCGTTGGGGAATGAGGTATTCACAGACATGGAATCCAGCTTCCAATCATAACGGGAGTTAATATTGGTTCCCTTAAAGTGTCGTTTCTGGAACTGAACGATTGCGCGCACATTTACGATAGTAAATGAATCGTCCACTAGTGAAACGATGGTACTTAAGGAACAAGAAACGACCCAAGGGGTATAACGGTAATTTCACCTACTCGGGACGTGAACCAATCTGGAGGGTCGAATCTCATGTAATGACTATATCAGTGGACTACTCATCGAGTAAATTATTCCAATAATTTCGAGAGTGCAATTTCGGGTTTTTAGTGGAATAACCTCGGGATTAATAAATTGGAATTTTGACTAAAGAGTTTTAGTCAATTTTCTAAGTTTATTGGAGCTCGAAATATTGGGTCCATGGTCCCCGGACCGGCTCCGTAAAAATCAACATAGAAAGCTTATTATATAATTAATGTTGATTAATTATATGGTCTCACTATCATAAATTAATTCAAATTATTTATTTAAGTGTTAAATAAATAATGGTGTGAATTAATTCTAATTATTTTGGTTGAAAATAATTTTTCTTCCAATTTAAAGCAATGGGCGAATTTTAAAGACAAGAAATAAAAGATTTTTGATTTTTGTCTTAATTGTTTAAGAGTTAAACAATTTAAACGTGAATTATTCAGAGTTGGAAAAAGTCTTCCTCAGACTTTTTCTTATCTGTAAATGGCGCCATTATTAGGGATAATTATCCCTTGATTTAATTAATTGGTTATTTAAATCAATATTTTAAATATAAAATAATTATGAGATAATTATTTAAATTATGGGTGGTTATCAGAGGACTTTTTCTCAGAGAAAAAGTCCTCACTTGGGCGCCAATATTGGGGGAAAAAGGGGCTGGATTTTAGGCCTCTTCTCTCTCCTAATAACCCATAATAAAAAGCCTCTGAATAATTTTTTCACGTAAGATTTGCAGAGAGTGAAAACCCTAGTTTCAGAAACTTTTATCCAGAGAGAAAAAACAAACCAAAATTCGCCCACCACCTTAGAGCAAGAGAAAAATATTTCTTCCTCTTGTTCTTGTGAGATCTAAGAATAGAAAGCCCACACTTTCTTCTCTGTTGATTTGGAGAACGGTTCGGAAGATCGTGGTGTCGATTCAATCAAGATCAACTCCTATAAGTCAATTCCAAATCAAGGACCTTGGAAGGGTTTGGAATTGCTTGGACAATTTGGTGGACTCGTTTATAGACCGATTCGTCTAGGTATATTTCGATTTCCTATTCTATTCAATCTGTTTTAGTTTATGTGATAAATAAAATCAGATTGTTTGATTTTCGTTGAACATGAAATCTGTTTGTCTATGCTGATTCGCGATTTTAATATGATATTTTGTTTTGAATACGGTATTCAATTTTCAATATGATATTATATTCGGAATATGATAGTGCGTTTTTATAACAATATGATTGGTTAGAATCGCATAAAATTTTTTGAAATTCACGCTTCCGCCCTAGCATAGACCTGTCCTTCATGCGAGGGGTCTCTAATTTACTTTCTTAGCATTGATACATAAAAGACATCGTGTGCCCCAGATATAGAAGGTGGTAAGGCATGACGGTAAGCTACTGCCCCGACTCATTCCAAGACTTCAAACGGTCCAACAAAACAGAGGCTAAGCTTGCCTTTCTTGCCAAATCTCATGATCCCTCCCATCGGAGATATCTGGAGGAATACATGTTCTCCCACTTCAAACTCTAATGGTCTGATTCGCGATTTTAATATGATATTCTGTTTTGAATACGGTATTCAATGTTCAATATGATATTATATTCGGAATATGACAGTGCGTTTTTATAACAATATGATTGGTTAGAATCGCATAAAAATTTTTGAAATTCACGCTTCCGCCCTAGCATAGACCTGTCCTTCAATTGGTATCAGAGCCTAGGTTACAATTTCATGTTTAATGAATTTGCTTTGAATATGATTCGTTTCTTACATATTGAATGGCACTAATAATTGAAAAGCATGTTGATGTGTTTTTGATTATTGTTTGTTCAATTGTTGAATGTATGTTCATGTGATGGATGTGTTGGAATTGGTCGTTAAGTATATGGTCCTTTTGGTTTAGAATTGTTGTTCGCCCTTAATTTGGGTTAGGATTTTTCTAATTTATGTTTACTGTAAATTTCAAATGTTCTGTAAAATTTTGTAACCCGACGAAGAACGACGAACAACGAAGATGACGGCACGGCGGCTAGAAGGCGGGGGACGGAAACCCTAGGGTTGGACCCTAGGGTAGCCGGCCTCCTTTGGTGGCACAAACCCTAGGGTTGGACCCTAGGGTGGCCGGCCACAATAGGCCCAAAACCTAGGGTTTGTGAAACCCTAGGTGGCCCGGCCCAATTGTGGTAAAGCCCAAAATTGTTTTGGGCTAGGCCCAATAATTAAAAAGTGTTTTAATTGAAGCCCAAGCCCATCGAAGAAGGACCCAAAAGGAAACAAGGACAAGAAGCCCAATTAGATTAGGGTTTTGTTTTGTTTTTTATTTTTGGTTATTTATTTTGTAAAATCAAAGGGACCCGGTCAATTCCAAATTTTATTTAATTTTATTCTATGCTTTTATTATATGTCATGATCATTATAACATGTCATATAGCATAGGAAGTGCCATTCAATACATGCCGCATTCATTCATTATTCATATTTAAATTATGATATTAATTTTGTAATATGATTAATGATGGTTGGCTAATGATTAAAAAGAGTTTTTAAAATTGATTATCCAACATGATTGCGGGCCTTATTCAATCAAAATTATCTAATTGGATTAGGATAGTTTTAATGAATAAGTTGAACGGATCGGAAAGGCTTTGTCACAAAGACCAATAAGCGGTCTAAGGTTCGAAGGGTCTTAAGCGGGCCTCGTGCCCCTCCTTCTTTCCTGGGAGTTCTTTTCGTGAAGGGAGACTCTAAGTCAATCTATATAGTTCTAATTAAGTTAATTAAACATGAGATGATTAATTACAAGATTAGAATTTCACGAAAAGAACAATTCTAAGCATATTTAAAAAGGGTTTTAAATGGGTAGCTTAGAACCACTTAAATTCAAGTTTAGGTTGTTAATGAGATTAGTGAACCTAAAATGAATTTAACCTAGTTATTTAAACTAGGAGTAATAAAATGCTATTTGAATAGTGAGTCCTAAGGTCTCCATCGTTAGTCTAGCACCGTGAGGGTTAAGAGGGGCCTAGCGACGCTTTGATCGTCCCCCTATGGAAGGTGTTCTCTTGGCCCAATAACAAGGCTGGGCTTCTAACGATAGACTTGTTGGGTGTATTTCAAGTGTGACCTACCCTACGGCGGCACATTTGAGTTAAGCCCAATGAGTTGAAACGATGAGTCGATTCACAAAACGATCAAATGTTGAGTCGTTTGACCAAACCCAATTCGGCTTTTAGTAAACGTGGAAATAAGAGTTATTTCTGACACGTCTATTAATCGAGATAGTCTCGGTTTGGTTAAGTGGATAAAGTGACCTACCCTACGGCGGCACTTTATTCATGGTTAATCGAATTGTCGAGGGAATTTTAAACAAAGGGTTTTTCCAAAGTATTTTTCCCGCTGCATTCATGCATTCACGTTTAATTTTCCGAAAAATACAATGAATGTTTAATTTTCCAAAGCAAATTTTAATTATGTCTTTATTTTATTTTATCAGCAAATATGTCAATGGGAAACCCAATCACTGCACTCCTCTCTCGCGATGTGCTCACGGGTGACAACTTCCAGAAATGGAAGTCTAACCTTAACATCGTGCTGGTCTCAGAAAGCATAAGGTTTGTGCTTACTGAGAATCGTCCACCCGTCCCAACCGCGAACTGTTCGCGGGCGGCGAAAGAAAGTTTCGACCGCTGGGTTACCTCTAACAATAAGGCCGTTGGCTATATGTTAGCAAGCATGTCTGATGCGTTGCGAACCAAGTTAGAGGGCAAGGAGATTGCTGTGGAGATCCTTGATGCCTTGCAAAAGATGTTTGGCAAGCAAAGCGAGCAGGCTCGCATTGAGTTAACCCACAAATACTCAAGTGCGAAAATGCGCGCTGGGACTCCGGTGAGGGATCATGTCATGCTGATGACTAATTACTTCACCGAAGCGGAGCTCCACGGGGCTCAGATTGACGAAGTAACGCAAGTGGGAATTATTCTGAATTCCTTGTCTGCGGACTTCATTCAGTTTACTTCTAATTATATTATGAACAAACTGAACTATGGTCTCTCCCAGCTCCTCAACGAGCTTCAGACCTTTGAGTCAATCTCGAGGCAGGGTAAGATGAAGGGATCGGCAAATGTTGCCGATCGGGCTTCTTCTTCCAAGGCCAAACCTCCTAAGAGGAAGGCCCCTGCACCGTCTGGGCCAGGACAAGCCAGCTCATCCAAGGGGAAGGGTCTCGCGAAGGAAAAGAAGAACAAAAAGAACAAGAGCGTCGAAAACCCAAAGCCCGCGAAGGCTAATGAGCGCCCGAAAGCCCAAGCTCCTGCAAAGGGAAGTTGTTTCCATTGCAAAGAACAGGGTCACTGGAAGAGGAACTGTCCTCTTTATCTTTCAGAGCTAGAAGCAAAGAAGAAGAATGGTAGTGTACCAATCTCAAACTTGCATGTATTAGAAGCAAATTATGCCGAGGATTTTTCCTCGACCTGGATAGTTGATTCAGGAGCGACTAATCATGTTTGTTCATCTTTGCAGGTGCTTAGCTCATGGAAGGAGCTTGAAGATGGGGAACTCACGCTTACGGTCGGAAATGGAGAGTCCGTCTCAGCCAAAGCAGTGGGAGAAGCTCGTCTTGCCTTCGGAGAGAATTTTATTTTAATAAAATCAGTTTATTACATTCCTTGTTTCAGATGAAATTTGATTTCTGTTTCTGAATTATGCAGACAATTACCATTTCATTCAATAATAATGAGATTATTATTTCTCGTAATGGTTTGGAATTATGTCGTGCTTGTTTGGAATGTGGGTTGTATGTTTTGAGGCCTTATGAATCTTATTCTTTTAACACTAAAATGTTTAGAGTAGCCAATCCTATTTCTAACAAGAAACAAAAAGTATCTAATGATGATCAAACATATCTATGGCATCTTAGACTTGGACATATAAGTCTAGATAGGATAAACAGGTTAACAAAGGATGGTCCTTTGAGAGAACTAAGAGTTGGTTCTCTACCCGTCTGTGAATCCTGCCTAGAGGGCAAAATGACCAAGAGACCCTTCTCAGGTAAAGGGGAAAGAGCCAAAGATCCTTTGGAGCTCGTTTATTCAGATGTCTGCGGACCTTTGAATGTTCAAGCAAGAGGTGGCTACGAGTATTTCGTCAGTTTCATTGACGATTTCTCTAGATATGCATATATCTACCTTATGCAACGGAAATCAGAAACTTTTGAGAAGTTTAAGGAATTCCGTGCAGAAGCTGAAAAGCAATTAGGTAGGTCATTAAAGACCTTCCGATCGGATCGGGGAGGTGAATACTTAGATACTGAATTTACTGACCATCTCATTGAGAATGGGATAGTGTCACAATTGTCGACTCCTGGTGATCCACAACTCAATGGAGTTGCTGAAAGAAGGAATCGAACCTTGTTGGACATGGTTAGATCCATGATAAGCTATTCTTCACTACCAGTGTCGTTCTGGGGCTATGCAATAAGGACGGCGGTCGATATTTTGAATGTCGTGCCATCCAAGTCTGTTCCTAAGACTCCCCTGGAGTTGTGGAATGGTCGCAAACCTAGTTTGCGCCATTATCGCATATGGGGATGCCCAGCACACGTACTAAAGAAAAAGACGGGCAAATTAGAATCCAGAACAGAAGTGTCTCTGTTTGTTGGATATCCTAAAGGGAAGAGAGGAGGAATATTCTATAGTCCAAAAGAAAAGAAAGTGTTCGTGTCGACGCACGCTACTTTTCTTGAGAATGATTATATGAATAACTTTAAACCTCGAAGCAAAGTAGTGCTTGAGGAAATGTTAGGGACCACTTCTACTCCTCGACCAACAAGAGTTGTTGGATTAGGAGGTGAAGAAGCAGGACCTTCTTCGTCTCAACCAACAAGGGTTGTTGAATTGAGAGAAGAAGGAGAAACCACAGTTCCAAGTCAGGAACCCTCAGAACCTAGACGTAGTGGGAGGGAAATACGATTACCCGTTCACTACCGAAGGGAAAACGAGGCAAACATTGTTGTATCTGATACGAGCGATGATGACCCTATCTCTTTCAAAGAGGCAATGGTCAATCCTGACAAGGAGAAATGGCAAGAAGCCATGAACCAGGAGATGGAATCGATGTATTCAAACTCCGTCTGGGAACTTGTAGACCCACCTGAAGAAGTCAGGCCCATTGGATGCAAATGGATCTACAAGAAGAAGAGAGGTGCCGATGGAGAAGTCGAAACCTATAAGGCTAGACTCGTGGCAAAGGGTTATACCCAGAAGGAAGGGATTGACTATGAGGAAACCTTTTCTCCTGTTGCCATGCTCAAATCTATCCGCATACTCCTCTCCATAGCTGCCAGTCTCGATTACGAGATATGGCAAATGGACGTCAAGACAGCATTTCTGAAGGGCTATCTTGAAGAGGAGATTTACATGTCTCAACCAGATGGGTTCATAAAAGAATGCCAAGAGCAGAAAGTCTGCAAGTTGCTTAAATCCATTTATGGGCTTAAGCAAGCATCTAGGTCTTGGAACCTAAGGTTTGATGAAACCATCAAAACCTATGGTTTCGAACAAAACTTTGATGAGCCTTGTGTTTACAAACTCATCAATGAACAAACTGTGGTATTTTTAGTTCTTTATGTTGACGATATACTGCTTATTGGGAATAATGTAGTAAAATTGTCAGAAGTAAAGAACTGGTTGGCCGAGCAATTCCAAATGAAAGATTTGGGAAATGCAAGCTATGTTCTTGGAATACAAATCCTAAGGGATAGAAAGAACAAGCTACTAGCACTGTCTCAAGCATCTTATGTTGATAAGGTGCTAGCTCGATTTTCGATGCAAAACTCCAAAAAGGGTCTCTTGCCGACCCGACATGGAGTTTCCCTCTCAAAGAAGCAGTGTCCTCAAACACCGCAAGAAGAAGAGGACATGAGACGGATTCCATATGCATCTGCAGTTGGAAGTCTAATGTATGCGATGTTGTGCACTAGACCGGATATCTGCTATGCAGTGGGAGTGGTTAGTCGGTTCCAGTCAAACCCTGGTCCAGAACATTCCAACAATTATCTTAGAAGAACGAGGGACTATATGCTTGTATATTCAAGTGGAGACTTGAATTTACTTGGATACACTGATTCTGACTTTCAGGCGGATAAGGACTCTAGGAAGTCCACATCCGGATCAGTGTTTACTCTTGGTGGTGGAGCAGTAGTCTGGAGAAGCATTAAGCAATCCAGCATTGCTGACTCAACCATGGAGGCTGAGTACATAGCTGCTTCAGAAGCAGCTAAGGAGGCTGTTTGGCTCAAGAATTTCTTGAGTGGTCTGGAAGTTGTTCCAGAAATGGATAAACCCATCACCCTTTATTGTGATAATAGTGGTGCTGTGGCTAATTCAAGAGAGCCTCGAAGCCACAAGAGGGGAAAGCATATAGAGAGGAAGTACCACCTCATCAGAGAGATCGTGCATCGGGGAGATGTCACCGTCACGAAGATCCCGACATTGGAAAACCTAGCAGACCCCTTCACAAAGACTCTAACTGAGAAACAATTCAACAAACACTTAGAAGGAATGGGTCTGAGAGATATGTCTCACCTCCTTTAGGGCAAAGTGGGAGATTGTTGGAATGTTGCCCTAGAAAGTAGGTTTTTTGTAATATTATTTTGTAATATTATTTGCTGATTAATAAAATAAGTAGACATTTTTATTATTTTGTTTGGAATATCATTTTACATAAATATTCATTAATATCCATAATGTGTTATGGAACTAAATTTTGATATTTATAAGTGTCTTATGAAATATCGAATTGTTTAGTTAACATTTTTAAATCATTGGTCGGTGATTGATCAAGATTGGATAGCTTGATCCGAAATCACATACGTGGAACACTGTTAGTGTAGTGACACTCAGTGGGAGCGTTCTGTATAGTTAGACTATACACGACTCGGACCGACTAGTCACGAAGTATCGTTTAAGAACCGTTACTATACTCGTGACAAAGTCAAAAGATGGTCATATGAGAATTGATCTCAATCCTGAGTGGCCACAGACTCCTTGGTCACGTTTACGGGTTCTTTGATTTGTTTGTTAAGTGCCATTATCGCAATGGAAACGAATACTTGCATTTTGGGAACTCGGAACGAGATCGTTGGGGAATGGGGTATTCACAGACATGGAATCCA
This sequence comes from Boehmeria nivea var. tenacissima, assembly GCA_018132145.1. Lineage (NCBI taxonomy): Eukaryota > Viridiplantae > Streptophyta > Magnoliopsida > Rosales > Urticaceae > Boehmeria > Boehmeria nivea. Next base: position 3,233,505 of record CM030875.1, on the reverse strand, counting down.
GCTTCCAATCATAACGGGAGTTAATATTGGTTCCCTTAAAGTGTCGTGTTTGGAACTGAACGATTGAGCGCACATTTACGATAGTAAATGAATCGTCCACTAGTGAAACGATGGTACTTAAGGAACAAGAAACGACCCAAGGGGTATAACGGTAATTTCACCTACTCGGGACGTGAACCAATGTGGAGGGTCGAATCTCATGTAATGACTATATCAGTTGACTACTCATCGAGTAAATTATTCCAATAATTTCGAGAGTGGAATTTCGGGTTTTTAGTGGAATAACCTCGGGATTAATAAATTGGAATTTTGACTAAAGAGTTTTAGTCAATTTTCTAAGTTTATTGGAGCTCGAAATATTGGGTCCATGGTCCCCGGACCGGCTCCGTAAAAATCAACATAGAAAGCTTATTATATAATTAATGTTGATTAATTATATGGTCTCACTATCATAAATTAATTCAAATTATTTATTTAAGTGTTAAATAAATAATGGTGTGAATTAATTCTAATTATTTTGGTTGAAAATAATTTTTCTTCCAATTTAAAGCAATGGGCGAATTTTAAAGACAAGAAATAAAAGAGTTTTGATTTTTGTCTTAATTGTTTAAGAGTTAAACAATTTAAACGTGAATTATTCAGAGTTGGAAAAAGTCTTCCTCAGACTTTTTCTTATCTGTAAATGGCGCCATTATTAGGGATAATTATCCCTTGATTTAATTAATTGGTTAATTAAATCAATATTTTAAATATAAAATAATTATGAGATAATTATTTAAATTATGGGTGGTTATCAGAGGACTTTTTCTCAGAGAAAAAGTCCTCACTTGGGCGCCAATATTGGGGGAGAAAGGGGCTGGATTTTAGGCCTCTTCTCTCTCCTAATAACCCATAATAAAAAGCCTCTGAATAATTTTTTCACGTAAGATTTTCAGAGAGTGAAAACCCTAGTTTCAGAAACTTTTCTCCAGAGAGAAAAAACAAACCAAAATTCGCCCACCACCTTAGAGCAAGAGAAAAATATTTCTTCCTCTTGTTCTTGTGAGATCTAAGAATAGAAAGCCCACACTTTCTTCTCTGTTGATTTGGAGAACGGTTCGGAAGATCGTGGTGTCGATTCAATCAAGATCAACTCCTATAAGTCAATTCCAAATCAAGGACCTTGGAAGGGTTTGGAATTGCTTGGACAATTTGGTGGACTCGTTTATAGACCGATTCGTCTAGGTATATTTCGATTTCCTATTCTATTCAATCTGTTTTAGTTTATGTGATAAATAAAATCAGATTGTTTGATTTTCGTTGAACATGAAATCTGTTTGTCTATGCTGATTCGCGATTTTAATATGATATTTTGTTTTGAATACGGTATTCAATTTTCAATATGATATTATATTCGGAATATGATAGTGCGTTTTTATAACAATATGATTGGTTAGAATCGCATAAAATTTTTTGAAATTCACGCTTCCGCCCTAGCATAGACCTGTCCTTCATGCGAGGGGTCTCTAATTTACTTTCTTAGCATTGATACATAAAAGACATCGTGTGCCCCAGATATAGAAGGTGGTAAGGCATGACGGTAAGCTAGTGCCCCGACTCATTCCAAGACTTCAAACGGTCCAACAAAACAGAGGCTAAGCTTGCCTTTCTTGCCAAATCTCATGATCCCTCCCATCGGAGATATCTGGAGGAATACATGTTCTCCCACTTCAAACTCTAATGGTCATTGATCGGTATAACTTTTCTGATGACTTTAGGACATCTTCATTCTCTCTTGAATTTTCTTGATCGCTTCGGTGGCTTGCTCCACCAATTCTGATCCTAGATACTTTCTTTCTCCCACTTCGTCCCAATGCACAGGCAATCGACATTTTCACCCATAAAGAGCTTCATATGGTGCCATACCAATAGTTGATTGATAACTGTATTATAGGAGAATTCCAACAAGGGTAAATACTTATCCCATGAACCTTGAAATTTCAATGCGCAAGCTCGCAACATATCGTCTACTATTTAGATTGTTCGCTCGCTTTGGTCATCTGCTTGTGGATAAAAAGAAGTACTAAACTTTAGTTTAGTTCCAAGGGCATGTTGGATACTTTTCCAAAACATCGAAGTAAAACGACTATCTCGATCAGATACTATTGAATTTGGTACTCCATGTACCCGTACTATTTCTCAAATATAAAGTTCAGCTACTTGATCGCGAGTATAAGTGGTCTTTACCGGAATAAAGTGTGCAGATTTGGTCAAGCGATTTAGTACTATCCAAATAGAGTTATGGCCTTTGCCCATTCTGGGTAGACCAGAGACAAAGTCCGTGGTGACTTGGTCCCATTTCTATTCCAGAATTTCTAGACGTTGTAATAACCCAGTTCGTAATTGGTATTTTTCTTTAACCTGCTGACAGGTAAGGCATCGTTCTACGCAAGCTATCACATCTCGCTTCATTCTGGGCCACTAGTAATGTTGCTTCACATCTTGGTACATCTTAGTAGCTCCGAGATGTATCGAATATGGCATTTCCTGAGCTTATTTCAATAGTTGAAACTTTAAATTATCCTTGTCTGGCACACATATTCTCTTGCCGACCATTAGCGTTCCATCATCCGGTAAAGTAAAGTCTTCTCATTTTTTTTTCAACTGCTCTGCAAAATTCCTAAGTGACATCAGTAATCCTACTGATTTACGACTAAGCGCATCTGCCACTTTATTGGCCTTGCCTAGGTGTTAGTGAATGTCAAAGTCATAATCATATAAATATTATAACCATCGCCATTGTCGCACGTTCAAATCCTTATGTGTAAATAGATATTTCAGCGTTTTATGATCAGTGTAGATTTCACAATGTACTCCATAAAGATAATGCCTCCACATTTTGAGAGCAAAGACAACCGTAGCGAGTTCTAAGTTGTGGGTCAGGTATCTCGTCTCATAGTCTTTCAATTGTCGAGAGGCATAAGCCATAACCTTGCCATTTTGCATGAGTACAGTTCCTAATCCATGTTTTGATGCATCACAATAAATTGCAAAACCGTTGTTTCCATGCGAAATCGTAAGGACAGGAGCAGTTGTTAACCTTATGGAGTTGGAAATTTTTTTCACAAGCCTCTGTCCAGATAAATTTGTGGCCTTTGCGTGTAAGTAAGGTTAATGGCATGGCTATTTTTGAAAATCCTTCTATAAATCTCCGATAGTAGCCTGGCAGACCTAAGAAACTTTGAATTTCTGAAACATTTTTGGGTTATTACCACTGTAGAACTGCTTTAATCTTCGCATGATCAACCATTACGCCCTCTTTAGCTACCATGCGGCCAAGGAATATCACATTATCCAGCCAGAATTCGCACTTTTTGAACTTAGCATAGAGCTGTTTATCTTGTAATTTTCTCAACACCAGTTCTAAATGTTGTGTGTGTTCCTCCGTGGACTTAGAATATATAAGGATATCATCAATAAAAACAATGACAAACTTATCCAAAAAGTCTGTTAAAACTGTATTCATCAAGTCCATGAAGGCAGCTGGAGCATTAGTTAGTCCGAATGGCATTACGAGGAACTTGTAGTGCCCGTAACGAGTTCTAAATGCTATTTTCTGAATGTCTTCACTTCGAACTTTCAATTGGTGGTATCCTGATCGCAAATCTATCTTAGAAAACACTGACGATCTAATAAGTTGATCAAATAGATCGTCGATTCCAGGCAATGGATACCGGTTTTTATTCGTGACCTTATTCAGCTCACGATAGTTAATGCAAAGCCGTAGTATTCCATCCTTCTTCTTTATAAAAAGAACTGGGGCCCCCAGGGTGAATGACTAGGCCGTATGAAGCCTTTGTCAAGCAATTCCTGTAATTACGTCTTTAACTCTTTAAGTTTAGTTAGACCTAATCTATATGGGCTTTTGAAATCAGAGCTGCTCCAGGTATAAGATCGATAGAGGATTCTACTTCTCTATCTGGTGGTAAACTCGTCAAGTCCTCAGGGAACACCGTGAGATATTCACGCACGATAGGGATATCTTTAGGTCCAGTCTTATCTTCTTTAGTCTTATCCACAATATTGGCTAAGTAGCCATAACATCCACTTTTTAACAATCTCTTGGCCTTGAGTGCAGAGATTGTAGGAACCGGCTTACTTCTTGAAGTACCTTTGAATTGAAAAAAAAAACACACGCTTCTTTTAACAATCAATGACCACATGATGCGTACTTAGCCAGTCTATGCCCAGTATCGTATCATAGTGACTCATCTCGATTGAAATTAAGTTAGCGTATAGGGTTCGTGTTCCAATATTGATTGGAACATTTTTGAACCACGCCATTGATTCGTACATATCTCCCGTAGGAGTTATCGTAATAAACGGGTAAGTAAGTAATTCCTTATTCCATTCCAACTTATCAGTCAATCTATGAGCCACATAAGAATGTGATGCACCTGAGTCTATGAGCGTATATAGAGAGGTTGGCAGCAGAAAACTGACCTGTGACTACAGTTGAAAGGCCAGCGGTAACTCTTATTCGTTTAGGCTATAGACTCGGGCATTTGCTCGGGGTTGTCCTACTACAGGGCCATCTTTCTTCCTTGTATTTTGACATTCATGGGCAAAATGTCCTTCTTGTCCGCAGTTTAAACAAGTGTTAGTTCCGAACCGACAATCTCTAAAAATAAAGTTTTCCACATTTGTTGCAACGTGGGACTGCGTTCGTTGTCTTTCCTTGGATTCCTTGAACTGGACCTTGGCATGGTCTGTTACTTCCCCTGTCACGTTGTTCCCATGTTCTTTTCAATCCTCTATTATGGCCTCTTGTTCCTCTGTTTCTAGTTCATGGTCTAGCACCTACTTCATTCCTATCTTGGGGTTTTGTACCATAATCCTTAATAAATCTCCTAGTCTTGAACGGAGTTTGATTTTTGTTGGGAGGAATGGAACTAGAGTTTGTTCACCGTTTGAACTTCCTGGCTTTGTGATTTCTACTTTTTTATCACGACGTTCCCATTCCTCAACTCGCAATGCCCTCTACATCGCATGTGCGTACGATCGGGCACCCACTTCTCCATTATCAACGTGCTTCTTTATCCAGTTGATTAATAATACATGCTACTTTTTCAGCGTTTGTCAGCCTCATGTATCCAAATATTTGTTATAACCTTTTAATCCAGCCCTCTGCTACTGCTGGATAAGGTATTCCATCAAACATGGGTGGCTTTTGACGACGAAAACGCTCGTAAACCGGTTCAGCTACTACAGGAGCTATGAGCTGCGCCTCTTGATAACGATTTGCAGCTGCAACTGGTACCTCTGGCCTTTTCTGCGATTGAGCGGCTTGTTCTTGTTGGGCCGGTGCTTGAAATTATTTTCGTTATTCCTCAGAGTTATTAAGACGGTTAAGCAGTATGTTGAGCATCTTGTCTTACCTTTCGAGTTGAAAAGAGTTCGTTTCTTAACTTTACGAATATGAGGACTCATCCTCCTTTAGGCCTCTCTGCCATTTTCAAAATCTATTGCGGCCAATGACCCCGTCAGGTCGTTCTGAATCGTCAAATCATAATTATGAGGAGCATCGTCTGCGGGTCTCCTTTAGGCCCATTAGGCCATTCCGAAACCTATCGTGACCAATGGTCCCGTCGGGCTATTTTGGCACCTATCGCAGCAAATGCCCATCGGGCCAGGCCTTCTTTTAGGCCGTTTCGGAACTCTAGTGTGCTTATGTTCGGGCTAGGCCTACGAGCTACGCTAGCTATAGTTTATCTCGTCATGTTGGCTTAGTAGTTGGGAAGTATGATTGATCATAACCGAAAAAGTCTAAGTACGAGGTCTATCATATACTATATACATCACTAATGATTATCTACTAAGCTAGTCACACCGAGGATTATAATCGGGATCCTCTACCATAAATCCCTTGGATCGATATCAGAATCCTCTTCAAGATCCCAGTTGGAATCCTCACCTGGATACTCAACGGGATCCTCATTTGGATCCTCATCGGGATCCTTGTCTGGATCCTCATTTGGATCTTCCTTTGGATCCTCCTCTGGATCTTCTTTAGGATCTTCTTCTGGGTTGGCATGTACTTGATGAACACATCCAGCTTTACGTGACGGAGTGCGGAAGTTTGTTGAAAAAAAATGAGATATATCATGATCCTCAAACTTACGTTGCATTTCGTAGATATTGTGAAATTTTGGGATGGGCTCTGGTAGCCTACAACATGCGTTGATTCCCTCAGAATATATCTCCATTTCTTCTGATTTTTCATGATCCTAGGACAAAAGTCGTTGATCTCGTGGAAAAATCCACTAGAATACTCAGCAACATACTCCCCGGGTTCTTAGCAAAACTGTGCAACTTTGCGATCTCACACTATTTTCTTATCTGTGTAATCATATTCCTCTCCCATGATATGTTGGAAGCCTAACTAATTCTCGGGCCCCAACTATTCCTCATACGTACTCTAGAATGTAAGGCAATACCTCTAAAAAGCATATTGCAACTCCCATGCGATGATAAAAAGGAATATGTAATTGATTAATCCAAATGGTAGTGTGGTTTACCCAATCATCAAAGGTGATAGTGCTTATTTCCCCGTTACACTCCTTTATGGAGGTTGGAATCATGTTCAAGTAACTTAACCTAACTTGGTATGTACCTGACGGTCTGGTCATGCTCTCCTTTACGTAATCGACTGATGTTTTGCAGAGTTTCCTTGACTGATTCCATACATCCTACATTTAACATCTTTGATTAATACAAGTCATTACTTAATCCGTAACATAACGTACCTCTTGTAAAAACTTTGAGACTGGCGAGTCTGTACATGTGGTTTGTCTGCAGGAGCGGCTTAACCCAGAGCTCTCATACCAAAAATTATGTCACGACCCGCTAGCACAAGCCGCGACGGCTTTATCATCTTACTTTCATACTTAAATTCGTAAATCGCAACATAATATAAGCAAAATAACGCATGCGTTTTTTTTTTTTTTACAACATAGAGTAATTATATCAAACATTAATATTTATATCATATATGTTTGCGCATATATTTTGCATAAAACATATATATGAGGTCTGGGTATAGACTCGCCGATGTCACAGGTCTTGTCCACATGCACGCTCACCAGTGCTCAAAGATCCCACGTCATTTCGTTTGGAGCTTACCTTTATCTACAACATCAAGAAACTTAGTGTGTTGCTAAACTCAGTAAGCGACGAACTAACTAACCTATGCGTCATGCCAATGCAGCATTACAACAATACAATTAACATTTATTTAAAGCACAATAAACAATTAGAAAGAAATCAACCGTCCCATACCGATTGATTCCTGCTTCTAGAACTATCCATAACAGTTCATACTTTCTTAGCGTTCGCCTTAGCCATTCCTGTAGACATCTCGGCGATTGTGTTTTCATTTCAGTTATTGTCTGGGATCCACTAATGGTACCACATAACTTTACTTTAATGGCGCCTAGCGGGGAGTGGGCCAGCTCACCTTGCGGAGCATCTCCTTGCTATAATTCCTCTTAGACAGAGCAAGCTCCGTCAATGCATTTCATCGTTACTTTCATTTTCATAAACATATAAGAGGAATAGTGGTCTCAAAGGACATTGGTACCATCGACATCGTTTCATAATTCTACCTTATGTTGTTGACTGACAATCAACAACCCCCGGTACCTTATCATTTCAGGCAACCGAGCCACAATGCATACTTTTTTGCGAGGTTACGGGTTCGGGGTTAAATCCCGACCCTTGTTGTCCTCAACGTCATTCAACATTTCAATTAGCACTCGGGACATGAATCCGGAGTCGCTAGGACATCATGCTCAGGCTTGAATCCGGCAATTAACGATGTCCGTATCATAACCCTCGCTTACCTTTGGTCCGAGGACCTAAGGTTATTTTATCGTAAAACGGTCGTTTCATATCAACAAATAAGGCTCGGTGTACTTTTAAACAATCTGATTCACCTATCGGGTTACGGCCCGTACTACGTATTATTTAAGGTGGGAACAAGCCCGATTTATCTTTATTGTGTGAATTACCGGGGTTTCGGGCCTATTCTTTAATTTCTATCGTGCTAAGCATAAATCATAAAATGCACAAAACCTAGCACGTAATAATGAAACATATAGCACACTTCTTGAGTTGTAGGTGCATCGTCCACTTACTTGGATCACTTGTCTGTCAATCCGGGTCGTTTGGGCTTATTTTCCAAGCTCTTCAGGTCCGGAACTTTTCAAAGTTCCTTGACCAATAAAATAAAACCTTATTTAGTCCAATGACTAACTTTACTTGTACTTAAAAATCATTTCTTATTGATTTAAACTCATTTTATTAAGTACAAGTCATTTATATCATAAATATGTCATTTTTCAGCTAAAAATTGCATTTGATCGGAGTTTGGGGCACCGGTTGTCCTTTCGGTGCGAGCCGGGCGTGCACGGGCTACACACGGGCCGTACAGGGCATCCACGGTCTGTGCTGGGCGCGCGCGGGCCGCCCACGGCCGTCCACGGGTGTGCTGGGCGCGCACAAGACGCAGGCAGCGCGTCTGGCGTGCCCACGGGCGCTGGCAGCGCGCCTGGCGCGCGCGTTGTGTGCCTGGCGCGCGCGCTGCGCGCCTGCTGTGCGCCTGGCGCGCGCGCTGCTGCACCCACTGCGCGTGCTGCGCGCCCAGGCAGCGCCCAGGCTACCCGGGTGGTGCCATTTTGGCACTAAAACGTGTTCTTTCAATTTTAAACCTATTTTTAAGGGGTTTTCACTACCCAAACACTTTCAAACACACTAAACATTTTGAATCAAACACACTAAACATTAAATCACCAAAATCAAAATTGAATGTTTACTTCATTTTGAACTAAAATCACCAAAATTATTTCATTTAAACATTAAATCAATCATAACATATTCAACACCTAAATCAACTTGCAAATTCCTTTCTCAAGCAAGGATATCCATTTCTTGTTGTCATCAACTCATCAAATATCCATCTATAAATCAGTTCATCATCACCAACATATTCATACCTCAATAAATTCCAACCAAGAGTTCTTGAATAAATTCAAACATTTAAGGGAAGGATTTTACCTTTAGAAATCTTTTTCTTTTCTTTCTTATCTTGAACTCTTTTAGCTTGAAGCTCACAAGCAGCCACCACCTTTCCTCTATGTCCAAGCATGTAATACCAAATATTACTTAGCTTGAAACTTGGAACAAATCATTTTAAAATAAAAAGAATCAATTACTTACCTAGCTTGCTCTAAACCAAGCTTTTTCCTTGTTTACTTTCTTCTTCTTCTTCTTCTCCTTCTTCTTTTCTCTCCTTTCTTTCTCTTGCCTTTTCCTTAACTTTCTAATCTGTTTCTTTGCTTCAAATTCGTGCTAAGGCTTAAAATTTAAATAAAAAGCCTAAGCTAGTTGGTGTGTCACGCCCACGTCACGACGAGGTAATCACCTTTCCACCTCGAGCTTGAATTTTGACACCTCTTACTTAACTTTGCTTACTAAGCCATCTTAGGATATGATTTCATGAATGAAAGACAGCTCATACTTAGCCATGTGAAGTTGAAACTCGTCGTGTTTACATGTTTTACGAGATTTTCACTTTAGTCCACCGAAATAAATCTTTAACAACTTAGTCCTTTGTTACATTTCTAAACTTATTTCTTTGCTCTTGTAGTAGAATTTCTATCTTGAATCATCTTATTTATCCAATTATAAATCGTCATATAGATTTTTACAATTTATAGAGCTCGTTTCCTATTTTTCCTAGGTGTTACGATTTCGGTCCCGAAATAGCGGTTTTTACCGAAATTTCATTGTAAGTACTTCGTTTGACCTCGGATTGACCTGAAATTTTATATTTGAGCTTAAAATAATGATATAAGCTCAACATAAATTAATTTTCTTGATTGGTGACCATTTTCTCCATTTTTCCTAAATTTGGGCAAAAAATGCAGCTTTCGTAAAGTTTCGGGCTCATCGCGCAATTTTTGGCCACAACAAGAATTCTTAAATCAAAATCCTTGTTTTAGTCACCAAGATCTGATATTAAACTCATTCCTTAATAAAACTAATTATTTACTAACTCTTATTTTAGTAATTCGACTAATTGCACCTTAATTAGTCGAATTAGGGTTTCGGACAAACGAGGGATTTTATGGAAAGAAAACATTCTCGTACTCTTTATAATTAACATTAAATACCCAGCGGTTTATTTATCATAACATTATCGGGACATTAGGGGGTCGGGGTTCACAGGAACCGTCCCACACAGTATTGGAAAATACTGAAAATACGACGATTCGTATTTTGGTGATTAGCAATGTCGGAACAATATTATTAGTGGAAAAATTCGACCATGGTGCAGCAATATTAGCAAAATAAGCTGAATTAAAGTGGACCAACCAGGTGAGAGATTAGTGCCAAGAGTGAGACAAAAAAATGAGACAAAAATGTGGAGTGAAGAGGCATAGTGTAATGATAATGCTCTTCCTTACTTTGAGCGATTGGATGAGCTAATTTTTGAACTAATGGCCGAGATTTGTGCAGCCAATTAATTAAACAAATTAATAAATAAGAAAATATGAACAGAAATTGAGAAGGAGAGAGAGAGAGGGTCGGATTTTAGAGAGAGAGAGAGAGAGAGGGAAAGTGTAAATTTAGAGCTTGTTAACCAAGCTTCTCATTTGCCTATAAATAGAACCCATACACTTCTTGTTCTCATTTTACACTCTCATTTCTGAAAAATAGAGAGAGAGGCCGAGCAAGAGAGAGAGAGAGGAGGGAAAAGAAAGAGTTTTGGAGTTGGAGAGAGAGAGGTAGTCGGTTTTTGCGAGGAAGAGAAGAAGAGTAAAGCTTTCAAGCTTCATAGTCACACTAAGGTAAAACACTACTTTGCATGTACTCTAAATTCGGTTTTTCCTTCTTGAATACCCTCCTAAAACAAGTTTTCTCCTCTGTCCTAGACCACCCAAAGGTTCACGAGGTTTGATCTTGGAAGATCAACCCTTAGAGAAGCTCGGCCATAGTAGGAAAATAAGAGAGAAAGTTGAAGATTTGTGCTTGAGAACTTAGGTAAGCTTTTCAAGAATGACATGCATGGTTGTTTTGATGAGTTCCTCTTACCTCTAACCCTCATCCTCACTGTCTCTCCTCTGCCCTAGACCATCATAGCATCAAGCTTTGATCTTGAGGTGGAGAAAATAGGAGCAAGCCGAGCACAACACATAGAACACCACCAAACTCTCAACCGAGAAAAGCTATGTATAAGAACCTCTAAACCTTATGATTTCAGTTAGTTTGAGCTTGGTTTTCGTTTATGTTAAGCCTCTGGATGTATTTGGTGAGAAATGTTGTAATAGCTTAGTTGCATGTTAGCATGCTTTGTTGTAGATCCGAGCTAAGCTAGAATCCCTAGCTTTCGAAGCTCGTGTGTGTATGTGCATGTCGTTTTGTGGTGTTGTGTGTGTCTCGGCCATGCATATTTGCTTTGGGCCATTTTTATCTTTTACATGCTTTAATATCTGCCCTTGCATGCTTTGATAAAAGGATGAATGTATTTTTTTAAAAGGATTTAAGGTACGACGATTTCCAACGGATCGTCGTACCGAAACCGCGAGAACCGTGGAAAACATGAACTAGGATTTTTGAATGATTTCGAGCCTAAGCTCTTTGAGAAATTTAAAATGGACTATGAACCCCATCTTCGTATTCTTATTCTCTGCCCTTAATGTATTTAAGAGTTAGAAAAATATATTTTTCAAAATAAAGATGCTACGTGATCGGTTTGGTGAAACCGTGAGTAGTTCGGAAAATGCAACGCTTTAAAAGATAGTATGGTGATGAATATTGTAACGCTTCGATGATGTTGAATATAAGGATGATAAATACCCTTAAATACCTAGAAGCTACTGTCCATTTAATGTAATTAGCATGGGTAAAAAGAACGCCAAAGGTCTTGGACTAAAATGGCGAGTTCTAAACCCTAACGCCAGTGTAGTAACAAAACGACCTTAATATAACTAACTCTATCAACGTGGAGTTTTTACGCTTCGATGACGGTGAATATAAGGATGATAAATACCCTTGAATACCTAGAAGCTACTGCCATGGTAAAGGAAGATTTCAAAACCTAAAATGTTGCGTTCTAGTGAAACCAAATATCGAGCTAAACGAACGCTTTGAAATCTTAAGAATTATAGTAAAATTTGTTAATCCTTATACTGTGAATAAATGATTTTAAAGAGAGATGAAGGAGAAAAAATTGGTCAAGTGGACCAAGGCTCGGTCCGGACTCGTAGTCCGTGAAAGTTCTATCCCGAGCCTAAGTCAACCGTATGTTTTGATTAGGAAACTCTCGAGAAGAGTTACTAGGACTATATATATAGAAGAGTCCGGAGCAATACTGTGTTTAATTTAGAAAATTAGTTTCGCTCTCTGTCAATGAAATAAGCAAACTAACGAGATTAGTTCCTTTTTATTTAAAGGACTAAAGAAGAACAAGTGGTCGAAGCTCGCAAGTAACACTCGAAGAAATTCGAGAGATTCAACGCTTACACAAGGTAAGTGGCAATACACCTACAGCACCAAGTTGTGTGTGAATGTGCTTGTATGTTAGGCTGTTGCTTACACATCTCGAAACGCTTAACTATATGCATGCTTTGTTTAAAAGAAGTAAAGAAGCCGAAGTGAAACCCTAGAATGAGAAACAAAAACCGAAAGAGAAAACACGAACATAAAAGAACGTACAATGTACTGTCATGTCTTCTTATGTGTTAATTCTAGAATAAGACAAGAATAAAATGTTAATACTGCCGGACCTTGAACCGTGCGTGTAATGATGCCGGGTTCTAACCTGAGTAAGATTAGGGCTAAAACACAACCGAGCCTTGTTGTTGTTAGTTATTGAAATCCTGAAATAGTACGTGCGGGTCATAGTACCCCGAGACAAGAGGCCAAAAATCCAAGGACTCTTGAGCAGTCCAAATTTTGTGTTTTATGTTATCGTTAGAAAACTCCAACGCCTCTTATCTAGTTCCTGATCCTCCAAGAGAGAGAGATCATGATGGAACGTAAAAGTATAGAAAATGAAATTAACGTCGATGGTACTGCCAGGCTCCTAGTGAGAGCCGTCCTTCGGGACAATGTCATTGTTGAATCTATGGGAGACTTGGCCCTCTCCCCGTGGTGCGCACATTTAGAAAGAAGCAGTTACCATCAGTGGATCCCAGACATCAATCACGTAAGCGTAACAACTACTGTAACGATAGTAAAAGTATAATGCTAGAAAGAAAGAAAGAAGAGTAGCCTCTAGAAGTGGCAACTCACAGAAAGAATGGTAACGGTAGAGTTTGATCGTCCCGTGACGATCAGACTCTTTTCATTATTGCATTTTGGTTTGAATGGATTGTATCGTTGTTGCATTGCATTGAATATTTAAGATAGTATAGTTTGTCCTTACTGAGTTTATCAACTCATTAGTTTCCTTGGTGTTGTAGATAAGGGAAAAGCTAAAGCTGAACAGTGACAGGACTACGAGCTGGCGGCGGGCGGTGTGTGTGGCATTTTAGAAGAAGAAATGAATTCCCGTGGCATAATATATGTTTTTAATTCCGCATTATATTTTGAGAACATTGTTGTAATATTGAGACCGGGACTGAATCCATAGGCCCCGAACTTGAGAGAAAACGGTGGCTCTTTTTCCTGAACTCAAGAGAAGTCAGGTGGATGTGTTTTGACTAAGGAAAGAGATTTAAACTTTCGTATTACAAAAAAAAAAATGAGCTCGTTACGTTATAAAGTAATTTCTGTTTTACGTATTTAAGTAAGATTATAGTAGCTAATAGAAAGAAAACCCCTCTGTCGTGGCCTACGGCCTAGCGCTGGGTCGTGACAGTTTTTTAGTGTTGTTGGAGGTCAAAATGAGTCCCTACGAATTATATTAATGTATTATACGTTCAAATACTGATTTGGGATCACAACAACTTTGCTAGAGTCACTTGGAGCCAAAATACCCAATTTAGGGCTTGATTTAGGCAAACTAGTTATAAGGACTTAGTTTTTGCGCGAGGTGAGTTTTTAAGTGTTGTTGGAGCTCAAAATGAGTCCCTACGAATTATATTAATGTATTATATGTTCAAATACTTATTTGGGATCACAACAACTTTGCTAGAGTCACTTCGGAGCCAAAATACCCAATTTAGGGCTCGATTTTGGCAAACTAGTTATAAGGACTTAGTTTTTGCGCGAGGTGAGTTTTTAAGTGTTGTTGGAGCTCAAAATGAGTCCCTAAGACTTATTATAATATATTATATTAAGTCACACATTTGGGACCTAAACAACTTTGCTAGATTCACTTCGGAGCCCAAAAACAAATCTAAAGGCTCGATCTAGGCAAAACTAGTTACATAGACTTAGTTTTTGCGCGAAGTGACCTTATAAGGCTTGTTGGAGCTCCAAACGAGTCTCTACGACTTATTATAATATATTATTTGTTCAAATACTCATTTTGGATCAATAAGTTTACTAGAGTAACTTCGGAGCCAAAACACCCGTTTAAAAGGTCGATTTAGGCAAAACTAGTTATAAGGACTTAGTTTTTGCACGAGGTGAGTTTTTTAGTGTTGTTGGAGGTCAAAATGAGTCCCTACGAATTATATTAATGTATTATATGTTCAAATACTGATTTGGGATCACAACAACTTTGCTAGAGTCACTTGGAGCCAAAATACCCAATTTAGGGCTTGATTTAGGCAAACTAGTTATAAGGACTTAGTTTTTGCGCGAGGTGAGTTTTTAAGTGTTGTTGGAGCTCAAAATGAGTCCCTACGAATTATATTAATGTATTATATGTTCAAATACTTATTTGGGATCACAACAACTTTGCTAGAGTCACTTCGGAGCCAAAATACCCAATTTAGGGCTCGATTTAGGCAAACTAGTTATAAGGACTTAGTTTTTGCGCGAGGTGAGTTTTTAAGTGTTGTTGGAGCTCAAAATGAGTCCCTAAGACTTATTATAATATATTATATTAAGTCACACATTTGGGACCTAAACAACTTTGCTAGATTCACTTCGGAGCCCAAAAACAAATCTAAAGGCTCGATCTAGGCAAAACTAGTTACATAGACTTAGTTTTTGCGCGAAGTGACCTTATAAGGCTTGTTGGAGCTCCAAACGAGTCTCTACGACTTATTATAATATATTATTTGTTCAAATACTCATTTTGGATCAATAAGTTTACTAGAGTAACTTCGGAGCCAAAACACCCGTTTAAAAGGTCGATTTAGGCAAAACTAGTTATAAGGACTTAGTTTTCGCACGAGGTGAGTTTTTTAGTGTTGTTGGAGGTCAAAATGAGTCCCTACGAATTATATTAATGTATTATATGTTCAAATACTGATTTGGGATCACAACAACTTTGCTAGAGTCACTTCGGAGCCAAAATACCCAATTTAGGGCTCGATTTAGGCAAACTAGTTATAAGGACTTAGTTTTTGCGCGAGGTGAGTTTTAAGTGTTGTTGGAGCTCAAAATGAGTCCCTACGAATTATATTAATGTATTATATGTTCAAATACTTATTTGGGATCACAACAACTTTGCTAGAGTCACTTCGGAGCCAAAATACCCAATTTAGGGCTCGATTTAGGCAAACTAGTTATAAGGACTTAGTTTTTGCGCGAGGTGAGTTTTAAGTGTTGTTGGAGCTCAAAATGAGTCCCTACGAATTATATTAATGTATTATAAGTCCAAATACTGATTTGGGATCACAACAACTTTGCTAGAGTCACTTCGGAGCCCAAAAACAAATCTAAAGGCTCGATCTAGGCAAAACTAGTTACATAGACTTAGTTTTTGCGCGAAGTGACCTTATAAGGCTTGTTGGAGCTCCAAACGAGTCTCTACGACTTATTATAATATATTATTTGTTCAAATACTCATTTTGGATCAATAAGTTTACTAGAGTAACTTCGGAGCCAAAACACCCGTTTAAAAGGTCGATTTAGGCAAAACTAGTTATAAGGACTTAGTTTTTGCGCGAGGTGAGTTTTTTAGTGTTGTTGGAGGTCAAAATGAGTCCCTACGAATTATATTAATGTATTATATGTTCAAATACTGATTTGGGATCACAACAACTTTGCTAGAGTCACTTGGAGCCAAAATACCCAATTTAGGGCTTGATTTAGGCAAACTAGTTATAAGGACTTAGTTTTTGCGCGAGGTGAGTTTTTAAGTGTTGTTGGAGCTCAAAATGAGTCCCTACGAATTATATTAATGTATTATATGTTCAAATACTGATTTGGGATCACAACAACTTTGCTAGAGTCACTTCGGAGCCAAAATACCCAATTTAGGGCTCGATTTAGGCAAACTAGTTATAAGGACTTAGTTTTTGCGCGAGGTGAGTTTTTAAGTGTTGTTGGAGCTCAAAATGAGTCCCTAAGACTTATTATAATATATTATATTAAGTCACACATTTGGGACCTAAACAACTTT
The DNA here is from genome assembly GCA_018132145.1 of Boehmeria nivea var. tenacissima. Lineage (NCBI taxonomy): Eukaryota > Viridiplantae > Streptophyta > Magnoliopsida > Rosales > Urticaceae > Boehmeria > Boehmeria nivea. The sequence continues at coordinate 3,217,001 of CM030875.1, read as the reverse complement.
GCTAGATTCACTTCGGAGCCCAAAAACAAATCTAAAGGCTCGATCTAGGCAAAACTAGTTACATAGACTTAGTTTTTGCGCGAAGTGACCTTATAAGGCTTGTTGGAGCTCCAAACGAGTCTCTACGACTTATTATAATATATTATTTGTTCAAATACTCATTTTGGATCAATAAGTTTACTAGAGTAACTTCGGAGCCAAAACACCCGTTTAAAAGGTCGATTTAGGCAAAACTAGTTATAAGGACTTAGTTTTCGCACGAGGTGAGTTTTTTAGTGTTGTTGGAGGTCAAAATGAGTCCCTACGAATTATATTAATGTATTATATGTTCAAATACTGATTTGGGATCACAACAACTTTGCTAGAGTCACTTGGAGCCAAAATACCCAATTTAGGGCTTGATTTAGGCAAACTAGTTATAAGGACTTAGTTTTTGCGCGAGGTGAGTTTTTAAGTGTTGTTGGAGCTCAAAATGAGTCCCTACGAATTATATTAATGTATTATATGTTCAAATACTTATTTGGGATCACAACAACTTTGCTAGAGTCACTTCGGAGCCAAAATACCCAATTTAGGGCTCGATTTAGGCAAACTAGTTATAAGGACTTAGTTTTTGCGCGAGGTGAGTTTTTAAGTGTTGTTGGAGCTCAAAATGAGTCCCTACGAATTATATTAATGTATTATATGTTCAAATACTGATTTGGGATCACAACAACTTTGCTAGAGTCACTTCGGAGCCAAAATACCCAATTTAGGGCTCGATTTAGGCAAACTAGTTATAAGGACTTAGTTTTTGCGCGAAGTGACCTTATAAGGCTTGTTGGAGCTCCAAACGAGTCTCTACGACTTATTATAATATATTATTTGTTCAAATACTCATTTTGGATCAATAAGTTTACTAGAGTAACTTCGGAGCCAAAACACCCGTTTAAAAGGTCGATTTAGGCAAAACTAGTTATAAGGACTTAGTTTTTGCACGAGGTGAGTTTTTTAGTGTTGTTGGAGGTCAAAATGAGTCCCTACGAATTATATTAATGTATTATATGTTCAAATACTGATTTGGGATCACAACAACTTTGCTAGAGTCACTTCGGAGCCAAAATACCCAATTTAGGGCTCGATTTAGGCAAACTAGTTATAAGGACTTAGTTTTTGCGCGAGGTGAGTTTTTAAGTGTTGTTGGAGCTCAAAATGAGTCCCTAAGACTTATTATAATATATTATATTAAGTCACACATTTGGGACCTAAACAACTTTGCTAGATTCACTTCGGAGCCCAAAAACAAATCTAAAGGCTCGATCTAGGCAAAACTAGTTATAAGACTTAGTTTTTGCGCGAAGTGACTTATAAGGCTTGTTGGAGCTCCAAACGAGTCTCTACGACTTATTATAATATATTATTTGTTCAAATACTCATTTGGATCAATAAGTTTACTAGAGTAACTTCGGAGCCAAAACACCCGTTTAAAGGTCGATTTAGGCAAACTAGTTATAAGGACTTAGTTTTTGCGCGAGGTGAGTTTTTTAGTGTTGTTGGAGGTCAAAATGAGTCCCTACGAATTATATTAATGTATTATATGTTCAAATACTGATTTGGGATCACAACAACTTTGCTAGAGTCACTTCGGAGCCAAAATACCCAATTTAGGGCTCGATTTAGGCAAACTAGTTATAAGGACTTAGTTTTTGCGCGAGGTGAGTTTTTAAGTGTTGTTGGAGCTCAAAATGAGTCCCTACGAATTATATTAATGTATTATATGTTCAAATACTGATTTGGGATCACAACAACTTTGCTAGAGTCACTTCGGAGCCAAAATACCCAATTTAGGGCTCGATTTAGGCAAACTAGTTATAAGGACTTAGTTTTTGCGCGAGGTGAGTTTTTAAGTGTTGTTGGAGCTCAAAATGAGTCCCTAAGACTTATTATAATATATTATATTAAGTCACACATTTGGGACCTAAACAACTTTGCTAGATTCACTTCGGAGCCCAAAAACAAATCTAAAGGCTCGATCTAGGCAAAACTAGTTACATAGACTTAGTTTTTGCGCGAAGTGACCTTATAAGGCTTGTTGGAGCTCCAAACGAGTCTCTACGACTTATTATAATATATTATTTGTTCAAATACTCATTTTGGATCAATAAGTTTACTAGAGTAACTTCGGAGCCAAAACACCCGTTTAAAAGGTCGATTTAGGCAAAACTAGTTATAAGGACTTAGTTTTCGCACGAGGTGAGTTTTTTAGTGTTGTTGGAGGTCAAAATGAGTCCCTACGAATTATATTAATGTATTATATGTTCAAATACTGATTTGGGATCACAACAACTTTGCTAGAGTCACTTCGGAGCCAAAATACCCAATTTAGGGATCGATTTAGGCAAACTAGTTATAAGGACTTAGTTTTTGCGCGAGGTGAGTTTTTAAGTGTTGTTGGAGCTCAAAATGAGTCCCTACGAATTATATTAATGTATTATATGTTCAAATACTTATTTGGGATCACAACAACTTTGCTAGAGTCACTTCGGAGCCAAAATACCCAATTTAGGGATCGATTTAGGCAAACTTGTTATAAGGACTTAGTTTTTGCGCGAGGTGAGCTTCTAAGTGTTGTTGGAGCTCAAAATGAGTCCCTACGAATTATATTAATGTATTATATGTTCAAATACTGATTTGGGATCACAACAACTTTGCTAGAGTCACTTCGGAGCCAAAATACCCAATTTAGGGCTCGATTTAGGCAAACTAGTTATAAGGACTTAGTTTTTGCGCGAGGTGAGTTTTTAAGTGTTGTTGGAGCTCAAAATGAGTCCCTAAGACTTATTATAATATATTATATTAAGTCACACATTTGGGACCTAAACAACTTTGCTAGATTCACTTCGGAGCCCAAAAACAAATCTAAAGGCTCGATCTAGGCAAAACTAGTTACATAGACTTAGTTTTTGCGCGAAGTGACCTTATAAGGCTTGTTGGAGCTCCAAACGAGTCTCTACGACTTATTATAATATATTATTTGTTCAAATACTCATTTTGGATCAATAAGTTTACTAGAGTAACTTCGGAGCCAAAACACCCGTTTAAAAGGTCGATTTAGGCAAAACTAGTTATAAGGACTTAGTTTTCGCACGAGGTGAGTTTTTTAGTGTTGTTGGAGGTCAAAATGAGTCCCTACGAATTATATTAATGTATTATATGTTCAAATACTGATTTGGGATCACAACAACTTTGCTAGAGTCACTTGGAGCCAAAATACCCAATTTAGGGCTTGATTTAGGCAAACTAGTTATAAGGACTTAGTTTTTGCGCGAGGTGAGTTTTTAAGTGTTGTTGGAGCTCAAAATGAGTCCCTACGAATTATATTAATGTATTATATGTTCAAATACTTATTTGGGATCACAACAACTTTGCTAGAGTCACTTCGGAGCCAAAATACCCAATTTAGGGCTCGATTTAGGCAAACTAGTTATAAGGACTTAGTTTTTGCGCGAGGTGAGCTTCTAAGTGTTGTTGGAGCTCAAAATGAGTCCCTACGAATTATATTAATGTATTATATGTTCAAATACTGATTTGGGATCACAACAACTTTGCTAGAGTCACTTCGGAGCCAAAATACCCAATTTAGGGCTCGATTTAGGCAAACTAGTTATAAGGACTTAGTTTTTGCGCGAGGTGAGCTTCTAAGTGTTGTTGGAGCTCAAAATGAGTCCCTACGAATTATATTAATGTATTATATGTTCAAATACTGATTTGGGATCACAACAACTTTGCTAGAGTCACTTCGGAGCCAAAATACCCAATTTAGGGATCGATTTAGGCAAACTTGTTATAAGGACTTAGTTTTTGCGCGAGGTGAGCTTCTAAGTGTTGTTGGAGCTCAAAATGAGTCCCTACGAATTATATTAATGTATTATATGTTCAAATACTGATTTGGGATCACAACAACTTTGCTAGAGTCACTTCGGAGCCAAAATACCCAATTTAGGGCTCGATTTAGGCAAACTAGTTATAAGGACTTAGTTTTTGCGCGAGGTGAGTTTTTAAGTGTTGTTGGAGCTCAAAATGAGTCCCTAAGACTTATTATAATATATTATATTAAGTCACACATTTGGGACCTAAACAACTTTGCTAGATTCACTTCGGAGCCCAAAAACAAATCTAAAGGCTCGATCTAGGCAAAACTAGTTACATAGACTTAGTTTTTGCGCGAAGTGACCTTATAAGGCTTGTTGGAGCTCCAAACGAGTCTCTACGACTTATTATAATATATTATTTGTTCAAATACTCATTTTGGATCAATAAGTTTACTAGAGTAACTTCGGAGCCAAAACACCCGTTTAAAAGGTCGATTTAGGCAAAACTAGTTATAAGGACTTAGTTTTCGCACGAGGTGAGTTTTTTAGTGTTGTTGGAGGTCAAAATGAGTCCCTACGAATTATATTAATGTATTATATGTTCAAATACTGATTTGGGATCACAACAACTTTGCTAGAGTCACTTGGAGCCAAAATACCCAATTTAGGGCTTGATTTAGGCAAACTAGTTATAAGGACTTAGTTTTTGCGCGAGGTGAGTTTTTAAGTGTTGTTGGAGCTCAAAATGAGTCCCTACGAATTATATTAATGTATTATATGTTCAAATACTTATTTGGGATCACAACAACTTTGCTAGAGTCACTTCGGAGCCAAAATACCCAATTTAGGGATCGATTTAGGCAAACTTGTTATAAGGACTTAGTTTTTGCGCGAGGTGAGCTTCTAAGTGTTGTTGGAGCTCAAAATGAGTCCCTACGAATTATATTAATGTATTATATGTTCAAATACTGATTTGGGATCACAACAACTTTGCTAGAGTCACTTCGGAGCCAAAATACCCAATTTAGGGCTCGATTTAGGCAAACTAGTTATAAGGACTTAGTTTTTGCGCGAGGTGAGTTTTTAAGTGTTGTTGGAGCTCAAAATGAGTCCCTAAGACTTATTATAATATATTATATTAAGTCACACATTTGGGACCTAAACAACTTTGCTAGATTCACTTCGGAGCCCAAAAACAAATCTAAAGGCTCGATCTAGGCAAAACTAGTTACATAGACTTAGTTTTTGCGCGAAGTGACCTTATAAGGCTTGTTGGAGCTCCAAACGAGTCTCTACGACTTATTATAATATATTATTTGTTCAAATACTCATTTTGGATCAATAAGTTTACTAGAGTAACTTCGGAGCCAAAACACCCGTTTAAAAGGTCGATTTAGGCAAAACTAGTTATAAGGACTTAGTTTTCGCACGAGGTGAGTTTTTTAGTGTTGTTGGAGGTCAAAATGAGTCCCTACGAATTATATTAATGTATTATATGTTCAAATACTGATTTGGGATCACAACAACTTTGCTAGAGTCACTTCGGAGCCAAAATACCCAATTTAGGGATCGATTTAGGCAAACTAGTTATAAGGACTTAGTTTTTGCGCGAGGTGAGTTTTAAGTGTTGTTGGAGCTCAAAATGAGTCCCTACGAATTATATTAATGTATTATATGTTCAAATACTGATTTGGGATCACAACAACTTTGCTAGAGTCACTTCGGAGCCAAAATACCCAATTTAGGGCTCGATTTAGGCAAACTAGTTATAAGGACTTAGTTTTTGCGCGAGGTGAGTTTTTAAGTGTTGTTGGAGCTCAAAATGAGTCCCTAAGACTTATTATAATATATTATATTAAGTCACACATTTGGGACCTAAACAACTTTGCTAGATTCACTTCGGAGCCCAAAAACAAATCTAAAGGCTCGATCTAGGCAAAACTAGTTACATAGACTTAGTTTTTGCGCGAAGTGACCTTATAAGGCTTGTTGGAGCTCCAAACGAGTCTCTACGACTTATTATAATATATTATTTGTTCAAATACTCATTTTGGATCAATAAGTTTACTAGAGTAACTTCGGAGCCAAAACACCCGTTTAAAAGGTCGATTTAGGCAAAACTAGTTATAAGGACTTAGTTTTCGCACGAGGTGAGTTTTTTAGTGTTGTTGGAGGTCAAAATGAGTCCCTACGAATTATATTAATGTATTATATGTTCAAATACTGATTTGGGATCACAACAACTTTGCTAGAGTCACTTGGAGCCAAAATACCCAATTTAGGGCTTGATTTAGGCAAACTAGTTATAAGGACTTAGTTTTTGCGCGAGGTGAGTTTTTAAGTGTTGTTGGAGCTCAAAATGAGTCCCTACGAATTATATTAATGTATTATATGTTCAAATACTTATTTGGGATCACAACAACTTTGCTAGAGTCACTTCGGAGCCAAAATACCCAATTTAGGGATCGATTTAGGCAAACTTGTTATAAGGACTTAGTTTTTGCGCGAGGTGAGCTTCTAAGTGTTGTTGGAGCTCAAAATGAGTCCCTACGAATTATATTAATGTATTATATGTTCAAATACTGATTTGGGATCACAACAACTTTGCTAGAGTCACTTCGGAGCCAAAATACCCAATTTAGGGCTCGATTTAGGCAAACTAGTTATAAGGACTTAGTTTTTGCGCGAGGTGAGTTTTTAAGTGTTGTTGGAGCTCAAAATGAGTCCCTAAGACTTATTATAATATATTATATTAAGTCACACATTTGGGACCTAAACAACTTTGCTAGATTCACTTCGGAGCCCAAAAACAAATCTAAAGGCTCGATCTAGGCAAAACTAGTTACATAGACTTAGTTTTTGCGCGAAGTGACCTTATAAGGCTTGTTGGAGCTCCAAACGAGTCTCTACGACTTATTATAATATATTATTTGTTCAAATACTCATTTTGGATCAATAAGTTTACTAGAGTAACTTCGGAGCCAAAACACCCGTTTAAAAGGTCGATTTAGGCAAAACTAGTTATAAGGACTTAGTTTTTCGCACGAGGTGAGTTTTTTAGTGTTGTTGGAGGTCAAAATGAGTCCCTACGAATTATATTAATGTATTATATGTTCAAATACTGATTTGGGATCACAACAACTTTGCTAGAGTCACTTGGAGCCAAAATACCCAATTTAGGGCTTGATTTAGGCAAACTAGTTATAAGGACTTAGTTTTTGCGCGAGGTGAGTTTTTAAGTGTTGTTGGAGCTCAAAATGAGTCCCTACGAATTATATTAATGTATTATATGTTCAAATACTTATTTGGGATCACAACAACTTTGCTAGAGTCACTTCGGAGCCAAAATACCCAATTTAGGGATCGATTTAGGCAAACTTGTTATAAGGACTTAGTTTTTGCGCGAGGTGAGCTTCTAAGTGTTGTTGGAGCTCAAAATGAGTCCCTACGAATTATATTAATGTATTATATGTTCAAATACTGATTTGGGATCACAACAACTTTGCTAGAGTCACTTCGGAGCCAAAATACCCAATTTAGGGCTCGATTTAGGCAAACTAGTTATAAGGACTTAGTTTTTGCGCGAGGTGAGTTTTTAAGTGTTGTTGGAGCTCAAAATGAGTCCCTACGAATTATATTAATGTATTATATGTTCAAATACTGATTTGGGATCACAACAACTTTGCTAGAGTCACTTCGGAGCAAAATACCCAATTTAGGGATCGATTTAGGCAAACTTGTTATAAGGACTTAGTTTTTGCGCGAGGTGAGCTTCTAAGTGTTGTTGGAGCTCAAAATGAGTCCCTACGAATTATATTAATGTATTATATGTTCAAATACTGATTTGGGATCACAACAACTTTGCTAGAGTCACTTCGGAGCCAAAATACCCAATTTAGGGCTCGATTTAGGCAAACTAGTTATAAGGACTTAGTTTTTGCGCGAGGTGAGTTTTTAAGTGTTGTTGGAGCTCAAAATGAGTCCCTACGAATTATATTAATGTATTATATGTTCAAATACTGATTTGGGATCACAACAACTTTGCTAGAGTCACTTCGGAGCCAAAATACCCAATTTAGGGATCGATTTAGGCAAACTAGTTATAAGGACTTAGTTTTTGCGCGAGGTGAGTTTCTAAGTGTTGTTGGAGCTCAAAATGAGTCCCTACGAATTATATTAATGTATTATATGTTCAAATACTGATTTGGGATCACAACAACTTTGCTAGAGTCACTTCGGAGCCAAAATACCCAATTTAGGGCTCGATTTAGGCAAACTAGTTATAAGGACTTAGTTTTTGCGCGAGGTGAGCTTCTAAGTGTTGTTGGAGCTCAAAATGAGTCCCTACGAATTATATTAATGTATTATATGTTCAAATACTGATTTGGGATCACAACAACTTTGCTAGAGTCACTTCGGAGCCAAAATACCCAATTTAAGGCTCGATTTAGGCAAACTAGTTATAAGGACTTAGTTTTTGCGCGAGGTGAGTTTTTAAGTGTTGTTGGAGCTCAAAATGAGTCCCTACGAATTATATTAATGTATTATATGTTCAAATACTGATTTGGGATCACAACAACTTTGCTAGAGTCACTTCGGAGCCAAAATACCCAATTTAGGGCTCGATTTAGGCAAACTAGTTATAAGGACTTAGTTTTTGCGCGAGGTGAGTTTTTAAGTGTTGTTGGAGCTCAAAATGAGTCCCTACGAATTATATTAATGTATTATATGTTCAAATACTGATTTGGGATCACAACAACTTTGCTAGAGTCACTTCGGAGCCAAAATACCCAATTTAGGGATCGATTTAGGCAAACTAGTTATAAGGACTTAGTTTTTGCGCGAGGTGAGCTTCTAAGTGTTGTTGGAGCTCAAAATGAGTCCCTACGAATTATATTAATGTATTATATGTTCAAATACTGATTTGGGATCACAACAACTTTGCTAGAGTCACTTCGGAGCCAAAATACCCAATTTAGGGCTCGATTTAGGCAAACTAGTTATAAGGACTTAGTTTTTGCGCGAGGTGAGTTTTTAAGTGTTGTTGGAGCTCAAAATGAGTCCCTACGAATTATATTAATGTATTATATGTTCAAATACTGATTTGGGATCACAACAACTTTGCTAGAGTCACTTCGGAGCCAAAATACCCAATTTAGGGCTCGATTTAGGCAAACTAGTTATAAGGACTTAGTTTTTGCGCGAGGTGAGCTTTTAAGTGTTGTTGGAGCTCAAAATGAGTCCCTACGAATTATATTAATGTATTATATGTTCAAATACTTATTTGGGATCACAACAACTTTGCTAGAGTCACTTCGGAGCCAAAATACCCAATTTAGGGCTCGATTTAGGCAAACTAGTTATAAGGACTTAGTTTTTGCGCGAGGTGAGTTTTTAAGTGTTGTTGGAGCTCAAAATGAGTCCCTACGAATTATATTAATGTATTATATGTTCAAATACTGATTTGGGATCACAACAACTTTGCTAGAGTCACTTCGGAGCCAAAATACCCAATTTAGGGCTCGATTTAGGCAAACTAGTTATAAGGACTTAGTTTTTGCGCGAGGTGAGTTTTTAAGTGTTGTTGGAGCTCAAAATGAGTCCCTACGAATTATATTAATGTATTATATGTTCAAATACTGATTTGGGATCACAACAACTTTGCTAGAGTCACTTCGGAGCCAAAATACCCAATTTAGGGATCGATTTAGGCAAACTTGTTATAAGGACTTAGTTTTTGCGCGAGGTGAGCTTCTAAGTGTTGTTGGAGCTCAAAATGAGTCCCTACGAATTATATTAATGTATTATATGTTCAAATACTGATTTGGGATCACAACAACTTTGCTAGAGTCACTTCGGAGCCAAAATACCCAATTTAGGGCTCGATTTAGGCAAACTAGTTATAAGGACTTAGTTTTTGCGCGAGGTGAGTTTTAAGTGTTGTTGGAGCTCAAAATGAGTCCCTACGAATTATATTAATGTATTATATGTTCAAATACTGATTTGGGATCACAACAACTTTGCTAGAGTCACTTCGGAGCCAAAATACCCAATTTAGGGCTCGATTTAGGCAAACTAGTTATAAGGACTTAGTTTTTGCGCGAGGTGAGTTTTTAAGTGTTGTTGGAGCTCAAAATGAGTCCCTAAGACTTATTATAATATATTATATTAAGTCACACATTTGGGACCTAAACAACTTTGCTAGATTCACTTCGGAGCCCAAAAACAAATCTAAAGGCTCGATCTAGGCAAAACTAGTTACATAGACTTAGTTTTTGCGCGAAGTGACCTTATAAGGCTTGTTGGAGCTCCAAACGAGTCTCTACGACTTATTATAATATATTATTTGTTCAAATACTCATTTTGGATCAATAAGTTTACTAGAGTAACTTCGGAGCCAAAACACCCGTTTAAAAGGTCGATTTAGGCAAAACTAGTTATAAGGACTTAGTTTTTGCGCGAGGTGAGTTTTTAAGTGTTGTTGGAGCTCAAAATGAGTCCCTACGAATTATATTAATGTATTATATGTTCAAATACTGATTTGGGATCACAACAACTTTGCTAGAGTCACTTCGGAGCCAAAATACCCAATTTAG
>CM030875.1:3182289-3206054 GCA_018132145.1 Boehmeria nivea var. tenacissima | reverse complement strand
ATTTGAACATACAATACATTAATATAATTCATGAGGACTCATTTTGAATCCAACAACACTTGAAAACTACACTAGCATAAAAACTAATATTATATTAGTTTTGCCTAAATAGAGGCCTAAAAAATATGATATTTTGGCTCCAATTGACTCTAACAAGTTCATTCTGATTCCCAAATCAGTATTTGAACATATAATACATTAATATAGTCTAAATAGGACTCATTTTGAGCTCCAACAACACTTAAAAACACCTCGTGCAAAAACTAAGTCCTTATAACTAGTTTGCCTAAATCAAGACCTAAATGGTATTTTGGCTCCAGTGATTCTCGCAAAAGTTATTTGTGTCCTAAATCAGATATTACAGACATATAATACATTAATATAATTTTTTGTGGACTCATTTTGAGCTCCAATAACAGCAAAACTCACCTCAGCATACCAAAAGCTAGGTCTGCCTCCCGCTAGTTTTGCCTAAATCGGAGAGCCCCTAATATGGGTATTTGGCTCAAGTGACCCCTAACAAAGTTGTTGTGATCCAAAATCAGTATTTGAACATATAATACATTAATATAATTCGTAGAGGATGATTTTAGAGATCCAGCAACATGAGCCTCACCTCAGCGAAAAAACTAGAAGTCACTGCAACTGGTTTTGCCTAAATCGAGCCTATGGATTTGTTTTGGCCTCAAGTGACTCTAGCTGAGTTATTGGATCCCAAATAAGTATTGAATATAATACATTAATAACGTCTTAGGGATTCATTTTGAGCTCCAACAACACTAAAAACTCACCTCAGGCTAATACTAAGTCCTTATAACTGAGTTTGCCTAAATCAAGCTCTAAATTAGGTATTTTGGTTCGAGTGACTCTGTAATGTTTTTGTGATCCCAAATCAGTTTTGACATATAATACATTAATATAATTAGTGGGGACTCATTTTGAGCTCCAACAACACTAGAAGCTCTCCTCGTGCAAAAACTCAGACCTTATAACTGGTTTGCTAAATCGTCCTTAAATTGGATTTTTAGCTCCGAAGTGCTCTAGCAAAGTTATTTTGCTCCCAATCAGTATTTGAACATGTAATACATTATAATATAGTCGTAAGGACTCATTTTGACCTCTAGCAACACTTAAAAACTCATCTCGCACAAAAACTAAGTCCATAACCTAGTTTTGCCTAAATCGACTTTTAAATAGGTATTTTAGCTCCAGTTACTCTAGTAACTTATTTTGATCTTAAATTAGTATTTGAACCAATAATATATTGTATAAGTCGTTAGGGATCATTTTGACCTCATAAAACTTATAAGGTCTCTCGCGCAAAACTAAGTCCTTGTAACTAGTTTTCCTAAATCGACACCTAGATTGGGTGTTTGGGCTCGAGTGACTATAGCAAACTTATTTTGATTCCAAATGAGTATTTGAAAAATAATATATTAATATGTCCAGACTCTGTTTGAGCTCACAACACTTTAAGGTCATATCGCTCAAAACTAAGTCTTTGTAACTAGTTTGCCTAAATCGAACCTTTATGTTTTTTGGCCAAGTAAACTAGCAAATTATTTTGGATCCCAAATCTGTATTTCAATAATACATTATAATAATTCTTAGGGATTCATTTTGAGATCCAACAACATAAAACTCTCCTGCGCAAAATGTAAGTCCCCTTATAACTAGTTTTGCCTAAATCCGGCCTCTAAATTAGGTATTTTGGCTCCTTGAGCGACTCTATCAAGTTGTTTGTATTCCAAATCGGTATTTGAACATATAATACGTTAATATAATTCTGGTAGGGACTCATTTTGAGCTCCAACACTTAAAAACTCACCTCGTGCAAAAACTAAGTCCCTTATCGCTTCATTTTGCCTACATCAGACCTAAATCGGTATTTGGCTCCAGTGACTCAGTAAGTTATTTTGATCCCAAATCAGTATTTGAACATATAATATATTAATATAATTGAGGACTCATTTAAGCTCGACAACATAAAAACTCCCTCGGCAAAAACTAAGTCCTTATAACTAGTTTGCTAAATAGTCCTAAATTGGTATTTTGGGTCAAGTGACTCTAGCAAAGTTTTTTTGCTCCCAAATCAGTTTTTTGAGCAGTATAATACATTCTGAGAATTCGTAGGGACTCTGTTTGAGCTCACAATGGCACTTAGAAACTCAACTAGCTTTAAACTAAGTCCCTTATAACAAGTTTGCCTAAATCGATCCCTAAAGTGGGTATTTTGGTTCCGAGTGACTCTAGCAAATTTGTTGTGATCCCAAATCAGTATTTGAACATATAATACATTAATATAATTCCGTAGGGACTCATTTTGACACAACACTAAAAACTCACCTCGCCCGAAACTAAGTCCTTATAACTAGTTTTGCCTAAATCGAGTCTAAAGCGGGTTTTGGCTCGAAGTTACTCTAGTAAACTTATTTTGATCCAAAATGAGTATTTGAGCAAATAATATATTATAATAATTCGTAGAGACCGTTTTGAGCTCAACAACATTATAAAGGTCACATCGCGCAAAAACTAAGTCTATGTAACTAGTTTTGCCTAAATCGAACCTTAGATGTTTTGGCTCGAAGTAAATCTACTGCGAAGTTTTTGATCCCAAATGTGTAATTTGAAATATAATATATTATAATAATTCTTAGGGACTCATTTTGAGCTCAACAACACTTAAAAACTCACCTCGCGCAAAGCTAAGTCCTTATAACTAGTTTGCCTAAGTCGAGCCCTAAATTGGGTATTTTGGCTCGGAGTGACTCTAGCAAAGTTGTTGTGATCCCAAATCAGTATTTGAGACATATAATACATTAATATAATTCGTAGGGACTCATTTTGAGCTCCAACAACACTTAAAAACTCACCTCGCGCAAAAACTAAGTCCTTATAACTAGTTTGCCTAAATCGAGCCCCTAAATTGGGTATTTTGGCTCAAGTGACTCTAGCAAAGTTGTTGTGATCCCAAATCAGTATTTGAACATATAATACATTAATATAATTCGTAAGGAGTCATTTTGAGCTCCAACAACACTTAAAACTCACCTCGTGCAAAACTAAGTCCTTATAACTGGTTTGCCTAAATCAGGCCCTAAATTCGGTATTTTGGTTCCAGTGACTCTAGAAATTGTTGTGATCCCAAATCAGTATTTGAACATATAATACATTAATATAATTCGTAGGGACTCATTTTGAGCTCCAACAACTCTTAAAAACTCACCTCGCGCAAAAACTAAGTCCTTATAACTAGTTTGCCTAAATCGAGCCTAAATTGGGTATTTTGGCTCCGAAGTGACTCTAGCAAATTGTTGTGATCCCAAATCAGTATTTGAACATATAATACATTAATATAATTCGTAGGGACTCATTTTGAGCTCCAACAACACTTAAAAACTCACCTCGCGCAAAAACTAAGTCCTTATAACTAGTTTGCCTAAATCGAGCCCTAAATTGGGTATTTTGGTTCCGAAGTGACTCTAGCAAAGTTATTGTGATCCCAAATCAGTATTTGAACATATAATACATTAATATAATTCTTAGGGACTCATTTTGAGCTCCAACAACACTTAAAAACTCACCTCGCGCAAAAACTAAGTCCTTATAACTAGTTTTGCCTAAATCGAGCCTTAAATTGGGTTTTTGGCTCAAGTGACTCTAGCAAAGTTGTTGTGATCCCAAATCAGTATTTGAACATATAATACATTAATATAATTCGTAGGGACTCATTTTGAGCTCCAACAACACTTAAAAACTCACCTCGCGCAAAAACTAAGTCCTTATAACTAGTTTTGCCTAAATCGAGCCTTAAATTGGGTATTTTGGCTCCGAAGTGACTCTAGCAAAGTTGTTGTGATCCCAAATCAGTATTTGAACATATAATACATTAATATAATTCGTAGGGACTCATTTTGAGCTCCAACAACACTTAAACTCACCTCGCGAAAACTAAGTCCTTATAACTAGTTTTGCCTAAATCGAGCCCTAATTGGGTATTTTGGCTCAAGTGACTCTAGCAAAGTTGTTGTGATCCCAAATCAGTATTTGAACATATAATACATTAATATAATTCGTAGGGACTCATTTTGACCTCCAACAACACTTAAAAACTCACCTCGCGCAAAAACTAAGTCCTTATAACTAGTTTTGCCTAAATCGACCTTTTAAACGGGTTTTATGGCTCCGAAGTTACTCTAGCAAACTTATTTTGATCCAAAATCAGTATTTGAACAAATAATATATTATAATAAGTCGTAGAGTCTCGTTTGGAGCTCCAACAAGCATTATAAGGTCACTTGGCGCAAAAACTAAGTCTATGTAACTAGTTTTGCCTAAATCGAGCCTTTGGATTTGTTTTGGGCTCAAGTGAATCTGTAAAGTTGTTTAGGTCCCAAATGATGTGATTAATATAATATATTATAATAATTCTTAGGGACTCATTTTGAGCTCCAACAACACTTAAAAACTCACCTCGCGCAAAAACTAAGTCCTTATAACTAGTTTGCCTAAATCGAGCCCTAAATTGGGTATTTTGGCTCCGAAGTGACTCTAGCAAAGTTGTTGTGATCCCAAATCAGTATTTGAACATATAATACATTAATATAATTCGTAGGGACTCATTTTGAGCTCCAACAACACTTAAAAACTCACCTCGCGCAAAAACTAAGTCCTTATAACTAGTTTGCCTAAATCGAGCCCCTAAATTGGTATTTTGGCTCCGAAGTGACTCTAGCAAAGTTGTTTGTGATCCCAAATCAGTATTTGAACATATAATACATTAATATAATTCGTAGGGACTCATTTTGAGCTCAACAACACTTAAAAACTCACCTCGCGCAAAAACTAAGTCCTTATAACTAGTTTGCCTAAATCGAGCCCTAAAATGGGTATTTTGGCTCAAGTGACTCTAGCAAAGTTGTTTGTGATCCCCAAATCAGTATTTGAACATATAATACATTAATATAATTCGTAGGGACTCATTTTGAGCTCAACAACACTTAAAAACTCACCTCGCGCAAAAACTAAGTCCTTATAACTAGTTTGCCTAAATCGAGCCCTAAATTGGGTATTTTGGCTCCAGTGACTCTAGCAAAGTTGTTGTGATCCCAAATCAGTATTTGAACATATAATACATTAATATAATTCGTAGGGACTCATTTTGAGCTCCAACAACACTTAAAAACTCACCTCGCGCAAAAACTAAGTCCTTATAACTAGTTTGCCTAAATCGAGCCCTAAATTGGGTATTTTGGTTAGAAGTGACTCTAGCAAAGTTGTTTTGATCCCAAATCAGTATTTGAACATATAATACATTAATATAATTCGTAGGGACTCATTTTGAGCTCCAACAACACTTAAAAACTCACCTCGCGCAAAAACTAAGTCCTTATAACTAGTTTTGCCTAAATCGAGCCTAAATTGGGTATTTTGGCTCAAGTGACTCTAGCAAAGTTGTTGTGATCCCAAATCAGTATTTGAACATATAATACATTAATATAATTCAGTAGGGACTCATTTTGAGCTCCAACAACACTTAAAAACTCACTCGCGCAAAAACTAAGTCCTTATAACTAGTTTTGCCTAAATCGAGCCTTAAATTGGGTATTTTGGCTCCGAAGTGACTCTAGCAAAGTTGTTTTGATCCCAAATCAGTATTTGAACATATAATACATTATAATAATTCGTAGGGACTCATTTTGAGCTCCAACAAGCATAAAAACTCACCTCGCGCAAAAACTAAGTCCTTATAACTAGTTTGCCTAAATCGACCCTAATTGGATTGTTTTGGCTCGAAGTGACTCTAGCAAAGTTGTTTAGATCCCAAATCAGTATTTGAACATATAATACATTAATATAATTCTTAGGGACTCATTTTGAGCTCCAACAACACTTAAAAACTCACCTCGCGCAAAAACTAAGTCCTTATAACTAGTTTGCCTAAATCGAGCCCTAAATTGGGTATTTTGGGCTCGCAGTGACTCTAGCAAAGTTGTTGTGATCCCAAATCAGTATTTGAACATATAATACATTAATATAATTCGTAGGGACTCATTTTGAGCTCAACAACACTTAAAGCTCACCTCGCGCAAAAACTAAGTCCTTATAACTAGTTTGCCTAAATCGAGCCCTAAATTGGGTATTTTGGCTCCGAAGTGACTCTAGCAAAGTTGTTGTGATCCCAAATCAGTATTTGAACATATAATACATTAATATAATTCGTAGGGACTCATTTTGAGCTCCAACAACACTTAAAAACTCACCTCGCATAAAAACTAAGTCCTTATAACTAGTTTGCCTAAATCGAGCCCTAAAATGGGTATTTTGGCTCCGAAGTGACTCTAGCAAAGTTGTTGTGATCCCAAATCAGTATTTGAACATATAATACATTAATATAAGTCGTAGGGACTCATTTTGAGCTCCAACACACTTAAAAACTCACCTCGTTAAAAACTAAGTCCTTATAACTAGTTTGCCTAAATCGAGCCCTAAATTGGGTATTTTGGCTCCAGTGACTCTAGCAAAGTTGTTGTGATCCCAAATCAGTATTTGAACATATAATACATTAATATAATTCGTAAGGACTCATTTTGAGCTCCAACAACACTTAAAAACTCACCTCGCGCAAAAACTAAGTCCTTATAACTAGTTTGCCTAAATCGAGCCCTAAATTGGGTATTTTGGCTCAGTGACTCTAGCAAAGTTGTTGTGATCCCAAATCAGTATTTGAACATATAATACATTAATATAATTAGTAGGGACTCATTTTGAGCTCAACAACACTTAAAAACTCACCTCGGCAAAAACTAAGTCCTTATAACTAGTTTGCCTAAATCGAGCCTTAAATTGGGTTTTTGGCTCCAAAGTGACTCTAGCAAAGTTGTTTTGATCCCCAAATCAGTATTTGAACATATAATACATTAATAATAATTCGTAGGGACTCATTTTGAGCTCCAACAACACTTAAAAACTCACCTCGCGCAAAAACTAAGTCCTTATAACTAGTTTGCCTAAATCGAGCCCTAAATTGGGTATTTTGGCTCAAGTGACTCTAGCAAAGTTGTTGTGATCCCAAATCAGTATTTGAACATATAATACATTAATATAATTCGTAGGGACTCATTTTGAGCTCCAACAACACTTAAAAACTCACCTCGCGCAAAAACTAAGTCCTTATAACTAGTTTGCCTAAATCGATCCCTAAATTGGGTATTTTGGCTCCAAGTGACTCTAGCAAAGTTGTTGTGATCCCAAATCAGTATTTGAACATATAATACATTAATATAATTCGTAGGGACTCATTTTGAGCTCCAACAACACTTAAAACTCACCTCGCGCAAAAACTAAGTCCTTATAACTAGTTTGCCTAAATCGAGCCCTAAATTGGGTATTTTGGCTCAAGTGACTCTAGCAAAGTTGTTGTGATCCCAAATCAGTATTTGAACATATAATACATTAATATAATTCGTAGGGACTCATTTTGAGCTCAACAACACTTAAAGCTCACCTCGCGCAAAAACTAAGTCCTTATAACTAGTTTGCCTAAATCGAGCCCTAAATTGGGTATTTTGGCTCAAGTGACTCTAGCAAAGTTGTTGTGATCCCAAATCAGTATTTGAACATATAATACATTAATATAATTCGTAGGGACTCATTTTGAGCTCTAACAACACTTAAAAACTCACCTCGCGCAAAAACTAAGTCCTTATAACTAGTTTTGCCTAAATCGAGCCCCTAAATTGGGTATTTTGGCTCGAAGTGACTCTAGCAAAGTTGTTGTGATCCCAAATCAGTATTTGAACATATAATACATTAAAATAATTCGTAGGGACTCATTTTGAGCTCCAACAACACTTAAAAACTCACCTCGCGCAAAAACTAAGTCCTTATAACTAGTTTTGCCTAAATCGAGCCTCTAAAATTGGGTATTTTGGCTCGAGTGACTCTAGCAAAGTTGTTGTGATCCCAAATCAGTATTTGAACATATAATACATTATAATAATTAATAGGGACTCATTTTGAGCTCCAACAACACTTAAAAACTCACCTCGCGCAAAAACTAAGTCCTTATAACTAGTTTGCCTAAATCGAGCCCTAAATTGGGTATTTTGGCTCCGAAGTGACTCTAGCAAAGTTGTTGTGATCCCAAATCAGTATTTGAACATATAATACATTAATATAATTCGTAGGGACTCATTTTGAGCTCCAACAACATTAAAAACTCACCTCGTGCAAAAACTAAGTCCTTATAACTAGTTTGCCTAAATCGAGCCCTAAATTGGGTATTTTGGCTCAGTGACTCTAGCAAAGTTGTTGTGATCCCAAATCAGTATTTGAACATATAATACATTAATATAATTGTAGGGACTCATTTTGAGCTCAACAACACTTAAAAACTCACCTCGCGCAAAAACTAAGTCCTTATAACTAGTTTGCCTAAATCGAGCCCTAAATTGGGTATTTTGGCTCCGAAGTGACTCTAACAAAGTTGTTGTGATCCCAAATCAGTATTTGAACATATAATACATTAATATAATTCGTAGGGACTCATTTTGAGCTCCAACAACACTTAGAAGCTCACCTCGCATAAAAACTAAGTCCTTATAACTAGTTTGCCTAAATCGAGCCCCTAAATTGGGTATTTTGGCTCAAGTGACTCTAGCAAAGTTGTTGTGATCCCAAATCAGTATTTGAACATATAATACATTAATATAATTCGTAGGGACTCATTTTGAGCTCCAACAACACTTAAAAACTCACCTGCGCAAAAACTAAGTCCTTATAACTAGTTTGCCTAAATCGATCCCTAAATTGGGTATTTTGGCTCAAGTGACTCTAGAAAGTTGTTGTGATCCCAAATCAGTATTTGAACATATAATACATTAATATAATTCGTAGGGACTCATTTTGAGCTCCAACAACACTAAAAACTCACCTCGTGCAAAAACTAAGTCCTTATAACTAGTTTGCCTAAATCGAGTCCTAAATATGGGTATTTTTGCCCAAGTGACTCTAGCAAAGTTGTTGTGATCCCAAATCAGTATTTGAACATATAATACATTAATATAATTCAAGTAGGGACTCATTTTGAGCTCCAACAACCTTAGAAAAGCTCACTCGCTAAAAACTAAGTCCTTATAACTAGTTTTGCCTAAATCGACCTTTTAATCGGGTTTTTGGCTCAGAAGTGACTCTAGCAAAGTTATTTTGATCCCAAATCAGTATTTGAACATATAATACATTATTATAATTTCGTAGAGACTTATTTTGAACTCAACAACACTTAAAAACTCACCTCGCGCAAAAACTAAGTCCTTATAACTAGTTTTGCCTAAATCGAGCCTTTAAATGGGTTTTTGGCTCAAGTGAATCTAGCAAAGTTGTTTTGATCCCAAATCAGTATTTGAACATATAATACATTATAATAAGTCTTAGGGACTCATTTTGAGCTCCAACAACATAAAAACTCACCTTGCGTAAAAACTAAGTCCTTATAACTAGTTTGCCTAAATCGAGCCCCTAAATTGGGTATTTTGGCTCCGAAGTGACTCTAGCAAAGTTGTTGTGATCCCAAATCAGTATTTGAACATATAATACATTAATATAATTAAGTAGGGACTCATTTTGAGCTCCAACAACACTTAAAAACTCACCTCGCGCAAAAACTAAGTCCTTATAACTAGTTTGCCTAAATCGAGGCCTAAATTGGGTATTTTGGCTCCAGTGACTCTGTAAAGTTGTTGTGATCCCAAATCAGTATTTGAACATATAATACATTAATATATTCGTAGGGACTCATTTTGAGCTCCAACAACACTTAAAACTCACCTCGCGCAAAAACTAAGTCCTTATAACTAGTTTGCCTAAATCGAGCCCTAAATTGGGTATTTTGTTTGGCAGTGACTCTAGCAAAGTTGTTGTGATCCCAAATCAGTATTTGAACATATAATACATTAATATAATTAGTAGGGACTCATTTTGAGCTCCAACAACACTTAAAAACTCACCTCGCGCAAAAACTAAGTCCTTATAACTAGTTTGCCTAAATCGAGCCCTAAATTTGGTATTTTGGCTCCCAAGTGACTCTAGCAAAGTTGTTGTGATCCCAAATCAGTATTTGAACATATAATACATTAATATAATTCGTAGGGACTCATTTTGAGCTCCAACAACACTGAAAAACTCACCTCGCGCAAAAACTAAGTCCTTATAACTAGTTTTGCCTAAATGGGCCCTTTAAACGGGTTTTGGCTCCGAAGTTACTCTAGCAAAGTTATTGTGGATCCAAAATGAGTATTTGAACAAATAATACATTGTAATAAGTCGTAGGGTCTCTTTTTGGAGCTCCAACAAGCATTATAAGCTCCACCTCGCGCAAAAACTAAGTCCTTGTAACTAGTTTTGCCTAAATCGAGCCTTTAGATTTGTTTTTGGGCTCGAAGTAACTCTGCGAAGTTGTTTAGGTCCCAAATCTGTATTTAATATAATACATTATAATAATTCTTAGGGACTCATTTTGAGCTCCAACAACACTTAAAAAACTCACCTCGCGCAAAAACTAAGTCCTTATAACTAGTTTGCCTAAATCGAGCCCTAAATTGGGTATTTTGGCTCCAGTGACTCTAGCAAAGTTGTTGTGATCCCAAATCAGTATTTGAACATATAATACATTAATATAATTCGTAGGGACTCATTTTGAGCTCCAACAACACTTAAAAACTCACCTCGCGCAAAAACTAAGTCCTTATAACTAGTTTGCCTAAATCGAGCCCTAAATTGGGTATTTTGGCTCAGTGACTCTAGCAAAGTTGTTGTGATCCCAAATCAGTATTTGAACATATAATACATTAATATAATTCGTAGGGACTCATTTTGAGCTCCAACAACACTTAAAAACTCACCTCGCGTAAAAACTAAGTCCTTATAACTAGTTTGCCTAAATCGAGGCCTAAATTGGGTTTTTGGCTGAAGTGACTCTAGCTAAGTTGTTGTGATCCCAAATCAGTAATTGAACATATATACAGTTAATATAATCGTAGGGACTCATTTTGAGCTCAACAACACTTAAAAACTACCTCGCGCAAAAACTAAGTCCTTATAACAAGTTGCCTAAATCGATCCCTAAATTGGGTATTTTGGCTCGAAAGTGACTCTAGCAAAGGTTGTTGTGATCCCAAATCAGTATTTTGAACATATAATACATAATAGAATTCGTAGGACTCATTTGAGCTCCAACAACATAGAAGCTCACCTCGCGCAAAAACTAATTCCTTATAACAAGTTTGCCTAAATCGATCCCTAAATTGGGTGGTTTATTTGGGCTCAGTGATCTAGCAAAGTTATTGTGATACCCAAATCAGTTTTTGACATATAATACATTATTATATTTCTTAGGGACTCATTTTGAGCTCAACCAAAAACTCACCTCGCGTAAAACTAAGTCCTTATAACTGTTTGCTCCTAAATCGCCTAAAATGGTATTTTGGCTCCAAAGTGACTCTAGCAAAGTTGTTGTGATCCCAAATCAGTATTTGAACATATAATACATTAATATAATTCGTAGGGACTCATTTTGAGCTCCAACAACACTTAGAAACTCACCTCGCGGCAAAAACTAAGTCCTTATAACTAGTTTGCCTAAATCGATCCTAAATTGGTTTTTGGCTCAGAGTGACTCTAGCAAAGTTGTTTGTGATCCCAAATCAGTATTTGAACATATAATACATTAATATAATTAGTAGGGACTCATTTTGAGCTCAACAACACTTAAAAACTCACCTCGCCAAAAACTAAGTCCTTATAACTAGTTTGCCTAAATCGAGCCCTAAAATGGGTATTTTGGCTCCAAAGTGACTCTAGCAAAGTTATTTGTGATCCCAAATCAGTATTTGAACATATAATACATTAATATAATTAGTAGGGACTCATTTTGAGCTCCAACAACACTTAAAAACTCACCTCGCGCAAAAACTAAGTCCTTATAACTAGTTTGCCTAAATCGAGCCCTAAATTGGGTATTTTGGCTCCAAGTGACTCTAGCAAAGTTGTTGTGATCCCAAATCAGTATTTGAACATATAATACATTAATATAATTCGTAGGGACTCATTTTGAGCTCCAACGACACTAAAAACTCACCTCGGGCAAAAACTAAGTCCTTATAACTAGTTTGCCTAAATCGAGCCCTAAATTGGGTATTTTGGCTCGAAGTGACTCTAGCAAAGTTGTTGTGATCCCAAATCAGTATTTGAACATATAATACATTAATATAATTCGTAGGGACTCATTTTGAGCTCCAACAACACTTAAAAACTCACCTCGGCAAAAACTAAGTCCTTATAACTAGTTTGCCTAAATCGAGCCCTAAATTGGGTATTTTGGCTCAAGTGACTCTAGCAAAGTTATTTGTGATCCCAAATCAGTATTTGAACATATAATACATTAATATAATTCGTAGGGACTCATTTTGAGCTCCAACAACACTTAAAAACTCACCTGGCGCAAAAACTAAGTCCTTATAACTAGTTTGCCTAAATCGAGTCCCTAAATTGGGTATTTTGGCTCCGGAGTGACTCTAGCAAAGTTGTTGTGATCCCAAATCAGTATTTGAACATATAATACATTAATATAATTCGTAGGGACTCATTTTGAGCTCAACAACACTTAAAAACTCACCTCGCGCAAAAACTAAGTCCTTATAACTAGTTTGCCTAAATCGAGCCCTAAATTGGGTATTTTGGCTCGAAGTGACTCTAGCAAAGTTGTTGTGATCCCAAATCAGTATTTGAACATATAATACATTAATATAATTCGTAGGGACTCATTTTGAGCTCCAACAACACTTAAAAACTCACCTCGCGCAAAAACTAAGTCCTTATAACTAGTTTGCCTAAATCGAGCCCTAAATTGGGTATTTTGGCTCAAGTGACTCTAGCAAAGTTGTTGTGATCCCAAATCAGTATTTGAACATATAATACATTAATATAATTCGTAGGGACTCATTTTGAGCTCCAACAACACTTAAAAACTCACCTCGCGCAAAAACTAAGTCCTTATAACTAGTTTGCCTAAATCGAGCCCTAAATTGGGTATTTTGGCTCCAAGTGACTCTAGCAAAGTTGTTGTGATCCCAAATCAGTATTTGAACATATAATACATTAATATAATTCGTAGGGACTCATTTTGAGCTCCAACAACACTTAAAAACTCACCTCGCGCCAAAAACTAAGTCCTTATAACTAGTTTGCCTAAATCGAGCCCCTAAATTGGTATTTTGGCTCAAGTGACTCTAGCAAAGTTGTTGTGATCCCAAATCAGTATTTGAACATATAATACATTAATATAATTCGTAGGGACTCATTTTGAGCTCCAACAACACTTAAAACTCACCTCGCGCAAAAACTAAGTCCTTATAACTAGTTTGCCTAAATCGAGCCCTAAATTGGGTATTTTGGCTCAAGTGACTCTAGCAAAGTTGTTGTGATCCCAAATCAGTATTTGAACATATAATACATTAATATAATTCTAGGGACTCATTTTGAGCTCCAACACACTAAAACTCACCTCGCGCAAAAACTAAGTCCTTATAACTAGTTTGCCTAAATCGAGTCCCTAAATTGGGTATTTTGGCTCCAAGTGACTCTAGCAAAGTTGTTGTGATCCCAAATCAGTATTTGAACATATAATACATTAATATAATTAAGTAGGGACTCATTTTGAGCTCCAACAACACTTAAAAGCTCACCTCGCGCAAAAACTAAGTCCTTATAACTAGTTTGCCTAAATCGAGCCCTAAATTGGGTATTTTGGCTCCAGTGACTCTAGCAAAGTTGTTGTGATCCCAAATCAGTATTTGAACATATAATACATTAATATAATTCGTAGGGACTCATTTTGAGCTCCAACAACACTTAAAAGCTCACCTCGCGCAAAAACTAAGTCCTTATAACTAGTTTGCCTAAATCGAGCCCTAAATTGGGTATTTTGGCTCAAAGTGACTCTAGCAAAGTTGTTGTGATCCCAAATCAGTATTTGAACATATAATACATTAATATAATTCGTAGGGACTCATTTTGAGCTCCAACAACACTTAAAAACTCACCTCGCGCAAAAACTAAGTCCTTATAACTAGTTTGCCTAAATCGAGCCTAAATTGGGTTTTTGGCTCCCGAGTGACTCTAGCAAAGTTGTTGTGATCCCAAATCAGTATTTGAACATATAATACATTAATATAATTCTTAGGGACTCATTTTGAGCTCCAACAACACTTAAAAGCTCACCTCGCGCAAAAACTAAGTCCTTATAACTAGTTTGCCTAAATCGATCCCTAAATTGGGTATTTTGGCTCCGAAGTGACTCTAGCAAAGTTGTTGTGATCCCAAATCAGTATTTGAACATATAATACATTAATATAATTCGTAAGGACTCATTTTGAGCTCCAACAACACTTAAAAACTCACCTCGCGCAAAAACTAAGTCCTTATAACTAGTTTGCCTAAATCGAGCCCTAAATTGGGTATTTTGGCTCCGAAGTGACTCTAGCAAAGTTGTTGTGATCCCAAATCAGTATTTGAACATATAATACATTAATATAATTCGTAGGGACTCATTTTGAGCTCCAACAACACTTAAAAACTCACCTCGCGCAAAAACTAAGTCCTTATAACTAGTTTGCCTAAATCGAGCCCTAAATTGGGTATTTTGGCTCCGAAGTGACTCTAGCAAAGTTGTTGTGATCCCAAATCAGTATTTGAACATATAATACATTAATATAATTAGTAGGGACTCATTTTGAGCTCCAACAACACTTAAAAACTCACCTCGCGCAAAAACTAAGTCCTTATAACTAGTTTGCCTAAATCGAGCCCTAAATTGGGTATTTTGGCTCAAGTGACTCTAGCAAAGTTGTTGTGATCCCAAATCAGTATTTGAACATATAATACATTAATATAATTCGTAGGGACTCATTTTGAGCTCCAACAACACTTAAAAACTCACCTCGCGTAAAAACTAAGTCCTTATAACTAGTTTGCCTAAATCGAGCCCCTAAATTGGGTATTTTGGCTCGAAGTGACTCTAGCAAAGTTGTTGTGATCCCAAATCAGTATTTGAACATATAATACATTAATATAATTCGTAGGGACTCATTTTGAGCTCCAACAACACTCAAAAACTCACCTCGCGCAAAAACTAAGTCCTTATAACTAGTTTGCCTAAATCGAGCCCTAAATTGGGTATTTTGGCTCCGAAGTGACTCTAGCAAAGTTGTTGTGATCCCAAATCAGTATTTGAACATATAATACATTAATATAATTCGTAGGGACTCATTTTGAACTCCAACAACACTTAAAAACTCACCTCGCGCAAAAACTAAGTCCTTATAACTAGTTTGCCTAAATCGAGCCCTAAATTGGGTATTTTGGCTCAGAAGTGACTCTAGCAAAGTTGTTGTGATCCCAAATCAGTATTTGAACATATAATACATTAATATAATTCGTAGGGACTCATTTTGAGCTCCAACAACACTTAAAAACTCACCTCGCGCAAAAACTAAGTCCTTATAACTAGTTTGCCTAAATCGAGCCCTAAATTGGGTATTTTGGCTCCGAAGTGACTCTAGCAAAGTTGTTGTGATCCCAAATCAGTATTTGAACATATAATACATTAATATAATTCGTAGGGACTCATTTTGAGCTCCAACAACACTTAAAAACTCACCTCGCGCAAAAACTAAGTCCTTATAACTAGTTTGCCTAAATCGAGCCCTAAATTGGGTATTTTGGCTCCAGTGACTCTAGCAAAGTTGTTGTGATCCCAAATCAGTATTTGAACATATAATACATTAATATAATTCGTAGGGACTCATTTTGAGCTCCAACAACATTAAAAAACTCACCTCGCGCAAAAACTAAGTCCTTATAACTAGTTTGCCTAAATCGAGCCCTAAATTGGGTATTTTGGCTCAAAGTGACTCTAGCAAAGTTGTTGTGATCCCAAATCAGTATTTGAACATATAATACATTAATATAATTCGTAGGGACTCATTTTGAGCTCCAACAACACTTAGAAGCTCACCTCGCGCAAAAACTAAGTCCTTATAACAAGTTTGCCTAAATCGAGCCCTAAATTGGGTATTTTGGCTCGAAGTGACTCTAGCAAAGTTGTTGTGATCCCAAATCA
This sequence comes from Boehmeria nivea var. tenacissima, assembly GCA_018132145.1. Classification (NCBI taxonomy): domain Eukaryota; kingdom Viridiplantae; phylum Streptophyta; class Magnoliopsida; order Rosales; family Urticaceae; genus Boehmeria; species Boehmeria nivea. The sequence goes on along the minus strand of CM030875.1, from coordinate 3,189,877 downwards.
GTATTTGAACATATAATACATTAATATAATTCGTAGGGACTCATTTTGAGCTCCAACAACACTTAAAAACTCACCTCGCGCAAAAACTAAGTCCTTATAACTAGTTTGCCTAAATCGAGCCCTAAATTGGGTATTTTGGCTCCGAAGTGACTCTAGCAAAGTTGTTGTGATCCCAAATCAGTATTTGAACATATAATACATTAATATAATTCGTAGGGACTCATTTTGAGCTCCAACAACACTTAGAAACTCACCTCGCGCAAAAACTAAGTCCTTATAACTAGTTTGCCTAAATCGAGCCCTAAATTGGGTATTTTGGCTCCAGAAGTGACTCTAGCAAAGTTGTTGTGATCCCAAATCAGTATTTGAACATATAATACATTAATATAATTCGTAGGGACTCATTTTGAGCTCCAACAACACTTAAAAACTCACCTCGCGCAAAAACTAAGTCCTTATAACTAGTTTGCCTAAATCGAGCCCTAAATTGGGTATTTTGGCTCCAAAGTGACTCTAGCAAAGTTGTTGTGATCCCAAATCAGTATTTGAACATATAATACATTAATATAATTAGTAGGGACTCATTTTGAGCTCCAACAACACTTAGAAACTCACCTCGCGCAAAAACTAAGTCCTTATAACTAGTTTGCCTAAATCGAGCCCTAAATTGGGTATTTTGGCTCCGAAGTGACTCTAGCAAAGTTGTTGTGATCCCAAAACAGTATTTGAACATATAACTACATTAATATAATTCGTAGGGACTCATTTTGAGCTCCAACAAACTTAGAAGCTCACCTCGCGCAAAAACTAAGTCCTTATAACAAGTTTGCCTAAATCGATCCCTAAAATTGGGTATCTTTGGCTCCGAAGTGACTCTAGCCAAAGTTGTTGTGATCCCAAATCAGTATTTTGAACATATAATACATTAATATAATTCGTAGGGACTCATTTTGAGCTCCAACAACACTAAAAACTCACCTCGCGCATAAACTAAGTCCTATTAACTAGTTTGCCTAAATCGAGCCTAAATTTGTATTTTGGCTCCGAAGTGACTCTAGCAAAGTTGTTGTGATCCCAAATCTGTATTTGAACATATAATACATTATATAATTCGTAGGGACTCATTTTGAGCTCCAACAACACTTAGAAAGCTCACCTCGCGCCAAAAACTAAGTCCTTATAAACAAGTTTGCCTAAATCGATCCCTAAATTGGGTATTTTGGCTCCGAAGTGACTCTAGCAAAGTTGTTGTGATCCCAAATCAGTATTTGAACATATAATACATTAATATAATTCGTAGGGACTCATTTTGAGCTCCAACAACACTTAAAACTCACCTCGCGCAAAAACTAAGTCCTTATAAACTAGTTTGCCTAAATCGAGCCCTAAATTGGTTATTTTGGCTCCGAAGTGACTCTAGCAAAGTTGTTGTGATCCAAATCAGTATTTGAACATATAATACATTAATATAATTCGTAGGGACTCATTTTGAGCTCCAACAACACTTAAAAGCTCACCTCGCGCAAAAACTAAGTCCTTATAACTAGTTTGCCTAAATCGAGCCCTAAATTGGGTATTTTGGCTCCGAAGTGACTCTAGCAAAGTTGTTGTGATCCCAAATCAGTATTTGAACATATAATACATTAATATAATTCGTAGGGACTCATTTTGAGCTCCAACAACACTTAGAAGCTACCTCGCGCCAAAAAACTAAGTCCTTATAACAAGTTTGCCTAAATCGATCCCTAAATGGGTATTTTGGCTCCGAAGTGACTCTAGCAAAGTTGTTGTGATCCCAAATCAGTTTTTGAACATATAATACATTAATATAATTCGTAGGGACTCATTTGGATCCAACAACACTTAGAAGCTCACCCTCGCGCAAAAACTAAGTCCTTATAACAAGTTTGCCTAAATCGATCCCTAAATTGGGTATTTTGGCTCCGAAGTGACTCTAGCAAAGTTGTTGTGATCCCAAATCAGTATTTGAAATATAATACATTAATATAATTCGTAGGGACTCATTTTGAGCTCAACAACACTTAAAAGCTCACCTCGCGCAAAAAACTAAGTCCTTATAACAAGTTTGCCTAAATCGAGCCCTAAAATGGGTATTTTGGCTCCGAAGTGACTCTAGCAAAGTTGTTGTGATCCCAAATCAGTATTTGAACATATAATACATTAATATAATTCGTAGGGACTCATTTTGAGCTCCAGAACAACACTACAAACTCACCTCGCGCAAAAACTAAGTCCTTATAACAAGTTTGCCTAAATCGATCCCTAAATTGGGTATTTTGGCTCCGAAGGTGACTCTAGCAAAGTTGTTGTGATCCAAATCAGTATTTGAACATATAATACATTAATATAATACGTAGGGACTCATTTTGAGCTCCAACAACACTTAAAAACTCACCTCGCGCAAAAACTAAGTCCTTATAACAAGTTTGCCTAAATCGATCCCTAAATTGGGTATTTTGGCTCCGAAGTGACTCTAGCAAAGTTGTATGTGATCCCAAATCATATTTGAACATATAATACATTAATATAATTCGTAGGGACTCATTTGAGCTCCAACAACACTTAAAAACTTCACCTCGCGCAAAAACTAAGTCCTTATAACTAGTTTGCCTAAATCGAGCCCTAAAACGGGTTCTTTCGGCTCCGAAGTGACTCTAGCAAAGTTGTTGTGATCCAAATCAGTATTTGAACATATAATACATTAATATAATTCGTAGGGACTCATTTTGAGCTCCAACAACACTTAAAAACTCACCTCGCGCAAAAACTAAGTCCTTATAACTAGTTTGCCTAAATCGAGCCCTAAAATGGGTATTTTGGCTCCGAAGTGACTCTAGCAAAGTTGTTGTGATCCCAAATCAGTATTTGAACATATAATACATTAATATAATTCGTAGGGACTCATTTTGAGCTCCAACAACACTTAAAAGCTCACCTCGCGCAAAAACTAAGTCCTTATAACAAGTTTGCCTAAATCGATCCCTAAAATGGGTATTTTGGCTCCGAAGTGACTCTAGCAAAGTTGTTGTGATCCCAAATCAGTATTTGAACATATAATACATTAATATAATTCGTAGGGACTCATTTTGAGCTCCAACAACACTTAAAAACTCACCTCGCGCAAAAAACTAAGTCCTTATAACTAGTTTGCCTAAATCGAGCCCTAAATTGGTATTTTGGCTCCGAAGTGACTCTAGCAAAGTTGTTGTGATCCCAAATCAGTATTTGAACATATAATACATTAATATAATTCGTAGGGACTCATTTTGAGCTCCAACAACACTTAGAAGCTCACCTCGCGCAAAAACTAAGTCCTTATAACAAGTTTGCCTAAATCGATCCCTAAATTGGGTATTTTGGCTCCGAAGTGACTCTAGCAAAGTTGTTGTGATCCCAAATCAGTATTTGAACATATAATACATTAATATAATTCGTAGGGACTCATTTTGAGCTCCAACAACACTTAGAAGCTCACCTCGCGCAAAAACTAAGTCCTTATAACAAGTTTGCCTAAATCGATCCCTAAATTGGGTATTTTGGCTCCGAAGTGACTCTAGCAAAGTTGTTGTGATCCCAAATCAGTATTTGAACATATAATACATTAATATAATTCGTAGGGACTCATTTTGAGCTCCAACAACACTTAGAAGCTCACCTCGCGCAAAAACTAAGTCCTTATAACTAGTTTGCCTAAATCGAGCCCTAAAATGGGTACTTTGCCTCCGAAGTGACTCTAGCAAAGTTGTTGTGATCCCAAATCAGTATTTGAACATATAATACATTAATATAATTCGTAGGGACTCATTTTTAGCTCCAACAACACTTAAAAGCTCACCTCGCGCAAAAACTAAGTCCTTATAACAAGTTTGCCTAAATCGATCCCTAAATTGGGTATTTTGGCTCGAAGTGACTCTAGCCAAAGTTGTTGTGATCCCAAATCAGTATTTGAACATATAATACATTAATTAATTCGTAGGGACTCATTTTGAGCTCCAACAACACTTAAAAGCTCACCTCGCGCAAAAACTAAGTCCTTATAACAAGTTTGCCTAAATCGATCCCTAAATGGGTATTTTGGCTCCGAAGTGACTCTAGCAAAGTTGTTGTGATCCAAATCAGTATTTGAACATATAATACATTAATATAATTCGTAGGGACTCATTTTGAGCTCCAACAACACTTAAAAACTCACTCGCGCAAAAACTAAGTCCTTATAACTAGTTTGCCTAAATCGAGCCCCTAAATTGGGTATTTTGGCTCCGAAGTGACTCTAGCAAAGTTGTTGTGATCCAAATCAGTATTTGAACATATAATACATTAATATAATTCGTAGGGACTCATTTTGAGCTCCAACAACACTTAGAAGCTCACCTCGCGCAAAAACTAAGTCCTTATAACTAGTTTGCCTAAATCGAGCCCTAAATTGGGTATTTTGGCTCCGAAGTGACTCTAGCAAAGTTGTTGTGATCCCAAATCAGTATTTGACATATAATACATTAATATAATTCGTAGGGACTCATTTTGAGCTCCAACAACACTTAGAAGCTCACCTCGCGCAAAAACTAAGTCCTTATAACTAGTTTGCCTAAATCGATCCCTAAATTGGGTATTTTGGCTCCGAAGTGACTCTAGCAAAGTTGTTGTATCCCAAATCAGTATTTGAACATATAATACATTAATATAATTCGTAGGGACTCATTTTGAGCTCCAACAACACTTAGAAGCTCACCTCGCGCAAAAAACTAAGTCCTTATAACAAGTTTGCCTAAATCGATCGCCTAAATGGGTATTTTGGCTTCGAAGTGACTCTAGCAAAGTTGTTGTGAATCCCAAATCAGTATTTAACATATAATACATTAATATAATTCGTAGGGACTCATTTTGAGCTCCAACAACACATTAGAAGCTCACCTCGCGCAAAAAACTAAGTCCTATAACTAGTTTGCCTAAATCGAGCCCTAAATTGGGTATTTTGGCTCCGAAGTGACTCTAGCAAGGTTGTTGTGATCCAAAATCAGTTTTTGAACATATAATACATTAATAATAATTCGTAGGGACTCATTTTGAGCTCCAACAACACTTAGAAACTCACCTCGCGCAAAAACTAAGTCCTTATAACTAGTTTGCCTAAATCGATCGCCTAAATTGGGTATTTTGCTCCGAAGTGACTCTAGCAAAGTTGTTGTGATCCCAAATCAGTATTTGAACATATAATACATTAATATAATTCTAGGGACTCATTTGAGCTCCAACAACACTTAGAAGCTACTCGCGCATAAACTAAGTCCTTATAACAAGTTTGCCTAAATCGATCCCTAAATTGGGTTTTTGGCTCCGAAGTGACTCAAGGCAAAGTTGTTGTGATCCCAAATCAGTATTTAACATATAATCATTAACATATTCGTAGGGACTCATTTTGAGCTCCACAACACTTAGAAGTCACTCGGCCAAAACTAAGTCCTTATAACAAGTTGCCTAAATCGATCCCTAAATTGGTATTTTGGCTCGAAGTGACTCTAGCAAAGTTGTTGTGATCCAAATCAGTATTTGAACATATAATACATTAATATAATCGTAGGGAACTCATTTTGAGCTCCGACAACACGTAAAAACTCACCTGTCGCAAAAACTAAGTACTTATAACAAGTTTGCCTAAATCAACCCTAAATTGGGTATTTTGGCTCAGTGACTCTAGCAAATTCATTGTGATCCCAAATAGAGTATTTGAACATATAATACATTAATATAATTAGTAAGGACTCATTTTGAGCTCAACAACACTTAAAAACTCCCTAAGCTACATAAACTAAGTCCTTATAATAGTTTGCCTGAATCGAGTACTAAATTGGGTATTTTGGCTCAAGTGACTCTAGCAAAGTTTTTGTGATCCTAAATCAGTATTGAACATATAATACATTAATATAATTAGTAGGGACTCATTTTGAGCTCAACGACACTTAAAAACTCACCTGTGCACTAAAACTAAGTCCTTATAACTAGTTTGCCTAAATCGATCCTCAAATTTGGTATTTTGGCTCAGTGGCTCTAGCAAAGTTATTGTGAGTCTAAATCAGTATTTGAACATATAAGCCATTAATATAATTCGTAGGGACTCATTTTGCGCTCCAACAACTCTTAAAGCTCCCTTGCTCAAAAACTAAGTCCTTACAACTACTTTCTAAGTGGACCCTTACGTTGGGTACTTTTGCCTCCAGGTGGCTCTAGCGAAGTTGTTTGTGATCCCAAATCTGTATTTAAACATATAATACATATTATAAGTCTTATGGACTCATTTTGACTCAAAAACACTTAAAACTAACCTCGCGTATATAGCTAATCCTTACAACTCGTTTGCCTAAATTTCGCTCCTAGGTGGGTGTTTTGGCTCCAGTGACTCTAGAAAGTTGTTGTAGTCCCAAATCAGTATTTGAACATCTAGTACATTAATATAATTAAACAGGACTGTTTTGAGCTCATCAACACTTAAAAACTCACCTCGGGCCAACTAGGTCCTTATCTACTAGTTTGCCTAGATCGGACCCTAAATTGGGTATTTTGGCTCAGTGACTCTAGTAAGTTGTTGTGATCCCAAATAAGTATTGGGAACATGTAATACATTAATATATTAAGTAGGGACTCATTTTGAGCTCCACAACATTGTAAGACTTACCTCGCGCCCAAAAACTAAGTCCTTATAACTAGTTTGCCTAAATCGATCCCTAAATTGGGTATTTTGGCTCGAGTGACTCTAGCAAAGTTGTTGTAATCCCAAATAAGTATTTGAACATATAATACATTAATATAATTCGTGAAGGACTCATTTTGACTCCAACAACACTTAAAAACTCACCGCCGCAAAAACTAAGTCCTTATAACTGGTTTGCCTAAATCGAACCCTAAAATGGGATTTTGGCTAAAGTGACTCTAGCAATGTTATTTGTGATCCCAAATCAGTATTTGAACATATAATACATTAATCTAATTCGTAGGGACTATGTTCAGCTCCAACGGCTCTAGAAACTCACCTCGCGCAAAAACTAAGTCCTTATAACAGTTTGCCTAAATCGATCCCTAAATTAGTTATTTTAGCTCCGAGTGACTCTAGCAAATTATTGTGATCCCAAATCAGTATTTGAACATATTAATACATTAATATAATTAGTAGGGACTCATTTTGAGCTCCAACAACACTGAAAACCTCACCTCGCGCAAAACTACGTCCTTATAACTCGTTTGCCTAAATCGAGCCCTAAATTGGGTATTTTGGCTCAGTGGCTCTAGCAAAGTTGTTGTGATCTCAAATCGGTATTTGAACTTTAAGACATTAATATAATTAGTAGGGACTCATTTTGAGCTCCAACAACACTTAAAAACTCACCTGGCGCAATATTTACATCCTTATAACTCGTTTTCCTCATTCCAGCCCTAAATTGGGTATTTTTGCTCAGTGACTCTAGCAAAGTTGTTGTGATATCAAATCAGATTTGGACATTATAATACATTAATATAATTCGTAGGGAGTCATTTTGAGCTCAACAACACTTAGAAACTCACCTAGCAAAAACTA